>SJYV01014875.1:579183-656248 GCA_006410875.1 Neotragus pygmaeus
TCCAACCAGTCTATTCTGAAGGAGATCAGCCCTGGGATTTCTTTGGAAGGAATGATGCTAAAGCTGAAACTCCAGTACTTTGGCCACCTCATGTGAAGAGTTGACTCATTGGAAAAGACTGATGCTGGGAGGGATTGGGGGCAGGAGGAGCAAGGGACGACCGAGGATGAGATGGCTGGATGGCATCACAGATTCGGTGGACTGAGTCTGAATCAACTCCGGGAGTTGGTGATGGACACGGAGGCCTGGTGTGCTGCTATCATGGGGTCGCAAAGAGTCGGACACGACTGAGCGACTGAACTGAACTGAACTGATCAACACAGATGTTAGCATCACTCTGGAAGTGCTATCTGATAAAACCAAGGAAGAGGAATGAGAGACTTTAGCATTAGAAATAAATTTTCATCATTTCAAGTGTATGAAAACTTATGATAAAGACGCTAGAAAAGAGAAAGGAGTACAGCAATTCCTCAATAGATAGTACCAAGAGGTCAAGAGAGGCTTCTCAGGGGGTGCTAGTGGTAAAGAACCCGCCTGCCAATGCAGGCAATGCAAGAGACACGGTTCAATCCCTGGGTCAGGAAGATCCGTGGAGAAGGAAATGGCAACCCACTCCAGCATTCTTGCCTGGAAAATTCCATGGACAGAGGAGCCTGGCAGGTTACAGTTTATGGGGTCACAAAGAGTCATACACAACTCACTAACACTTTCACTTCACAAAGAAACATTAGTGGAGGTANGAGAAGGAAATGGCAACCCACTCCAGCATTCTTGCCTGGAAAATTCCATGGACAGAGGAGCCTGGCAGGTTACAGTTTATGGGGTCACAAAGAGTCATACACAACTCACTAACACTTTCACTTCACAAAGAAACATTAGTGGAGGTATTAAAATGAGTTCTGCGTCAGATTAAAAAATTATAAGAATTTGGAATCTGAGAGACCAAGATCCAAATTCCAGGTTGGTCACTTAAAATAGTATAACTGAGTATCATCTAGGTGTGTAGACCACTGTTAAGCACTGACAGCTATTATTTCAAACACAAGTAATTTTCACAAAAATCACAGGAACTGTGTACTACTTTATAGAGGAAGAATGTGAGCATTAGAATTAAGTAAGAGGCTGAAGGACACAAAGTTGTTGAGGGGTGCAGTCAGAACTCCAGCCCAAGCCATTTAAAGACAAACCACGAACTCAATCTTCCAACCACCATGTATAACCTATTTATCACTCATGAAATCCATTTAGTGCACCATAATCCAGAGTTCAAACGAAGAAAAAAGAGAGAAAATATCAGTGAGCACTTTTTCAGTGGAACTCTGGTTTCATATTACTTGTGAGGGTCTTAGGTCACCTTGCAGAAGACAGGATTTCTGAAGATACAGGACAAATGGAGTAGCTAAGAGCTAACTGTTGTTGTAGCTGGATAACAGTCCTATAAAGATTCATCTACTCTAGTTCTGTATACGTTAACATTTTTACCTTTTTTTTTTTTTTCATTTTAAAGGGACTTCTAGGAATTCTATCAGGTCTCAATGCCATGTTTATTTCAATCACTGACAGCAGACCAAACTTCCCCAGGTCTCACCCCAACACTGGCACAGACTCCTCTTTCCATACTGCCTGGTACATTCCTTAATCTGACCCAGTCCTTTGTCCCTCCTCTCCCTTCTGAATTATTCCTTAGTGCCCTCTGGAATTCCTGCTGATTAACATTTTGTTTTTCTCAGCTACAGAATGAAACCTAGTTGGCTCCTTGAAAAAGATCTTTCTCCAGTAAGCTGCGCTCAACTTGAAGCTATTTGTTTTTGAAGTTCTTTGGGCCTGGTGAAAGGATTCCCTGTTCTTTTGACTGTTTCTCTGGCCAATGATTCTTATTCAGTCAATACCACTCCCTAAGAAGCAGGCAATCTTGCAGAGGAATTTCTGCTCATGTTGATAATTTTAAAATATATATTACTTGTTTATGGATCAGATGCATGAAATGGATATCTTGCATAATTGAAAAATTTATAATTTGAAAAATTAGTCCCGGTAAGAAAGAACTGACTCACATCCTATCCAAATGTAGACTGTAATACTGAACAGTCATGCAGAAGAAAAATCTATTTGTAATTTAGTCAGTTCAGTTACTCAGCTGTGTCCAACTCTGCAACACCATGGACTGCAGCACGCCAGGCCTCCCTGTCCATCACCAGCTCCCAGAGTTTACTCAAACTCATGTCCATTGAGTCGGTGATGCCATCCAGCCATCTCATCCTCTGTCATCCCTTCTCCTCCTGCCTTCAGCCTTTCCCAGCATCAGAGTCTTTTCCAATGAGCTTTTCACACCAGGTGGCCAAACTTTTGGAGTTTCAGCTTCAGCATCAGTCCTTCCAATGAATGCTCAGGATTGATTTCTTTTAGAATGGACTGGTTGGATCTCCTTGCAGTCCAGGGGACTCTCAAGAGTTTCTCCAACACCACAGTTCAAAAGTATCAATTCTTTGGTGCTCAGCNTTGGAGTTTCAGCTTCAGCATCAGTCCTTCCAAAGAATGCTCAGGATTGATTTCTTTTAGAATGGACTGGTTGGATCTCCTTGCAGTCCAGGGGACTCTCAAGAGTTTCTCCAACACCACAGTTCAAAAGTATCAATTCTTTGGTGCTCAGCTTTCTTTATAGTCCAACTCTCACATCCATACATGACCACTGGAAAAACCTCAGCTTTGAGATTTAGAAGGGCCTTTGTTGGCAAAATAACGTCTGTGCTTTTTAATCTTCTGCCTAGGTTGGTCATAGCTTCTTCCAAGGAGCATTTTTTAATTTCATGGCTGCAGTGACCATCCGCAGTGATCTTGGAGCACAAAAATTACCTGAGCCAAGCGCCGAAGAATGGATGCTTTTGAACTGTGGTGTTGGAGAAGACTCTTGAGAGTCCCTTGGACTGCAAGNTCTTCTCCCTGTCTCTTATACACATCTGGGGTCGCGAAGAGTCAGACACGACTGAGCAACTGAACTGAACTAAACTGAACCACATTTTATGAGGATGGGGGGAAAGGTGTTGGAGGTAGAGGTTTCAGGATTTTAAAATACATACAGATTTTTTTCCAAGAAGATAACTAACCTTTAAAAGCAGAGAATAAGATATTTCATTTTTGTTAATAATAATATTTTTTTATGTTGCTCTACATTTTGGAAAATGTCACTGGCAGCAAAGCTATTTGTGGTATTTGACTCACTAATAAAGCACACTTTTATCAGTCCAAAAAAAAGTTTTTAAAATATCAAACATTTGATAAGTTCAAAGACCAAAATAACTAAAGAGGATCCATTTCACGATAGCTTTGCACTTTCAATTTTAAAAAGGAGATTCCGACAGAGAAAAAAGCAACCAAATATCATTTGCCTACTTTAAACATAATATGCATTGTTACTTTTTCGTTCTCCACAATAACCTTTTTAAATGCTTCTAGTATACAGAGAGGGGCTTCCCAGGCGACACTAATGGTAAAGAACCTGCTGACCAGTGGAGGAGACAGAAGAGATGCAGGTTTGATCCCTGGTCAGCGGGATCTCCTGGAGGAGGGCGTGGCTACCTACTCCAGTCCTGCCTGGAGAATCCCAGGGACAGAGGAGCCTGGAGGTGACAGTCCACATGGTCACAAGCGTCTGACATGACTGAAGCAACTTGGCGTGCTTGCATATATGGAGAAGAGATATATTCAACAGAGCTTTGTACTTACATCAGTTAGAATTCTTGGACAGTAAAGGTATACCTAAGCACAACAATCATCACTCAGAGCTATTATTTTTCTGAAACTATGCACATTCAACTAAAGAAAGTACAATTTTTTAAAATGTCATATGCATTAAAAATCACTTAACTTTTAATACAATAAGTGCCTAAGCCAAGCTTTGACACTTCCATAATTAGAATAAATTGTGTGGTCTACTATCTAGTTTTTGGAAAACCTAGCTAGAGACTGCTTCACATTCCTTTTTCTTATTTATTCCCTACCATAAGTGAGGAATCTTACAAATGAGTTGAACAATTCATTCACCTCCAAACACTAGCTCATAAAATACATTTCAAAATATTAGTTCCCTTAATTTTCAGAATCCCTCCCCCAAAATGTAATATCATATTTTTCTTTCCAAATGCCTCAGTCTCTGTGATCTATGCACATCTGATCTTAATATAAGGAATCCATACAAATTCTTCAGGTGTTTTAGTTTTTCAGTAAATTTTTGCACAATATAATTACTTCTCTATAAGATGCTAACACTAGGGAATAGCAGTACATTTTCATCATATGAATCAGAACAAGGAACATAATTAAAACAGGACTAAACACCCAAGTAATCTTAATTGTATCAATGTACAATAAATCATACAAATGTGGCTCTAAAAGCATGCAGATTTCCCTTCACATTTAAAAGAAAATCAATTAAGCAATCTAAGCAAAGCTTTTAGAAAAAACTACACAGCTCCAGGGGAGGGGAAAAAACTCTATATTTAGGATTACACAATTATCAACCATGAATTTGGATAAGTGACTGTGCTCCCCAAAATGAAAGTTACCATGTCCAGGAAAGGTATTAGGAGAGTTTAAAGATAGATTACACTTGCTTTCTCCAGAGAGACCATGCCAGTCCTACCAGCACCACTGTGGCTTTATGTGCCTCCCTCTTGGTGATATACTTTTTTCCATCCTCCATTAGTGCTCTATCTAGCATATACTACTCTGTCATCACTCAACCTCTGCCTAGCTTTTCCTAGCCTTCCCACTCTGCTAAGTCAAGAAATGGTTAACAAAAGAACCTTTACAGCACAGCAAAAAGAATACTGAAATAAGATCAAATTAATATAAGCATTTTTATGTAAAAAGAACGAAGCAAAATAAATAACTGTGGTTCTCACATCAGGTAGCTGAAAAAGGTCACATGTATCTATAATACAATGATTGCAAACTGCTACAAACAAGCACGTGCACACGTAGACACACACACACAGCCTCAAGCTAGAAAAAGTTTGGGAACTAAGTGGGGTAAATTAAAATGTATAAATTTTTAAGACTAATCATTAAACATCCTGATTAACTTTGTAAACTAGCAACCAATTTCATCTATCACACTGAATCAGTTATGCTAACAACTTGGTAACATAAAACCTAGGTACTTTGAGTTCATGAATTTAAAAGCTGAATTTGCACCATTAGACTAAAAAAGCAATCTTATTTGTAAAGAACCTAAAAATCTAATACTCTAAAAAACAGAATTTCATTTTCCACGATTTTAAAGTACCTTCCCCACCCACAAACTNTACTTTGAGTTCATGAATTTAAAAGCTGAATTTGCACCATTAGACTAAAAAAGCAATCTTATTTGTAAAGAACCTAAAAATCTAATACTCTAAAAAACAGAATTTCATTTTCCACGATTTTAAAGTACCTTCCCCACCCACAAATTCTACACTGATACTATCAGACACGACTCAGGCAAGGACAATTCAACCATACTACCTCCTGCTGGGATCCTATCAGATCTCAGGGCTCAGCAGTGTCAAAGTCTTGGGAGAGCAACAACATTCATGATTAGAGAGGCAGCACTCTCATTTTCAGCAAACTCAACAAATGATAACAGCTTAAAAACTACAGTTACTTTTTAAACAGAAAATGACATTTTTCCTAATTACAAAATTAATGTACAATACAGGAAAACTTTTAAAATAGAGAAAAGAAGAAAATAAAATCACCCTTTATTTTAAAATAAACAACCATCATTACTTTAATACAAATCACTCTAATAGAACTTTTTCTTTTTTAAACCCATAAATCTATAATTGTAGGTATCTTGTTTTGAGATTTAGTCATATCATGTGTGCATGCTAAGTCGCTTCAGTCATGTCCAACTCTGCAACCCCACAGACCATAGCCTGCCAGGCTCCTCTGTCCAAGGAATTTTCCCAGGAAGAATATTGGAGTGGGTTGCCATGACCTCCTCCAGGGAATCTTCCTGACCCAGGGATTGAACCGGCATCTCCTGAGTTGGCAGTGGGATCTTTACCACTAGAGCCACTTGGGAAGCCACCTCTTCATTTTCACAAAAATGTTAGTAGCTGCATAGTATGATATTAGATTATGAACACAGCATGATTTATTTAATCAGATCTATGTTGTAGGATATATAAGCTAAATAGCCTTTCAAATAAATGTTTGTGCCCCTCTCTAATTTTTATAGCTCTTTAAACATGCTGCCAAATTTTCCTGCAAGAACGTTAAGGTTGTATCACTGGCCTTCCCAGGTCGCCCAGTGGTAAAGAATCCCCTGCCAATACTGCAGATGCTACAGACAAGGGTTGATCCCTAGGTCAGGAAGATCTACTGTAGTAGAAAATGGCAGCCAGCTTCAGTATTCTTGCCTGGAAAATTCCATGGACAGAGGACCTGGCAGACTACAGTCCATGGGTCACAAAGAGTCGAACACAACTGAACACACCGTTATTATGATTGTTTTAACTCTCACCGAACGCAGAAGGCAAATAATGGTTTCACTGAATTCTAGTTAGCAGGAGGAACTTCTGTTCTCTTTTTACTGGCTCTATGTAGTTCTTCACATATTTTCACTTTTTTTAACTGATACCCTCTCTCAATTTTTATATTGGTTTATTCATTTCTTTAGTATTTCCAAAAACTCTTCTTATAATAAGATGGTAACCCTTGTCTAGCATATTGTCAATTTATTGTTCTAGCTCACCTTTTAATTGTTTAAGTTTTCCTTCTGGGATTTTTTTCCTGTGGTTTTATGTTAATGTTTTTCCCACTTTACAGACCTAATAAACACATACTTTAATTTTTACCATTCATTTTTAAACTTTTTCATTTCATATTTAATTTCTTGTATAGTGAGCCTGGATTCTAATAATTCTTTTTTTATAAGTAAGTGTTCTAGTCACAGACATGAATAACCCACAGCTGCAGCACTGGCAGGAGGCTGTATGAGTAACAGGTCTAGGTTCACCCTCTGGGGCTCTAAGCGATCCCTACCTCTGCACCACCAATTCAAAATGGCATCTTTGTATTTCTACATATGGCTATGTTTTAGCTTTCTATTACGGTCTACTGATCAATTTATGTTAATGCCCAAATCACATTATTTTTATCATTAAAAGTTAATAGGATTAAGGGTTTCCCTGCTGGCTCAGACAGTAAAGAATCTATCTACAGTGGTGGAGACCCAGGTTTGATCACTGGGTGGGGAAGATCCCCTAGAGAAGGAAATGGCAACCCACTCCAGTATTCTTGCCCGGGAAATCCCATGGACAAGAGAAGCCCGGCAGACTACAGTCCCTGGGGTCCCAAAGAGTTGGACATGACAGAGCAACTAACACACACTGTCTCTAGCAGTTTCCCTTCAATAATAGATTTTCAAAACTAACAAATTCTCCTGGTAGAATAATTATTTCAATACATTTGAATTAATGTATGAATTATTTGGAGAAAATCAGACAACATTAATTAGCTGTGTGATCTTATAAAATGGGAGCATTACAGGGTTGCGCAATGAGTTAGAACTAAGGAAATGAAAGTAGATAAGAATTGTGGACAAACATAGCAAACATCAGTGGAATCTGAATGAACTGAAACGGAAAAGCAGTAAGCAGTAGTTAACAAGACACTTCTAGATTTCTAATTCATAGTATCATTACACAGATAATTTAGAAAGAGAAGAAATGATGAGAAGTTTGGTGCGGAGCATCTAAAATATTTTTAGCATACGTAAGAGGAAAGGAAGGACCAAGGGAAAACTCAAAGGCTAAACCTTTTCTAGTAAAACCGCAAGGGAGGCTCTCAACATGGCTCAAATGCAGATAAGTTAGACAACACAGGCAAACAAAAATTGAAATAGTTCTGACAGAGGGATCTCTAGCTTCTCTGAGAAGTAACTGTGCTTATCTGCTGACACACACGGGTAAAAGTTTAGGACGAGGTAGTGGGGTATAGGCTTCAAAGTTTAATACATGTTCAGTTCAATTCAGTTGCTCAGTCGTGTCCAACTGTTTGGGATCCCATGAACCACAGCACACCAGGCCTTCCAGTCCATCACCAACTCCTGGAGTTCACTCAGACTCACATCCCATCAAGTCAGTGATGCCATCCAACCATCTCATCTCCTGTCTTCCCCTTCTCCTCCTGCCCCTNTATATTAGATGTACAAAGTAACTTACATCTGTGTAGCTGCATTGAGAAAGACAGACAAAAACCACATATAGGTGCTTGCCACAAATTGGATGCTCAAACTGGTAGCTTTCCTAGTCTACCCTAGACTCTCTGCTTTTTCCAACTTGAAATATTGGAGGCCCAGCATGAGCCCTTGGTCTTATTCTCTCAGTTCAGTTCAGTTGCTCAGTCGTGTCTAGCTCTTTGCAGCCCCTGGACTGCAGCATGCCAGGCCTCCCTGTCCATCACCAACTCCTGGAGTTCACCCAAACTCACGTCCATTGAGTTGGTGATGCTATCCAACCATCTCACCCTCTGTTTTCCCCTTCTCCTCCTGCCTTCAATCTTGTCTTTTCTAATGAGTCAGTTCTTCGCATCAGATGGCCAAAGTATTGGAGTTTCAGCTTTAGCATCCACCCTTCCTAGTCATGCTCAATCGAAGTTCCCATGAATTAAATGCCCAGATTTATATACCCAACCCAGATCTCTCCTTGCAACTCTGAATCTGTAGAGCAAACTCCCTGTATTACCTGGATGTCTAGAAGGCAGCTTACTGTATCACAGTCAAGGTGGAACTCCCCTACAGGCCTTCCCCTCCCCAGAATTTTTCATCTGAATAAACAGCTTCTTCATGGAACCAGCTGTTCAGGCTGAAAGTTCAGGTGAGAGCCCGGAGGCTTTGCCTCTCACACCCCACATCCCAAGTATTAGCAAACACTGTCAGCTTTCCTATTAAAATATACCCTGAATCCGATCATATCTTAGATTCTCCACTGTCACCGCCTGGTCAGGTGACCATCATTTCTCTCCCGAGAGCAGTGCTGCTCCTAGGAATCACTGGAGCCTGCAGATTCTGCGTATGGGGGGCAAGGCCTGGGGGGGCCTGCATTTCTAGCATGTTCCCAGTGATGCGGATTCTGCATGTGGGGGGCAAGGCCTGGGGTCTGCGTTTCTAGCATGTTCCCAGGTGATGCGGATTCTGCGTGTGGGGGGCAAGGCCTGGGGGTCTGCATTTCTGGCATGTTCCCAGGTGATGCGGATTCTGCATGTGGGGGGCAAGGCCTGGGGTCTGCGTTTCTGGCATGTTCCCAGGTGATGCAGATTCTACGTATAGGGGGCAAGGCCTGGGGTCTGCGTTTCTAGCATGTTCTCAGGTGATGCAGATGTTGCAGGTTCTCTTGAGTTTACCTCCTTCTACCCTTGCCTACCTTCTCCTGGGTAGCTAGAGGAATGCTACAAAATGAAAATCAGATCAAATCACGCTCCTTCTCAACCAACCACTGCCCCCACCCCCAACAACTTCCCTTCCAACAGGGAGTTAAATCCAAAATGTCAACCCGACCCGCACATCTCAGCACCACCTGGCTCAGGGCTTCCTCCCCAGTCTCAGTGCTGCCATCTCTCAGGCGCTCACCGCATCTCTCCAGGATGCCCTTCTCTATCCCTCAAACATCCCGCACAGGCTGCCTCCCCTCTCAGAGGCTTTGCATTTCCTGGTCCTTCTGCCCATGAATCCTCAGCTGGTGAGTCCAGTACAGCAGGAAGCTCCATGACAACAAGTGAGATGGAGGATGGGCCCTCAGCACCTAGGATGGACCTGGGGCTCCTCCTGCAGACAGTCCCCCCGGCAATGGAGGTCCCTGTGTGTTGTCACTCACTGCTCTGCATTTTGTCATTTCTGTTTGCTGTTCAGGGAGAAACTTGGCTTGAAGCTGTGACATGAGCTAACCATAGTCCCGCAAAGCCACTGGACACGGCACAGGAAGGTCTTCTAAAGGCAAATTCCCAGCAAATGGTCCCCCTGCCCCTCGTTGGACATCTGTCTCCCTGGAAACCAAGAGAACAGCTGGACAATCTTCCTCCTCCAATCAGGGCCCCAGAGGTGTGCCAGGCTGCCGTTTTGATCCTTTCAGTCACCCCTAAAGCTCTAGCCTGTCAGGTCATCCAGGTGGAAGGCAGAAAGCAGGAGTTCAAGTCCTAGCTCTGCCAACCAGGATCCTGCAACCAGGGGCAAGCTATGTCAGCTCTCTCAGCCTGGCGTTCCTTGTCTGTAAAATGCTTGCAGCAGCAGTTCGCTACCTCACGTGGTTATAAACGTATTCACGTGCACAGTGTGTTCAGAATGGGATCTGGCACACAGCAAGGGCCCGATAAGTGTTAGTTATTATTGCCATGCCTCGCTATCTCTGGTACCTTCCAGTAACACGGCAACCGGAGTGGCAGAGTTAGATGGAAAGAGGGTGAGGTTTTGATGCCAGGAACATCTGCGTTTGAATCTCAGCTCTCTCTATCTGCATGTCTTTGAATGAGTGGCTTCACCTCAGTTTTCTCATCTGCAAGATGAGGATATTAATAGTAACCTCGTGGGTACATGAGGAGGATTCATGAGTACACAAATGGAAAATGCCTGGCACTTAGCTAGGGCCTAATAAAGGTTCGTTCCCTCCCTCTTGTCCTCATTTACCTCCCTCCAGAGCTTCTTCTGCATTCACAGTCTTTTTCTTTCCTCTTTACTGTCACACTGAATAAATGAATATATTAAGTTAGTTCGAGCAGATACTTTATAAGAATCCAGGCTGGTACATTTCCCAGGTTTCGTCGCCATCCATCATGAAACATTAACAAGAACTCTTAAAGAAACACAGCGCATCAGAGAGACAGTGGAGCTTCTCCATGGCTCTGTGGTTCTTGGGCCAAATGTCACATGTTATTAAGGCCGAGGGCAGGAGAGGCTGAGACGTAGGGGGAGCCTTAAGTGGAGCCTGGAAAAAGCATAGTGATTGAGAAGCTGACTGTGCAGCATTAGGGTTCAATGCTGGGCAACCTTCTGCCTTCCTTGGAGGTTTGTAAATTAAAAAAAAAAAAATGCTTTGTAGTCTCAAAAAAAGGTGGAAAATACCCAAATAATCATCAACAGGGAGCTAAAGAAATTATAGTCCATGCAAAGTATAGAGTACTTTGCATCCATTAGAAGGAAAGAAGGGAATTTATATGCGCTGCCATGGAAAGCTGCCAAGTGGAAAAGCGGGGAGGAGAAAGCTATGTGCGGGATGGTTGCATTTATGTGAAAAAAGCTCTGTAGTCGTATATGGACATATATGCATGTAAATGCATGAACTGCTCACATTGGTCACCTCCAGGCAGGGGAAGGGCATTCAGGGCAGGCAGGAAGGCTGAAACCATGCTTTCAGAGAAGCACCACGTATACTTCTGTTATTGATGGTTCACATGTGCGTTACCTGGGAAGTTAAAGGATAAAAAAGGCTGGGAAAAAAGAAAGGAGGGGGAAAACAAATATTTCTCTGTCTGCACACCCAAGCTCATGCAATCAAGAATGCTCAGGGTCTGGAGGAAGCCTTGCTTTAGCACTCCATATCACCATGGATTCAGAGATGTGTCCAGACATTTACACCTCAATGCCAGTCAATGACATGCTTCTTTGCACATCTGCAGAAGGGTTGGGACTGGGGCTTCTTTGACCAAGCACCTTGCCTGTACTCACACTGTGGCTCAGCTGTGCCTCCTTCAGGCCAGAGGGGCCCTGGGAGGAAGCTGGTCCCAAGGGTGCTGGTGGTAAGCCAAGATCCCGCCAAGCACTCCTCCCCAGAGCGTCTGGGTACAGACCTTGGATGAAGGTTCCTATCAGCTGGGATCACAGAGGGCACAAATGACATTTTTTTTTTTCCCCCAGTAGGCTTCATTTAAGTCGTTAACATCCTAGATACATCTTTATCAGGTCATTCGTTTCTCCAGGACACTATCTGTTCCAACATTTCAATGCAATACATGGTATATTACAATACGAAGTCCTTATGCCTGCCCTCAGGGTCCTCCAGGGTCTCTCCTAACTAGATATCCATTCTTCTAGATGAGAAGGGAAGCATATCCTATTATGCTTTGTGACTCCTCTTGCCAGAAATGGTTTTTAGAAACAGATGCCATCTGTCAAGGCTGCCATCTGCCCTGCCTTGGCTAAGAAGGCCAAAGGGGATGACCAGCTGGTCTACCTGCCTCATTTTTACACTTGGATCAAAGATAGACTCTTTACTGAAGCAGAGTTGGCAATAATAATTCAAGTGATAAAGCAAGCGTCCATGCACTGAGCTTCTGCCTCATGCCACACAGTGCTAAGGGCTTCCCAGGGGGCTCAGTGGTAAAGAATCCACCTGTCAATTCAGGAGTCACAGGTTTGATCCTTGGGTCAAGAATGAAGAATCCCTGAAGAAGGGAATGGCAACACACTCCAGTATTCTTGTCCGGGAAATCCCATGGACAGAGGAGCCTGGCGGACTACCATCCATGGGGTTGCAAAAGAGTTGGACACGACTGACCCACTAAATAATGAAAACAACACAGAGCCGAGAGCTTCACATATTTTCTCTCTCCTTTCTCACAGTGAAATTTCAGAGTATCACATGCTCCCTTTACAGATGAGGAAACTGAGGCCCAGCGAGCATTAGGTGAAGGGGCTTCCTGACCTCTGGGCAGTCCTGCCCCCCCGAGGCGCTCTCTTCAGCGGGAGCTCACAGATGTGAGGGTGCCTCTGCAGCCCTGGCAGCCTGTTGGGGCGAGCTGCGAGTGCGTCGTCTGTGCATGCCATGTATGTGCCCCGCTGCACATCACAGGCTCCAGATAGCTCTGTTCTCTGTCCCACGGGAAGTGCACTGGGGGTCTGCTCCCCGATGGGGCCAGGTAGGGTGAAAATGCTGCAGTCAAGCTCTTACATAATCTCTGTGCTCTTACAGGACCCTTGAGAAAAGCCATCCTCCCTGGAGACGAGCTGTGAAGAACGCCTTCCAGGGAAAGGCTCTTCAAGTGTGTCAAGAAGGTCTAACAGCAACGTAATGGTTCTGTACAGTGGATCGGGTGGGGTGTTTTTTTCTCTCAAGGGCTCTCTTGAATTAAGACTCAGATGATGGGGTTCAGGTTTAGCCTTGGCCATCAGAACTACATGACCCTGGCCTCTTTAGGCCTATTTTATTGACAAAAAAGCTTACACAGAGTGCACCCATTTAAACTGTTCAATGAGTCTTTACAAATGTGGTACTCATGTAACCATCACCACAATCAAGATACAATGTGTCCGGGTCTTCTCCATGGGGGACACATTCCAAACCCCTGAAACCCACATAGTCCTGAATCCTGTAGTTACTATGTTTTTTCTTATACATACACACCCATGATAATGTTTAATTTAAAAATTAGGCACTTAAGAGATTAATAGCAATATCTGATAAAATAATAGGACAATTATAACAACAAGCTGTAATAAAAGTTGGGCTTCCCAGGTGGTGCCAGTGGTGAAGAACCCGCCTGCCAATGCAAGAGACATGGGTTTGATCCCTGGGTCAGAAAGATTCCCCTGGAGGAGGGCTGGGCAACCCACTCCAGTATTCTTGCCTGGAGAATCCCATGGACAGAGGAGCCTGGCAGGTTAAGTCCATGGGGTCACTAAGAGTCAGACACGACTGAAGCAACTTAGCATGCAAAGATGCACGCGCTGTAACAGAAGCCAAGTAAATGAGGTCTTTCTCTCTCAAAATATCTTGCTGTACCATAGTCTTCCTTTTTATTCTTGAGATGAAGGGAGATGATGAAATGTCTATGTGATGAGGCATAGCGAGGTAAATGAGGTAGACACTGTGACATAATGTTAGGCTATAGCCGTCTCATGGTGTGTCAGAAGGAGGATAATGTGCTTAGTATGATCCTGGATCCTCGAGCCACGGCCCTGTTGTCCGCTGGACATCAGAAGCCGATGATGTCAGTGGTTGCGGATCCCAGGCAGGGCAGAGCAGGATGGCGTGTGACTTCATCATCCTACTGAGAAGGGCACACAATTTAAAACTTACGATGTGTTTGTTTCTGGAATCTTCTGTTTAGCATTTTCAGACTGTGCATAACTGAACCTGTGGAAAGTGAAACTGGATAAGGTTGGGGGGTGACTGTACAGACCTTGCCGTCACTCCAAAAGCTCCACTTCCTGCTTTCGATCTCTAGCAATTAAATCTATCTTTTTCTGGCATCTTATACAGCTGGAATCATTCTGTACGTGGTCTCTTTTGCTTGGCTTCTATCACTCAGCATGTTTTTGAGATTCATTCATGTTGGTGCATGGACCAGTAGTAGTTCATTCCTCTTAATTGGTGGAATTATCATATGAATCTAATACAGCTTGCATAGCCATTATTTGTTGAATATTTGGATTGTTTCCAGTTTGGGGCTATTATGAATAAAGCTGCTGTGATTGTAAGTAAACAAGTCTTTTGTGTAACTCCACGGTTTCATTTCTCTTGGTTAAATACCTAGGCATGGAAGTTTCAGCTCACATGGGTGTGTTGGTTTCCTAGGGCTGCCATACAAAGTGCCACAAATTGCCTGACTCAAAACAACAAAAACTTACCATCTCTTAGTGCTGTAGGTTGGAAGCCTGAAATCAAGGTGTTGGCAGGGCCATGCTCCTACAGAAGCCTCTAGCCAGCAATTTTTTCTTGTCTTATCCAGAGTCTGGCAGCGCTAGCCCCAGTCCTTGACTTGTGGCAGTCTAACTTCAATGTCTGCCTCCGTTTTCACACAGCCCTCTTCCTTCTACGTCTGTGTCTTCACAGAGGGTTCTCTTTTGCATGTCTGCATTTAGATTCCCACCCCTCACAAGGATATCAGTCATGTTGGAGAAGGGCCCACCCTAAAGATCTCATCTTCACTTGACCATATCTGCAAATAAAGTCACACGCACAGGTACCTGGGTTTAGGACTTCAACATCCCTTTCTGATGAGGATACAGTTCGACCTATAACATATGGTAAGTAGGTGTTCAGTTTCATAAGAACTGCTAAACTGTTTTCTAAAGTAGTGGCATCACTTTACATTCTCAACAACAATATATGAATTCTCAACAACAATATAGGAAATTTCCAAGTTGCTTCAGATCCTTGCCAACACTTGGGAATTGTCCTGCTCCTAATGGGTGTGTAGAGGTCCCTCATTATGGTTTTATTTTGCATTTCCCTGACTGTCAGTGGTGCCGAGTGTCTTTTTCTGTGTGTACCTGACATCCACACATCTTATTTGGGCAAGTGTTTGTTCAAATATTTTGTCTAGTTTTTAACTGAATTGTTTACTTCTTATTGAGTTATAAGTGGCCTTTATAATATATTCTTTGCAGACCATGTGAAAACCTGGAGTGACTGCCTCATTTCTAAAGTCCCTTAGACCTCCTTGGTTTGATATCAAACTGAATGGTCAAACTGATGGGAATGTTTAACGCACTGACCAGACATAAATACTGAATTGTACGATGTTCTTTAACATAGCACTTTTACTCTAGATAATTTATCCTGAGGAGATATACAAGAATTTCATGACAAGAATATGCTTCCTAGCACAGTTTATATTTGAGAAACGCTGGAATTAATCTAAATGCCCCCCAAACAGGAGGAGATAGTGTAAGTCTAAGTGATAGAATACTATAGATACACTAAAACAGATGCTATAAACATTAACATGAAAAGATGCTTGAAATATAATGTTGATGAAAAAAGCCAGTAATATAATATCACGCGTAATATTATCCTTCCAAAAGTATTCACAAAAGGCATAGAAAAGTACCAGGTGGAAAGTACACCAAAGTATTAACAGCGATTGTTTCTAGGTGGTGGTGTACTCAGTCGCTCATTCGTATCCGACTCTGCAGCTCCGTGGACAATAGCCCGCCAGGCTCCTCTGTCCATGGGATTCTCCAGGCGAGAATACTGGAGTCAGGTGTCATGTCCTCCTCCAGGGGATCT
The DNA here is from genome assembly GCA_006410875.1 of Neotragus pygmaeus. Taxonomy (NCBI): domain Eukaryota; kingdom Metazoa; phylum Chordata; class Mammalia; order Artiodactyla; family Bovidae; genus Neotragus; species Neotragus pygmaeus. The sequence continues at coordinate 595,170 of SJYV01014875.1, forward strand.
TCCCAACCCAGGAATCGAACCTGCATCTCTCATGTCTCCTGCATTGGCAGGCGGGTTAAAATTTGGGTAATTTTAATTTGCTCTTGACTTATTCATAGGCTCTTTTTCTCTACACTTAGTTAATAATTATACAAGGGTTGAATTATGTTACTTCCAGGGCATGATTTTCAAAAGCAAACATTTGATGTCAGCTTTGTTATCCTGAAGGCTGGCTATAGCAGAGTAGAAGTAAAATACCCTTGTGATTTTGGGGGGACTGGTGTTGCCTAACACACCTTAGCTCCATCAGCGATGGTGGGACCAAACCAACATTCAGGCAGGCAAAGAGCCACCGTGGGGGCTGGGCTACCCAGACCCAGGACCCGGACCCCCTCCTCTGGATTATCGGACCCACCCTGAAACCTGACACAGCGGAGGCCTATCACGTAGTGGTATGCGGGTGAATGTTTAAAAGCTGGCTCTCCAGGAGAACTAAAACCAGCCCTGATCTGGCATGTCTGCCAATTTCCGTGATGTAAATACCACCCTGATGGCTGATTGCAAGCTACTGATGTGACATCGTTGGATGCAGCATTGGGAAGAGCTGAGCGCAGCAAACCATTCCACAGTATCTTAAACAGTGTCTCCATGACCCTGAAACAGTAGACGTAAATAACTTTAAGAGCACAGGAAGTAGTAAAGGTATTAAGAAGTGATGAGTTTTGAGTATTTATTACCTTCATTTTTAATACAATGCATTCCATTGTCAGGTTATATAATTTAATTTTTAATAATGACTATTTTTTTTTTAACAAGGAGCTCACAAAATTGCTGAAAATTAATACCTGGCTCTTGTGCAAGGTACTAGCCAACTCCAGCATATCACTGCCAATTAGGGTGCCTGGCCTGGTGGAGAGGCCCTGACTCATGCATACACAAGGAAGTTATTAAGCTGAGCCTTTCAGTGTTCTCATTTTCCTATGAGTCTAATGCTACCTAATTCACAATGGTGGGGAGGAGTGATGCGAAAGCCTTAGCCGTGTGTCTGGCACACAATCGGTGCTGAATGACCAGTCTCTAATGCCAGTACTGTCAAGAGAACCAGCCAGAGGCACCGAGCACTACACCCCCCTCCCCCCACCCCCACACCCCACAATCCACNGAAGTAAGTCTTATCCAACATATTATTTGTGCAATTATACTTGAACCTAACAACTTCGTTAATATCATCTCCTATCAATATCTGACTTTTTCCCACTGGATTTTTTTTTTGTTACCAAACTTAGTAAGAAAGACTCCAGAATCATACTAGTTTTAGGTGAAAATTCTTTCTACAATATTTATACTATTCATTTTCTTTTATTAACTACAATCCAAGTCTCAACATAACTATATTTGTTTTAATGATTAGTAATTCCAAGTACTAGCCTTTGGTATTTACAACATAAAAATTCCTCAACATGAGTCACACAAACAATGCTAGGGGAAAAAACTAGGCACAAGAATAAGGAGAGAGACTATCTTCAAAAGGAACTACAAAAAAAAAAAAAAGAGACGAATATGTAAAGTGTATTCTATCTTAAAAGTATCAATGATGGTTCTTAGTAAGTTTAGTGCTCAGATTGGAAAAACAAACATCACACTCTTAAAGCTCAGAGTTCAAAAGCTATTGATTATACTCCCAGAGAAGCAATGAGTGATCAAAGAAAACAACCCAAAATACCTATATTTAGCTTTCAATAGATATACACCTTGCCTAAGATTTTCAGCTCACAACATACTTGGTTTAAATGGAAAAAAAAAAAAAGTGAAACCTTTGAACATTTTTCTTTTTTTATTTTAGAGATACCTTTGAATATTTAGAATATCCCGGTGGCTCAGATGATAAAGAATCTGCCTGCAATGCAGGAGACCTGAGTTCAATCCCTGGGTCGGGAAGATCCGCTGGAGAAGGGGATGGCAACCCACTCCTCTATTCTTGCCTGAAGAATCCCATGGACAGATGAGCCTGGCAGGCTACAGTTCATGGGGTCCCAAACTGTCAGACAATGACTAAGCAACTAACACTTTCACACTTTGAACATTTGATTGATGCTTATATTTTAAAAGTAATGTCACTAATGTCAATGACATAATTTGTCTTTTTTTAAATTAAAAATCACTTTAATTCTGAAACCCAAGCTAGGCAGTAAATTGGCTATGTGTACAAACAAATTATAGCAAAGGGCAGAATGATGGAGATACTCAGCCTAAATGAAATTAGCTAAAGATCCAGGTGGCATATTTATGAACATGTCTTGTTTAACATGGGCTTCCCTGGTAGTGTTAGTGGTAAAGAATCCACCTGAAAATGCAAAAGACATGGGTTCAATCCCTGGAGTAGGAAATGGCAACCTGTTCCAATAGTCTTGCCTGGAAAATTCCATGGACAGAGGAGCCTGGGATGTACTGCACTCCATGGGGTTGCAAAGAGCTGGATACGACTGAGCACACAGCACACCCATTTAATATACTCTAAAAAATACAGTACAGCTTATTAGAGGCTCCATATTTCTGTTCTGGATTCCCAGGTGGTCCAGCAGTCAAGTCCACCTGCCAATGCAGGAGATGCAACAGACCCAGGTTCGATCCCTAAGTTGGGAAAATACCCTGGAGGAGGAAATGACAAGCCATTCAGGTATTCTTGCTTGGGAAATACTATGGACAGAGGAGCCTGGCAGGCTACAAACGGAGGGATTGCAAAATGTCGGACACGACTGAATGACTGAATACATTATCTGATTTAAGCAACCCAGTATTCACAACCTTTCCTCAGCTATATCCAATGATGCATGCTAGTCATATGATTATGATTCTTCAACTTCCTGGATGTTTGGGCAATAATATACTTAATTATTCTATGCTTCATTTTTTTTTATCTTAAAATGGGGATGACAATAATTATGTCCCATAAAATTTTAAGGATTAAAGGAAATAGGTATACAAAAAGCTAAAAACTAGTGATGCACAAAGCAACATTACAACTTAGTAAATGTTTTATTATCATTATAACAACTTCCATCAAAGAGCACTCAGATGTACAAGTAAACAAGCTGATAACAGTAATAGCTAACTTTTATTGGACATTTACAATGTATGAGGCACTATTTTAATACTTTATTTGGATGATCACATTTAATCCTCACAGGTACATACTAGTACGGATTCCTTTGCTCAATGCTGTTTCAACTGAAATCGCTTTCTCCCTTCTCTTCTGTGTTAATCCAACCACAAAAATGGTAGGTGGTTTGTATTTATCAAGTGAAACCTTGTCTAATTATTTCAAATGTAAAACATCAGATTATAAATTCTCAATTCCTTAATTTTCAACTCATTCTAGTTCTTGATTACATACACTATACATATATAGCACTAGTGCCTTTTATGTTGCCAATTCTGCCTACTTAATTAGGTCTCAAGATTTCCAAACTGCAGACACCTCATCCAGTATTATTTCTGGATCTTTCAGCTTCTTGTCAGTAACACCTATATAATGAGAACATAATGAATATACATGCAAATTCCCTAACAATCTTTCCGAAGACTGTCCTACGGCTTCCCTGATGGCTCAATGGTAAAGAAACTATCTACCAAAGCTGGAGATGCGAATTTGATCCCCAGTTTGGGACGATCCTCTAGAGAAGGAAATGGCAAACCAAACCAGTATTCTTGCCTGGGAAATCCTACGGACGGAGGAGCCCGGTGGGCTACAGTCCATGGGGTCACAGAAGAGTTGGACTCAACTTAGATACTAAACAAGAAAACTGGCCTATAAAATTTTTCAACAATTTTAGCAGCATATTTATTCACTTTTATTCAAAAACATTCCTTCTGCTTAAAAATACATTTTGAAAAATCTGTAATCAGTTTGAAATAACTTCTGATAATCACAGTCAGTTTCATTATAGATTCTAACGAAAAACAGAATTTTCAAAAACTCGCTGTATACAAAATACTGTAAGAAACACTATGTAAATGCAGTAAAGACTCATTTCTTCAGCAATGAACAAGCAACACTTTCCTCTTAATAATGAATATGGATCATTCTCAGTGTCAAATCCCTCCTCTTGAAGAATGAAAACTAGTGATTAATAAATTCAGAGGACCCCAAACTAAAACAAGTCTAAAAGGACTGTAGGCAGAAGCCCTGAAACTATTAAAATAAGTTATCTTACTAGCTTTTGTGAGTATGGGTATTTATAAAAACACTCAGAATTTCCTATAGTCAAACCACCTGTTGAAGCTTTAGAGGGCAGGGAGAAAAAAGATTATTCAATAGAAGAGAAGGCAATCTAACACACAATGAGATTTCCCCAATGCAATTTGCTTCTCTGAGAATCCAGAAATATTTGGAAAAACACAATGAAGAATAATTTGTATACATATTCAAACAAAAAAGAATGATAGCACCGAATCCTCTGAAAATCAGCAATTGTCCTGGAATCCTCTTTTCTGCTTTTAGAAACAAAGCCACCAAACAGCTTTTCTGTTTCCTTCGGCCAGAATTTCACCAATGGTCAGTACTATTAAAAAGCAACTAAACAAGGAAAGGCTATAGGAAAAGGGATCCTAGAGAAGAGTATGTGGAGAGTTATAATTTTGCTACAGGGTCCACATGCACAGCTAAAGCTGTACAGGTCCTACAGGGCTTTTTCATGTGGTGTCTATAAAGCTCATTTTCAGTCAGGAGCATTTGTCTAGCCCCATCAAGAAGCTTTAGATTTCTGTTTAAATTTCCTTGTCCCCTATGCATATCTTCTCATCCCTCAAGTAGTCAATCTGAAAGCAACTTATCATATAAATCATTCATATTAATATATACTTCCATCTTTAGGAACAGTTTCTCTCACAGAAAAATACAAACTTTTGTCTATGTAAAAAAACTAAAACTGATCTTGAATGTGAATTAGCACTTAATACAGAGATGGGCATACTACAGGTACTTGAATACTAATAAACGAGTGAGCAACTTCACAAGTAAACTGACTAATCTGCTTGAGCGCAGCACGCTCCCCACCCACCGAGGGTCTCTCCTCAGCACTCCCTTAGTCCTGCATCTCTCATGTCTCTCATCCCTTGGCCCCAAGACTCAAGGACTCAGGCCTACTTGCTGTACCGTCTTCCTTTATCCCAGGCTTCTACTCATAATATGAGCCAAGTAAGCAACCCAACCTGTATGACCAGGAGATTCCAATTTCTCAAGCTCTTTTATACTTTGGATACACATACCTTGGGTATGAAGAGGATACAGGAACTAGGAGAGAATTGAGCAGCTGGGAGTATAGGAATGCAGCTTAAAGAAACTCAATCCTGCAATGGTTTGATGGGAAGGAATCCTGGATGAAAAATTATGAGTATACGTGTACGTCCATCTAAGAGTCTGAAGTTAGGGGAAATAATTCAACTGTATTGGCAATGGCTAGAAAAAGAATCAGTAAAAAAGGAACTAAACACTTAAACTAAGTTTTGTCTAATTACCGCATTAGACAAACGGGTTCATTTTGGTTTAACTTTCATTAGATAACAAACTATTTGTGTTCTATTTGTGTTCTTAATTCGCAAGTATACTGATTGTACAAAGTTAGCTAACTTATTTTTTAAATGTTTTTAGAGAGAACACTATTCATGCTAACTTAAATATAAAAATGACAAGAACATGACATTTATATAGTAACTATATGTCAGGCACTGTTTGAAGTATTTTTCAGAGCATAAGTCTCTTAATCTAGACAACAACACTATAAGATAGAAACTATTATCATCCTTATTTTACAAATTTGGAAGCAGTTAAGCAACTTGCAGAGTAACCTGGCAGGCTGCAATCCAGAGAGTCACAAAGAACTGGACATGACTCAGCACACATACACTCACAAGCAGTTTGCCTCAAGTCACACACCCAGCAAGTGAAGGAACTACTACTTAGACACAGACAAGTTGGCTGCAGAGCCTACATTCTTAATCACTAGGCCATATTTACTATTCTGTGACTGAGCTTGTTCCTTACTTTCACTGTTATAAAAAAGAGTCTCAAATACAGCAGGTATTTTATACAATGTTTACTAATAGGATTAAGAATGTCTAATGATTTAACCAAGGGAATCTGAGTAACAACTCTTTCCTGAGCATTTTCAGGAATCATAAACATTCATTTATCTGAGATACTACAGGGTGAATCCGGGGGAGGGGGGGGTGCAGATGATCAGATAAATATCCCACTGAATCTAAAGATGCCACTGATTGAAAACACTGTTGCTGTTGTTCAGTCAGTTGTGTTCGATTTTGGGGACCCCATGGACTGCAGCCCACTAACTTTCCTATCTCCCAGAGTTTGCTCAAACTCATGTCCATTGAGTTGGTGATGCCATCTGTCACATCCTCTGGTGCCCCCTTTGCCTCCTGCCTCAATCTTTCCCAGCATCAAGGTCTTTTCCAACGAGTTAGCTCTTCACATCAGGTGGCCAAAGTATTGGAGCTTCAGCTTCAGCATCATTTCTTCCAATGAATATTCAAGACGGTTTATTTCCTTTAGGATTGACTGGTTTGATCTCCTTGCAGGGACTTCTCCAGCACCACAGTTCAAAAGCATCAATTCTTCAGCACTCAGCCTTCTTTATTGGTCCAACTCTCCCATCTACACATGACTACCGGGAAAAATCATAGCTCTGACTACACGGACCTTTGTCAGCAAAGTGATGTCGCTGTTTTTTAATATGCTCTCTAGGTTTGTCATAATTTTCCACAATGATTTTGGAGCCCAAGAAAATAGTCTGTCACTGTTTCCATTGTTTCCCCATTTATTTGCCATGAAGTGATGGGACCAAATGTTGTGATCTTAGTTTTTTGAATGTTGAGTTTTAAGGCAGCTTTTTTCTCTCGTTTCACCTTCATCAAGAGGCTCTTTAGTTTCTCTTCACTTTCTGTCATTAGGGAGCTGTCATCTACCTGAAGTTATTGATATTTCTCCCAGCAATCTTGATTCCAGCCTGTACTTCATCCAGTCTGGTATTTCGTGTGAGGTACTCAGCACAGAAGTTAAATAAGGAGGGTGACAATATACAGCCTTGACGTACTCTGTTCTCAATTTTGAAACAGTCTGTTGCTCCACGTCTGGTTCTAATCAGTGTGTCCAACTCTTTGTGACCCCATGGACTGCAGCATGCAAGGCTTCCCTGTCCTTCATGAACTCCTGGAGCTTGCTTAAACTCATATCATTGAGTCAGTGATGCCATCTATTTATCATAAAGTGATTGCTGGTTCTAATACCATTATTTTTATGTGCCACTGAGAAAGAAAATTTCACCAAACTACAATATACCATTATTTTAAAACATATGAAGAGAAGCTAGAGCTATGTAATATTTTCAACTGTCAAGGAATATCAGAAAGAAAGCAATATTTAAATGTTTCATTAGGATCTTAACCATATGAGAAGTATTTCAATGCCACTGGACTGAGTAACAGATACATAAACTAAGGGCGATCATTTTTGGTCTACTATTTGATTTGTGTCCATGTCTTCTTTATAAATACAGACCATTTAGTACAAAAACAAACATTAAGATAATAATGCTTAATCTCACACATCTGAATCAATGAATGTTGACAAACAATAGTTATTTATTATTTAGAAAGGAGAGCATTCCTTCAGTACAAATATGCTTATTATGTGGTTTCTTTTCTTTATAATTGAAATTTAAGATCGGTTTAAATTGCCAAAATCCTGTATCATTGAGTTTCAGTTTATTTTAAAAGGATCCAAAGTTCTTGAACTCATTGTCAGAAAAAATGAACCAGACTTTTATAATGAAACAGAAAACAAAATGTCTATAGCAAATGATAAGTTCATTTTGTCTTAATTCTGACATTTACTGAAAAATGCTCTTGTGTAGCCTACTTTCAAAGTCTTTTAAGGAATGATAATAATATGCCTTTCCCATTACATAGTTCAGATCAAATTATATGCCTAACAATTACAAGCATGAAGTATTCATTTACATACCTCCTTCAGTGTTCAGAACATATTTACTGTTGACCAAATCACTTACATAAAAGATTTAAACAGGACACTAGGTAACAAAAATTCCATTTCTCCTTGCCTTAGTTGTTTTCCTATTCCCTTTATCAAACAACTAGTATTTCAATATTGCCCTTTTACAGAAAGTTTAAAAAAACAACTTTTACTTACAGCAATGATTAACTTTTAAAGTCTATGAGCAGAGAGAGGAAGTTTTATATGTTTGTTACTTTGACTATAAATATATTTTCCCTTTAAAGACTAGAAACCTAAAGTAAAGACAACTTATGTGAAGTCTAAATTGAAACCAGGATTTCAAATTGAAAGTTAGATTTTAAATCCATTTGCGTCTAAACATCCTATCTCTAATAATTCTTAAATAAGGATGATGGTCCCCAAACAGGTACAGTAAACCCACAAGCTCCTCCATGGGAAACAAATATTTTTTTGCCATCTATGGAACACTGTATGAGCAACTAGCTCAAAAGAGTTCAGTTTCAAATTAGATCCTACTGCATTCCTTTATACATACTCATTATCTTGCAAAACTAAGCCTCTGGAACTAAATAAAAATTTTTTTAAAGGAAATAAAAAAATAATGGCAAAAACAAAAAAATAAATGTGTAAAATGAAATGTGAGAAGTTCCCATCTCATTTCATTCTAAGTTTTAAGAAGTTGTCTAGTATTAATATGAGGTACACATCCCATTAAAAAAAAATTTTAGCTACTTAAGAATAAAATTACAGTATTTCTTGGGGTAGGTCCTTGGGAGTCCAGTGGTTAGGACTCTGTGCTTCCACTGGAGGGGCCATGGGTTTGATCCCTAATCAGGGAACCAAGATTCCACATGCAGTGGAGCAAGGCTGAAGTAAAAAAAAAAACAACTTTCTTCAAAGAAAAAAGTAAAAGAATTCATATTCATTATTTAGTCGTTAGAACATAAATACGTAACCTGTTTAGACCTAACTACTAAGTATTTATAAATGGTGTAATTTGGTATTTCTTTGAAGGAATTACTGGCACACTAGAGGCGTGGTGAACTGAGAAAGTTTGGGAACCTTCTTGAGTCTAAAATGAAATGCCACTAAGACTATCGCTATACTTTTTTTTTTTCCTTAACCTTGCCTCTTATTTATTGGGGAGAAGAGAGGTAGCAGAGGGTTATATAGATAAAACTTAGAAATCTCCCTCCTGCCTTATGTTGCTTCTTTCTAACAACCTTAAGACCCTTTAAAAGATGGTGGAATCCTTTTTTTCCTTTAAGTCCCTGAAATTGGGGTTCTCTCTTTTTTCCTACAACTCTAAAATAGGGTACATATCATCAATGACACAATCTGCTGCAGACCTTGGTTGGTGCCTCCTTAGATTATCAGAGAACTAGGTTTTATGTATAGCCTAAGTATTTCCCCCTAAATAATAATATGTAAACCTAAAAAGGCCAAAGTTGATGACATTCTCTGTGGGGACTCTCAATAAACTTAATGAAACATTAAATGACTATATTATCCTCAAAAGACCACGTTGGCTCTATTAACTCTATCTACAAATGTCTGAAGTAGTCCTCACCTTTTCAGAGAACATTCTCCATCTCTCCCTGTTGCTCAGCTGAAGTCCAGTTCTTGTCTAAAGAGTTTAGTCCCTCTGCAGCTAACTCCGGAATAAAATACTCCTAAGCCTTCATTTGGGCTGCCACAAATTCATCTTTTTTCCCTAATAGGGAAAACAACTACCTAGTATTCTTATGATAAGGACTCAGAGTCTTCAACAAATTCACATGAGTCGAGGTAACAATAAATATAACATTGACAATGTCAATATTATACAAAAGTTCTCCAAAATATAATACTTTCAGAACCATATTCTGACATAACAATACGCTCATTATCCCAACAATAGTGTTCCTCTGAATAATTTCAAGGCCCACAAAGCCCAATGTTGATCTGGTCATAGTAATTCAACAGGCTTTTCAGTTGAACCAAGCTCAGGACCTCAATTAAGAACAAAGGGTAGCAGTCAAGATCTGCTACCACTATCTTTAAGCAAGTTCCACTTCCTCCCAAGTACCAATATTTTCAACCATAAGTAGGTTCATTTGTTTTTATAACCACACTGAAGAATATTCAAATGAAATTATGCTTATTAAGCACTTCATAATATGTTATTTATTATACAAACAAATAGATTCATCATTCTTTCAAACATATACATACAAATAGCAATGGAGCAAAAAAAAAAAAAAGACAAATAATTCTCTCCTCATGGAATTCAGATTCTATTGATAGTTGGGAAATGTATATTTAATCCCAGCTCCCTTCCACTAAAATGACAATGAAGAAATGTTTAAAAACAAATTAGCACTTATCAACAAAAATCGAGACAAAAGAGAGCTGACAGCTAAATTTTGACTTTAAAATACAGATGAACTGCTTATTTCACAGAGCAGAAAAAGCTGAAATCTACATTTCAACCAGAAAAGGGAGGAAAAATTATACCAAGAAATTGGGGAAAAGATTTAGGAACTGAAAGTTCAAAAGTCCCTAAAGGCAAGGGAGAGGACTGGGCAAAGCCAGGGGGAATGGCGAGAAGTCTGTATAAGAAGGAGTCAGGACACCCTACTCCCTGTCCTCTTCAGGCAACTATCTTATCCCCAGGGAAAAGGTTTACTCTACAAACACTCAAAATTCTCCAAGCCAGGCTTCAACAGGATGTGAACCATGAACTTCCAGATATTCTAGCTCGATTTTAAAAAGGCAGAGGAACCAAAGATCAAATTGCCAATATCCGCTGGATCTTCGAAAAAGCAAGAGAGTTCCAGAAAAACATCTCCTTCTCCTTTATTGACTACGCCAAATCCTTTGACCGTGGATCACAGCAAATTGTGGAAAATTCTTAAAAGAGATGGGAATACCAGGCCACCTGATCTGCCTCTTGAGAAATCTGTACGCAGGTCAAGAAGCAACAGTTAGAACTGGACATGGAACAACAGACTGGTTCCAAATAGGAAAAGGAGGATGTCAAGGCTGTATATTATCACCCTGCTTATTTAACTTATATGCAGAGTACATCATGAGAAACACTGGACTGGAAGAAACACAAGCTGGAATCAAGATTGCCAGGAGAAATATCAAGAACCTCAGATATGCAGATGACACCACCCTTATGGCAGAAAGTGAAGAGGAACTAAGAAGCCTCTTGATGAAAGTGAAAGAGGAGAGTGAAAAAGTTGGCTTAAAGCTCNACACACACACACACTCACACAAATACCCATACACACCTAATTTCTTGATAACATGACAATGAAAGGCATAATAGAGCTAAAGATGGAAAGACAAGCTTTAGAAAGTACTTGCCTTCTTCACAGTACTTAAGTCTGTACTTGGCATTTTATAACTTCATATTTATTCCTAGCACAGTTAAGCTAACTTTGTTCAGCATTCATTGGACATTTAGATCATTATATTTAATAGTTCCGTAATAGTATACTAAGTCTGCATAATAAGAAACTTATTCAAAGAAGTAGTTTGTATGAAAATTTGATAAAGAGATTTTAAACTGTAATGATTTCAGATGTTAAAAGCATGTTATAATAATTTACAATTTTGGTTCAAAGCTTAGAATTTTGAATCTCACTCTCACGCAATATCTGTACCTATCTCCAAAAATGTGTATGTATTAAACACATGCTGTTTTCTCATTAATTGAAAATATGTTATCAATTATTAATTAAAATGATAAACTAGAAAATTGGACAATCTTGGCTTTGAAGACAATCTCCACCAAGCGATGGATTTTCTATAATCCTGCCATGATTTAAGTTTACTTTCTTTCCAGACTTTTAATTTTATTTTTCTTGCTTAAGTGAACTGGGTAAGGCCTCTGGTACTATACTCACTGGTAGTGCTGTTAGTGAGCATCTTAATCTTATTCCCAAATTCATGAAGAACGCATTTAAGCTTTCTCCAATAAATATGATGTTAACCAGTTTTTTGTAGATGTTCTTTTTCAGACTGAGGAAGGTAACTAAAAAAGTAACTAGAATAGAAGGCACCAGAGTGTTTGGCTATTGGTGTGGTACTGTTTTGTAAAAGTTCTCTTTCACTTTTTATATATACCTAAATATGCAGGTCAGGAAGCAACAGTTAGAACTGGACATGGAACAACAGACTGGTTCCAAATAGGAAAANGCCATGATATTAAAAGACGCTTACTCCTTGGAAGGAAAGTTATGACCAACCTAGACAGTACATTAAAAAGCAGAGACATTATTTTGCGAATAAAGGTCCGTCTAGTCAAGGCTATGGTTTTTCCAGTGGTCATGTATGGATATGAGAGTTGGACTATAAAGAAAGCTGAGCACCGAAGAATTGATGGTTTTGAACTGTGGTGTTGGAGAAGACTCTTGAGAGTCCCTTGGACTGCAAGGAGTTCCAACCGGTCCATCATAAAGGAAACCACTCCTGGGTGTTCACTGGAAGGACTGATGTTGAAGCTGAAACTCCAGTACTTTGGCCACCTCATGCAAAGAGCTCATTCTTTGGAAAAGACCCTGATGCTGGGAAAGACCGAAGGCAGGAGAAGAAGGGGACAACAGAGGATGAAATGGTGGGATGGCATCACTGACTCGATGGACATGGGTTTGGGTGAACTCCGGGAGTTGGTGATGGACAGGGAGGCCTGGCGTACTGTGGATCATGGGGTCGCAAAGAGTCGGACATGTATGAGTGACTGAACTGAACCATTTTTAAAAAAATTTTTACCTAAAGGATAATTGTTTAACAATGTTGTGTTGGCTTCTGCCTTAACTGTGAACCATTCATAAGCATACATGTATCTCCTCCCTCTCAGGCCTGCCTCCCAATCGCCAATCCCACCCATCTGGGAGGTCACAAAGCACCAGGCTGAGCTACCTGTGTTACACAGCAATTTCCCACTAGCTATCTATTTTCCACCCGGTAATGTATATACATCAATGTTACTCTCTCACTTCGTCCCATCCATTCCTTCTCCCACTGAAACTATCATTTACTGAACTTCTACTACATAACTAGGCACCGAGTTAGCCAGACAATAGAGGAAGTCTTTACACAGCTCCCTTTTACAAACTAAAATTCTAAGACTCAGAAAGTGCTAGTCACTCAGTCATGTCTGACTCTTTGTGACCCCATGGACTGTAGCCCACCAGGCTCCTCTGTCCATGGAATTCTCCAGGCAAGTATACTGGAGTGGGTAGCCTCTCCCTTCTCCAGGGGATCTTCCCAAACCAGGAATCAAACCCACATCTCCCACATTGCAGGCAGACTCAGAATTAATTTACTTAACATTCCAGTTGGGGTAAAGAAAGGTAGCTGAACGGGAAAAAGTGTGATATAATGGAAAAAAAATATATTTATTAATCCACCAAATTTCAGAATTACATTCCCAATACTAAAATTTTCTACATTCCTACACTCCTAACATTTAGAAATCTGCATAAAAATCCATAAAGTAAATGACTAAAGACTAATAGGTAAACAAAGACTAAAGGTAAACAAATGGTCAATAAATTAAACTTACTCCACTTTGCACTCCACAAAGGTACTGTTCCCAGATAAAAAACTTTGATTTGATGAAGTATATTCATATGTTCATCTTATCATAGCTGAGGACTTAATCACATTTCTAGTTCAGCCAATGAAAAAAAATAGCAAAAAAAAAAGGCCCAAACTTCTCAAACGGTCACACTTTCAATTAAATGAAGTCAGAAGTTACTGAGCAGCTCAACCAAACAACAAAAACAACTGACACGTGCTTTATAATTCTATGATCTGTGTCTTTAAAATGTCACACGAAGTTTAGCAGTTAAACAAACTGCATGTTTTCAGAAATCGTCTGATATTTGAATTATCATAAAAAGCAGTAATTCTGTAAAGCTGAAGGGAGATTTTGTTATTCATGCTTTTAAAATGTGCTTTTAATTTCTCTGACTACTAAAGGCTATAATAATGTCACTTGGATAACAGGAAGCTGAGTGAGCATCTGAGGGTAAAAGGAATGTTTTCACAGGCTCAGTTGGTAAATACCACTGGCTCTAGATGAGCATTCTTCCCTAACTGGAAGCCAATCTCAATTTAACTTTTAAAATCTCCTTGTTACATAGAGCAAGGGGAGATCATATTATCTGAATTACCCCTTCATATAAAACCCAAAGGTTGAGCTAATACTTTAAACATAATCAACATCTGCTCCTTTTTACTGTGCTTCCAACTGAGTCCATACCCTGAGTCAAGATTTAGCTAAATTAGTCAACAGACTTAGATGTTAGTTTTCTGGTATGGGATTTACAAAAAGCTGATTTTTATACTGCATGCTTTTCCATTTTGATTATGCAAACATTCAATCTGCATGTTATAATATCTCACCAGTGCTCTCAGAGAAGAATAGCTTGTGAGACCCAATTCAAACTTTAACGTCATAGCACTCCTTCACTGTATTACAGAACAGCAGTGTGAATGAGGCTAGTATGGCATGGAAAGAAACAATTCAATACAAACACATTTTATAGCTACGAATCTGCAACTAATAAATCTAGGAAACTTGGATACTAGAGTAAATTATCTTGAACAGAGAAAACCAGATGCCTGAGAAATGAATAAAGCATAATCACAAGAAATAAATACAAATTTTAAAATAAAGCAAATTATTACATTTCTGAAATTTAAAGTCATTTTCTTTCTTCACACTTAGATTTTTATGCTACGTGATGAACAGAATATATACCATAAACATGAACAGGCAATTCGGGGAATACAAATAGTAAGTAATTGTAATGTAAACATGTACAATTTCAAAGAAAGGCAAACTACAACCAAAACAGAACTGGTTACAGAAATTATGGCACATATACAATTTGCATTTGAAGCTTTCCCTTCCAGGCCTGAATCCTGGATCCCAGCCCTCAGGCTTTCATATTTCAGTTCAGTCTTTCAACACAGTTGTCTCATGTGGTATTTCAGCTTAGATCTGGTTGGATCATCAGACTATTCTCAAATCCAGGCTGGACTCACGAAATAAAGCCTCAAATGACAATGAGAAAAATCAAGGAAGAAAGAGTCAGCCCCGAAGTTTAGGTCCCTTGATCCCCTTCTATAGTGGATTTCTGAACCACTTTTGTAAAACACTAGAAGCGACTGACACAATCAGTATCTTGAATTTGTTCTATAATAAATTCAGCACAAAAGGAAAGAAAAGGAAGCAACTCAGTGTCATTTGACCCATGAATGGATAAACAAAAAATCATATGGATGCATAGTGGAATATTATTCACCCTTGATAAGGAAATTCTGACACGTGCTACAACACAGATGAAACTTTGAAGATATTATGCTAAATGAAATAAGCCAGTAATGAACAAATATGTAGATATGAATCTACTTGCCTGAGGTACCTGAAGTACTCAAATTCATGGACAGAAAGAATGGTGGCTGTTAGGAGTAGGAGGCAGCCAGGCAGGAAAAATAAGGAGTTATTGTTTGATGGAGTTTCAGTTTGGGAAGGTGAATAAAAAAGTGGTTGCTTAACAATGTAATTACACTTAATGCACTGAACTGTACATTTTAAGATAGTTAACACGGCAAACTTTATGTTATGTATTTTACCACAATAAAAAAAGAAAAAGGAAAGATAAAAACAATTTAAGACCACATCTGCAAAGACCCTGAAAAACTTTGAAGAACATTAGTGGCATTTAAGTATTTAATACACCAAGCAACACAGAGATGCTCATTGGCTAAATATACCTTATAATGCAGACCACAACCTGACAAATGTGAGTATTTGAGCTGATTAAAGAAAGGTTTTCAAAAAGAGTCATTCTGAATTGTTTATATAGAAAAGCTTCAGATTGGTGATTCTGTAGGGAATGTCTTTTCAAAAGCTCTTTGGAAAGAGTTCAATCATAAAAAAAGACAAAAATATGGACCATCGTGCACTTAATTCATTTTCCAACCTCTATGTTAACCTGTCCCTAAAATGTATTTACAAAGAATGCAACAAATCTTTTCATCAATCACCATGAGAAAACCTTTGGCAGGGACACTGTGCATTCCTGGGAGGATTTAAATTAGTTTGTGAGGGACGGAAACCTGGCTTAAAAGCAAAGAATTGGATTTAGGATTTGACAAAGAGTTTCTTTTCTGAGGAACTTAACAGCTTCTATCGTTAGTTTTCGCATTTATTTTCTTCATCATTAGCAAAGACACAAAATAACAAAGAATCTCAATTAAAATGATCCTTTGATAATTTTCTACACATTATTGTGTTATCTGTCTACAATACTATAGTATTTAAAATCACATTTCTACTTTAAGCAAAAAGGGGACTAAATTAAATATTCCAAATGCAGGAAATCCTGTTTCAACTGTATCACTTAAAATTCTGAATTGATCTACTTACAAGAGTTCTCTACCACAAAGTAGGATAATTTTTTTAATTGATGTAATTTCAATCTCCTTAAACACTTTACATGTGAATATATCAGTATTTATTTTTAAAAAAACATTATCTTTCATCAATTTCAAATTCTAGTTTACTTTTTAAACTGTTTGACAAATTATTTTAACTGTAGACAACAGGCAACTTAAAAAAAAAGGCAATTAAAATTCGTAATTTTTAGTTTAGGCCTAAAAACTCAAGTTGTTCTAAAGGATCCTTACACATAGCATGGTAAATCACAGAAATGCAAGTACTCTAGAGTACTTATCTTAATAATATGCACTTCCTATAAGACTCAAACTGTCACATCAGGTTAATTTAAGTAGTCAAACATGTTGAGGAGCTGCTGCAAACCTGAGAGAACAAGATTAACAAAAATAAATTGACAGTCCTTTAAGAACAGAAATGGGGAAAACCAAGAAGATGCTTGTGATAATAGTGGAATACCCCAGTACTATGACTCAGGGAAATAATACCCTTATTGGCACAAGAATAGGGATTAGAATAATGGATGAAAGTCTACCCACAATCGCAGCACCCTTCATTTGTATAAATACGTTTAGTTAAATGTGACTATATTTAAATTTTATCTTAATTACAAATACCATTTCACTAAAGTATCAGCAAAGAATGTGTGTGCTTCCCCAAGGGGGAACACTTGGACTAGCCAATCCAAAATAGTTGTACTATGGCCAAAAATAACAACAAGAATATCAGTAATGAGGTAGTACCTACAATCAATATATTAAAAAGACAGGCTATGGTCAAATGTAACAGACAAAGCTTTGCAATAATTCCACAACAATGGCTCAAAAGATAGCCCTCTTGTTCCTCTGTGTAAAATGTGTTCCTCCTTCCCATAAATCAATCTACCAAGGAAGACTCTTAAGATGGAAAGCTCCTCAAAAAGCCTTATTCTGGTGTTGCTTTACCACCCCTTGGGAGAGGGAATCACTTAGGTTCTGGGGACTGCAATATTTAAATGCTCTTTCTTTTCTGCTCAGTAACAGTGAAGGAATCTCCAACAGTTTCAGCATGTGAAGTATTGCTGTTGTACTGAGCGGGAAAAAAAAAATCAAGGAAATAAAAGGAAGTATAAGTTTGTTTTCATTAAAATTTCTTAACATCACGCTTAGTTTTCTAATGCATTTACTCTCGATAAAAAGTACAATCTCAGGCCACACCCTACCTCACCTCACCCTCACTTTCAACAAAATCTGCATTTTTACAAAAGCTTCAGGTGATCTGCACATAAGATTAAATCTGAGGGATCCTGACAGTGGGATATCCAAAAGCCCTGTACCTCATTATATGTTACTACTTTCCAAGTATTTTAAAACTTCAGAAAGGAAGTACAAAAGGAACTCAAAATCTGAACATAGCTCTGATACTGAAGAAAGTGTTGAACTCACTAAAAGTTCTGGACTTCCTAAATCCTTTTCCAACAGGAAAATTGTATGCATTTATTTGTGTTTTGAAATCTAGCTCTGACAAGATGGAGAATAGACTGGGGGCAGATAAATTAATTAGGAGCTACTACCGTGATCCAAATGAGTGATATCAGTGGCATGAAATAGTATAGTAGTCATTAGGATATGAGAGAAGTAGATGAATCTGAGCAATATCTAGGAATGAAAGTTGACAACACGTGGTGAATGAATGGATGTGACATGGAGGTGGGGCAGGGAAATATGGAAGATATTCATGTAATTCAGAATATTAACATCAGTAAATTGGAAAAGCTAGGTAGATGGCTGTACTACTCATTCACAAGTTAAGGAACACAAGAACAAGGTTTAGAAGAGAAGACTATATATTTTTAGGGGAAAAAGCAGAAACATTTAGTAGGCAGACTGACACATAAGTATTAAACTCTATAGAGGAAAAGAGGCACTGGAAATACAGATTCATCAATTAACAGAAATGACATCCACTCTGGCCAAGTTGGAGAAACAAGGACCAGATTTATCTGCCTGCCTGAAACACCAACATAGATAAAATGCATGAAACAATGGTTTTTCAGACAGTTAACTATAAGCACACACAAATGCATAATGAGAGACAGAAAACTAAGGGTGACTCTAATTACTTCTTAGAGTTTCCAGAGTACAGCACAGTGAGAAAGAACCTGGGCAGAGACCAATCATCTCCCTGAACTGAAGAAGTGCATGTGGGAGTCCAGAAAGCCCAAGGTAGCTAGAGTAGGCAGAGAAGAGTTCTGAACAGGACGGCACAACATCTCCAGGGACCTGGAAGGGTCTCCTCTCTAGATTTAAGCTAGGCATTGTTGAGGCTTCCCTGGTGGTTCAGAGGTCAAGAACTCACTCACCTGCCAATGCAGGAAATTCAGCTTCGATGCCTGGATTAGGAAGATGCCCTGGAGAAGGAAATAGCAACCCATTGTGGTATTCTTGTGTGGAGAATCCCATGGACAGAGGAGTCTGGCAGGCTACAGTTTACGAGGATGCAAGAGTCCGCAGACACAATTCAGCAACTAAACAACACTGACCAGTACATCCACATGAGGATGCACCCCAAGGCTAATCCGCCTGAAAAGATTAGTGGGAAACTAATACAAGCCAAACAACTATGCTAAATGAAGCCAGATTTTTTTCTTTAATGTTTATTTATTCGGCTGAGCCAGGTCTTAGTTGCAGCATGCAGTATATTCAGTTGTGCTGTGAACTCCTAGCTGCAGCTTGTAGGATCTAGGTCCCTGACCAGGATTTGAACCTAAGTCCTTTGCACTGGGAGCACAGTTTTAGCCAACTAACCACCAGGGAAGTCTCAAGGCCAGATTTTAAAGAGTATACCCTGTATGATTACATTTATATCAAATTCTAGAAAATGCCAAATATTCTACTGTAACAGAAAGCAGATCAGTGGTTTCCTTGGATGGGGGAGAAATTACAAAGGATCATGGGTAAACTTTTGGGGGTGATGGATGTGTTCAATATCTTGATTGTTATAATGGTTTTATGGGTGTACACATGTCAAAACTTATCAAATGGTACATTTCAAATTTATGCAGTTTATCATATGTCAATCTATCTCCACAAAGAAATTAAATCATCAACATATATACAGAAACTAAAGCTACAGGAGTAGTTGAGATTGCTGAGTAATTATATGCAGATTCAGAAGAAGGCCTAGAAAAGGACCACAGAGAACACCAACATTTAATAAGCAATAAAGCAAAGAAATTATGGAGTGTGTTCAAAGAATTAGAGCAGAAACTTGGAGAATGAGTCATAACTGAAGCCAAGAAACAAGTTTTCTCTCAGGAAGTCTTTCAAGGAAAGAGCAAACTATGATGTCAAATGTAAGATAATTCCTCGAAAAAGTTCAATGTACAAAAGAGAAGATTATGAGGTAGGCTTGGTGTACCTCATAGGTAGGAGAAAGAACACCAAGGCAGTCATCCTCGATCAAATATGCTTCTTTAACTAGAAAGACAGTAAAAAAATGTATTTAAAGTTAATACAGTTAAGAAAAATCATGAATCCTAGATGTTAGTAGATTATTTTTCATCTGGTCTTGGCACTCTCCTAATATGTTATATTTAACATAAACAACAGTAATTAACTGTCCTTGAGTTTTTAAAAGAAATTAATTCACATTCAAGCTAAGAGTTATTAATGCATATACTCATTAAGCATAAGAGGAAGTCCAACTTGAGGAAGTCCAACTTGAAGGTCTATCTTCCCATCTAAATTTAATAGGCAACTAAATACTTGGAATTCTTCCAGTTTTTCTTTTTTGACGAGTAATGGGGTTGTTTATGGTCATCCTATCAGCCAACCAAGCAGAGTAAAATTTTTTTGCCTCATGTTAGAATAAAAATTTATCTTTATATACAGATGCACATCAGTACACATAAGAATTTAATTTAGTAAATCAAATTAAATGAACTATCTTCCAAACAAATGCAGATTTATATATCTAACATTAAAATTCCAAGAGACTAAACTAGTCATCCTTCAAAGTAAATAATACCAGTAAGTAGTCGTTTTAATTGCTTCTTTAAAATGTTTACACAGATAGAATTGTAACTGTTTTTGTTTCATTTTGGAATATTTATTAAATTCAATCTGTTAAGTCTCTTGACTATTAACATACTTATAAAAATCTAAGCTCAAGGTAAAAATCTCTAATACTTTGCAGCAGGAGCATTTTAGATAGTCGATTAAATAGGTCAATGTAGAAGGCCAAATTCTGCTTATTTTTCACAAACAGCAGCAAGCTTTATTTGTCTGTGTATTTTTTATTATGTATTTATTTGGCTGTGCCATGTCTTAGTTGGGCATGTGAGATCTAGTTCCCTGACTAGGGAGCATGGAGTCTTAGCCACTGGACCACCAAGGAAGTACCGCTTTACTTGTTCCTATCATTACAAACACTGGCCCTGGGACTTCCCTGCTGGTCTAGTGGTTAACACTTCGCCTTCCAATGCAGAGGATGCAGGTTCGATCCCTGGTCGGGGAGCTAAGATCTCATACGCCCCATGCGCAAGAAACCAGGACATAAACAACAGAAGCAATACTGTAACAAATTCAACAAAAACTTAATTTAAAACAAACAAACAAAAAACAACACTTGCCCTACTCTCTACGTCATCTCAGGAACTTCATCTCCATGTATACAGTAGTGATAAATGTCTGGAGAAAGCCCCTGAGCTCACAATATTGTCCAGACCAACCAATTCTAGAAAAAACTAAAACGTTAAAAAATTTCACAGTAAATACGATTTTAAAAATACAAACATTTCTATCTGTAATCATTCATAACATCAATTATATTCTTGTATAATTTAAGAGAAAGGAAATAAGCTACAGTAGTTTGAGACCAGACATTCATTAAAAACTTACCAATGATACAAACAGAGCATGAGAAGTTCTAAAAAATTATTTTCTGTGATTTTCAGTAAGGAGTCAGTGGCTCATCCTGTTTTCATTTTTCTCCTGACATTTAACAAAAGAGAACATTTGGGTTTAAAAGACTATATACTCCCCAAAATTATATGAGAGATTATTCTGGGAAAGATTGAGGGCAGGAGGAGAGGGGGACGACAGAGGAGGTAATTGTTGGATGGCATCACCGACTCAACGGATGTGGGTTTGGGTGGACTTCGGGAGTTGGCGATGGACAGGGAGGCCTGGCGTGCTGCAGTTCATGGGGTCGCAAAGAATCAGACACGACTGAGCCACTGAACTGAACTGAAAGGCAGAGGTGGGAGGAGGGGGCCCGGAAACAAAAGATTCACTCTTCTTTTGGCGTGCATGGTGGCGGGGGTGGGGTGGACATATTATTATTATCAGGCTTCCCAAGTGGCTCAATGGTAAAGAATCCACGTGCCAATGTGCCAATGCACAAGACGTAGGTTCAATCCCTGGGTCAGGAAGATCCCCTAGAGAAGGGAATGGCTACCCACTCCAGTATTTTCACCTGGACAGTTCCATGGACAGAGGAAAGACTGGTGGGTTAGAGTCCATAGTCCCAAAGAGTCAGACACAACTGAGCACACACACATTATTATTAAATACTCATTTATTTTATTTATTTGGCTGCACAAGGTCTTGGTTGTGGCATGTGGGATCTAGTTTCCTGACAGGATCAAACTTGGACCCCCTACACTGGAAACACCAAGTCTTAGCCAACAGACCACCAAGAAGTCCCAAGATTCCCTCCTTCTGATCAACTATTTTATTAGACAACAAATAAAATTTATGGGTGCAACAAATAAAGTTTAAAAAAAAATGCTGAAGACAATATAGGACTCATTATATTTAGTGCCAGGCACATGATAACAGTTTAGGAGACATAGCTAGCCATTAAAAGCAAATCTACCACAGACTCGGTGCTAAATTGCTACAGTCATGTTCAACTCTTTGCGACCCCATGGACTGTAGCCCACCAGGTTCCTCTGCCCATGGGATTCTCCAGGCAAGAATACTGGAGTGGGTTGCCATGCCCTTCTCCAACAGACATGCTGCTGCTGCTGCTAAGTCACTTCAGTCGTGTCCGACTCTGTGCAACCCTATAGACAGCAGCCCACCAGCCAACAGACATGGTGGGTTATAAATACAAGTACTTGGAGTTCTGTAATCGGCTATGATGAGCAGCCTCTGACTGGTTCAGCCTAGTCAGGAGTAATCGGTGGAAATGAATGAAGGAAACAGAAGACAGCACAGATAAAATATTTTTTTCAAGAGTAAACTTCAGTGTGGCATTGACGGGAATCTGGTTCTTTCCTGACCATGTTAGAAACCAGGAATGAAAGTAGAGACTAAAGTACCACAGGACAATTCAGGATAACAGACGAAAACAAGCAGCAGAAGCGCTGGGATTGAGAAAAGCAAGAAGAGGGAGAGAATGAGAGAAAACATAGCTTAAAAAATACTTCATGGGGCTAACCTTCATATGCACACACCATAACCACCACCCTCATCAACTCAGAAGATAAGAATACTCTGCTGTGTTACACGGTTTCGTAACAGCATACATCAAAAGTTTTGAGCTCTACCATCCACCAGCATTACCTGGAGAGCTCACTAAGACAGCAGGTCTGGAGAGAAGCTCAAGACCCTGCATTTTTCACAAGGTCCCAGGTGACGACGATAATGTTAGACCCAACACCACACTTTAAGATGCACTGCCCTATTTTTACCCTTTTGTGACACTCATCTCACTCATGATCACTTATTTAATACTTGCCGTCTGGAAAGCAAGGAAAAACTCTTATTAAACCCATCACTGTATCCTTATCATCTAGCACAATACTGAATATATATTAAGACTCCAAATATTGTTTACTGAATAAAGACCATTGTGAAAAACATGGAATGTAGTGTGAATGGGGTGAGAGGGGATTAAAAGAGAAAGACAAGCGTAAAGACACAGAAAACAAAAGCACAATATAAATGTATACATATTTGCAAAAAGAACTGTCCAAGTCTTACTGAGAATGGCAGTAACGGGACATCACTCTAATTTCATAGGGAGGGCATAAGCCGTAGAAATTCGACAAATGCAGAAAAAGCAAAAAAGTTAGAGAAGTAAAAGAAGAAAAACCAATGAATACTTTCCATCATTATAAAGATGATATTTTTAAACAGCAAGAGTGATAAATTCAAGAGAAGAGAATTCATTATGGATATACTACCATTAGATATCTATGCTCTTCATCATCATCACTAAAACTCACTAAGTATCTATGAGTCAGAGAGTAACATTTAACAGTTACATTTACTCAACCACTCCAGATAACTATTGTCCACATTTTAGAGATAACTAGGGGCTTCCCAGGTGGCTCAGTGGTAAATAACCTGTCTGCCAAGGAAGGAGACACAGGCTTAATTGCTGGGTCAGGAATATCTTCTGGAGAAGGAAATGACAACCCAGCCCAGTATTCTTCCTGGGAAATCCCATGGAGAGAGGAGCCTGGTCGGCTACAGTTAATGGGGTCAAAAAAGAGTAGGACACGACTTACTGACTGAAGAACACCATAACTAAGCTATATGTAATGAAATCATTTGCCTTTAGAGTTAAATGGATCCCCAGGCTCAAATCTCTGTTTTTCCTACATTGTCTCCTAGGAGAATGCGTGCGTGAGTGCCAAGTCGCTGTAGTCGTTTCTGACTCTTTGCAACCCCATGGACTACAGCCCACCAGGCTCCTCTGTTCATGAGATTCTCCAGGCAGAGTACTGGAGTGGGTTACCATGCCCTTCTCCAACTAGTAGAATGGCCTTGGGCAAAAATTTTGGCCTTTTAACCACTGGCTTGACTGTCACTCTTTCTATTCCATCAGTGGTTTTTGTTGTAGCCATTGTGTTTTGTGCTTATTTATTAACCTATTACCATTTAATGAGTACTCTGTGTGCTGGAAGGGTACATACAGTCTTTGGAGTTGCAGAGTGAGAGACAATGAATGCAGTGACCAAACAACGATAGTGAAAGTTGCTCAGTTGCATCCGACTCTTTGTGACCCCATGGACTATACAGTTCATGGTGTTCTCCAGGCCAGAATATTGGAGCGGGTAGCCATTCCCTTCTCAGGGGATCTTCCCAACCCAGGGATCGAACCCAGCTCTCCCACATTGCAGGCAGATTCTTTACCAGCTAAGCTGCAAGGGAAGCCCAAGAATATTGGAGCAGATAGCCATTCCCTTCTCCAGGGGATCTTCTTGACCCAGGAATAGAACCAGGGTCTCCTGCATTGCAGGTGGATTCTTTACCAACTGAACCACCAGGGAAGTCCATGAGTCTGGTAACATCTTTCTAATGTTAGTTCTAGTCCAATTATCTTAAGACTTAGGTTGTGGGAGTGGGTCTGGTAAAAGTATATAAAGCCTTGATAAGACTAGCCAGGGGGGCACTCCCCTGATGTCTACATCAGAAGCTTCCTCTGTTCCTTTTCTTACTTTAATAGAACTCTGCTACACAAAAGCTCTTGAGTAACCAAGTCTGGTCCCTGGTCTGGAAGCTAAATCATCTTCTTCCAAGATCACAAATCCAACACCATTCACTGTAAGCCATCAGGAGTACCTCAGGGAAGTCCAACAGCAACTGTGTGCTAAATAACATGGTAGTCAAGGGCATTAATGTGTAAATTCAAGGAAACCAACAGTGCATGGATCTGAATTCCAAATAAAGCCAATTTCTTCATTTATAAAACAGGAGTAATAATACCAACCACCCAAGGCCTGGAAGAGAGTCTAGTAACAAAGCCTAGTAACTTCTACTGTCATTATCATCATCATTATTACTACTAACGCATACATCAACACCAAGATGAATAAGTCCCGTTTTATAAGAGAGCAAATTGAGATTAAAAGAGATTGAGTCCTTGGATTTGTGATTACTATAACTAGTTAGGTACTTGGTGAATTTGGTTATTTTACCTATACTAAAAGTGTTAACTAAAATTTTGTTTTTAAAAATTGCAATTTATAAACAGTATTTAGTCTTCTCATTTATAAGAAAAAATTTTGTATACGTGATGGGACAGCAGACACTATGTAACACAATTAACCTCCAATTAAGAATAGTTTTAACTCTTTAAAAAAAAAAATAAGCAGAGGCATCATCTTCTATATTATTTTCAGAACTCATAAAAGAGGCCTTCAAGGAACACTTTATCTGATCTAGTTCTACTTTCTTCGAAGCTGTACTTATTTGAGGGTACACTCTTCCTGGAAATATACATCATGGCATACAGAGGCACGGTACATATAGGACCTATTCCTAAAGCACTAAATGTACTCAAAGATTGGGGGCGGGAGGAGTCGAATAGCACATGCATGCATGTTCAGTCCCTCAGTCGTGTCTGACTCTGTTATCCCACGGACTGTAGCCCATCAGGCTCCTCTGTCCATGGGATTCTCCTGGCAAGAATACTGGAGTGGGTTACCATTTCCTTCTCTAGGGGATCTTTCCAACCCAAAGAGCAAACACGTCATCTCCTGCACTGCCAGGCAGATTCTGTACCACTGAGGCACCAGGGAATCCTGTTGAATAGTACAGAAGACCTCAAAGAACTGTGCAGCTATACTAATGCAATCTGGAAACCCTAGGATATAAACATGCAATCCGGACCCCCTAGGATATAAACTATGTGCTCTCCTACTCAAGAGTTGCTCGTGGCAGTTTGAGTACCACTGGTCTGTATAATAAACCTATTAGTGGCATTAACGTTAAATCTGTTTCTACAATTACCAAAAATGAGGTCAATATGATCAGACAATACATGTTTACTTTCTTCAAACCGTCAAGCCTTATCTATATAAATTAGTATAAACGTCTGCTTTGTTTTTTAAAAACTATGGCTCACCTCTTTGAGGAAAGGGCACATTAATAAACAGCTGTTTTCTCTCTCCAAAGTCATTTATATAATTAACGATTATTTTAAAAAATTTATAGAAGAGTCTCTACATCTTTTGAATACACGTGTTAATTGCTATTGCCAAGCAATTTAAAGATAACAGATTTGTTTCATCTTTTCATAAGATTTACTGTCTAGTTATCTTCTCCTTTCCCTTTCATCCGCTGACAAATGCCAGAGTAATAAAGCTGGATGTTTTCACTGTGCTCTTCCTCTTCCCATATCCATGCTGTCAAACGGAAACAAAATGTAAGCCACATGCAATATTAAATTTTCTAGTAGCCACATTAAAAAAAGTAAAACAAACAGATAAAATTAATTTTAATATTTTAATCAAATAGCTCAAAATTATCATTTCAATGTATAATTCATCTAAAGCATTGTATATCTTTAATATTTTAATAATGTTTAATAATTTAACATTAACATTTCTTCAACGTCTTCCACAGCCAGGGTGTCTTAAACTCTCAGCATGTCTCAAATCGTCCCATTTCAGGGACTCGGTGGCCCCGTGTGGCAGCGATTGCGCTAGGCCGGGAAACGGTATGTGGTGGCACCGACAAAGAGCCCCTCTGGCCTGAGGCTGCGGACCCCCGACACTGACGCTCACCTATCCTGCTGAAGCCACTAAAAGAGGAGGCCTTTACTTCTTCCCTCTCCCTGTATCTGTATCACAGCAAACCTGCAAAACTTAATGCAAAAAGGGCATGAGTAATTCAATAAATTAATACAAAAAATATAACTCTCTATACCAGCAAAATTAAAAAAGATTCTGGGGTATATCAACAAACCAGGAACCAAAAAAAATAATGTGGTGAAAGTTATAATTTATTGAGTACCTATTGTGTCTAACAGCGGCAGACTTTATTTTTTGGAGCTCCAAAATCACTGCAGATGGTGACTGCAGCCATGAAATTAAAAGACACTTAGTCCTTGGAAGAAAACTTATGACCAACCTAGACAGCATATCAAAAAGCAGACACATTACTAACCAACACCATATTAAGAAGCAGAGACATTACTTTATTTTACCAGGTCTGTCCAGTCAAGGCTATGGTTTTTCCAGTGGTTATATATGGATGTGAGAGTTGAACTATAAAGAAAGCCGACTGCTGAAGAACTGATGCTTTTGAACTGTGCTGTTGGAGAAGACTCTTGAGAGTCCCTTGGACTGCAAGGAGATCCAACCAGTCCATCCTAAAGGAAATCAGTCCTTAATGTTCATTGGAAGGATGGATGTTGAAGCTGAAACTCCAATACTTTGGCCACCTGATGCGAAGAACTGACTCACTGGAAAAGACCCTGATGCTGGGAAAGATTTAAGGTGGAAGGAGAAGGGGACAACAGAGGATGAGATGGTTGGATGGCATCACCGACTGAATGGACATGGGTTTGAGTAATCTCCAGGAGTTGGTGATGGTCAGGGAGGCCTGGCGTGCCGCGGTCCATGGGGTCGCATTGAGTCAGACACGACTGAGCGACTGAACTGACTGTGTCTTAAATTAAAAAAAAAAAATTACAAATACAAGGATCAGTGATTCTCAAACATGGCTGGAATTCAAGCACAGGCAAACTGCCTTCACAATTAGGAACTGTGCTAGGCCCTTTGTTCTGCTACCATGTCCTTCATCATACACTCAGACGACTTTGCTTTTGGTAACTGCCAAACCGCCCCTGGCCAAGAGGAAAGGGTAAACAGTCCCTACTGCAACCCTTTCTTTCTGCCCTCAAGGCAGACATACAGAACCAGTCTTTAAAACAGCTGATTCTTTTCTTAGGAATTTAAGTCCTTTACCATGTCTGTGTGTATTCTGAAACTTTTGAGAGATAAAACACAGAAGATCTTCTTCCACATTTACTTGACTACCTCAACTTTCCTCCTCCACCTGGCAGCACCTCACCCTACCGCACCCGCCCCTGGCCTCCATTAATTAAAGGGACTCAGCCCTCAGAACTGTCAGCTCTTTTACACCCAAGCTAACTCAATCTGTCTACTTTCACATGGTTTAAACAGAACAGATCACTGATGCTCAAAGTGTGAAATCACAGTAGCATCAGTATCACTTTGGAACAGGTTAGAAATGCAATTCTTGGACACCAACCCAGACCTACTGAATTGGACACTGTGTGGACCTCAGTAATGTGTGTATAACAAGCTCTGCAAGTGAAGTGAAGTCGCTCAGTTGTGTCTGACTCTTTGCGACCCCATGGACTGTAGCTTACTACGCTCCTCTGTCCGTGGGATTTTCCAGGCAAGAGTACTGGAGTGGGTTGCCATTTCCTTCTCCATCTCCAAGTGATGATATGTGCTAAAACACAAAAACCACTACTGTAGACTGACTACCTCCAAAGTGTTATCTCTAGGCCAGACTTCTTCCCTAAAATCCAGATGCAGTCTTTCTAGTAACACTGTAAAAAAGCATTTTATTGGACTTTGAAAAAAGATGAAATCATACAAACTGGAGAATACAAATAGTAACCGTATGATATACTTAAAGCTAAAGAAAAAAATCTGCCCTTAAGAACTTATAGTTCAAACTCTTAGCCATAATATTTCTAACTAGGAAATTACTAACAAAAATTTTCAAATTCATGACGGTGTTCATCATCAGCCTTGAAAGAATCTTAGGATAGCCATATATATTTATTGGCAAAAGTCGAGTATCTCTGGAAGTCACACGACAAAGTAACACTGGTTGCCTGTACCATTTAAAGTTTTATCATGGGCATGTAACTTAAAAGTTAATTTATTACATTTAAGGGAATATTTCATTTTTAGTTATAAGATGATAGCTTTCTTATTTACTCCTCCCTAATTCTTGTATTAGTAACACCCAAATTTAAAGCCCTATTAGAACTAGAAAATTTGTTAACTACCAAGCAAGTTCAATGCTGTGTTTGCATCATGTTACATTAAACTAAAGCTCCCTCCCTTCATCACTTTCCCTTAACTCCACAGACAGTTATTTCAGTGAACACTTATGAAAAGCTTGAGTATCTTCAGTAAAAAAAATACTACAATCAAAAGGGCCATACCTTTAAGCAGGGCTCAGAGGAGATAGGATTCAGGGAATTATAGAAGGGTTATAGCCTGGTTAATCACATTTACAAAGTAAAATGGCAAAGCAATAAAAAGTAAAAAATAAATAAAAATATCTTAAATGAAAACCCAAATGTGGCCACTTGCAAAAATTGTAGAAAATATTCTCAAACTAAAAAAACAACCTTTTCAAAAAAGGCTGAAATGGAGTAAATGTTATCTGAAATACAGAAAAATCCCAGTCATTAAGCACAGTAGAGCTTAAAAGATCCAGATATCTGAGACAGGAACGATGATAAAAATCATTTGCAGGGAAAATACTTTACATTCATTTGATTCTCACAATAGTCCTGTAAATAGGCTGTGGTATTAGAATAACTACATTAAGATGTATCCTAACAAATAAGGAAGTCAAAGATCAGGAAAGCTAGGTAAAATCTACAGAAAAATCAAAAATCTTTTAAGTCTTTAGCCTGGATCTTTCTTATGTATCTAGCCCTTTCTTCTGCATCTCCCTATGGGTAAATCAAAATAGCCTGGGATTACTAATCTCGTACATCCTTCTTCAGGCCCATCACTAATTGGACCTACCACATCATCAAAATGAACTAGAATTCAGTTAAGCTTGCTTCCCTTTATCCTTTCTTCAAGACAAAAGCATCATTCACACATTAAGATCAAAGGGAGAACCCAAATCTTAGATAGATTCCAGAGTAAGAAATCCACAATGGCTTATACCAAATCATATAACATCCATTTATGTATGCATCAGCAAACTTCAAGTCATAAAATGGCACTCATTCCCATCATGGCTATTTCCAGAGGACAGAAGATAAATTCTAAAATGTGGAATCAACACTTAAAATCATAAGAGAGATAGGGAAAATGGGCAGGAAACCAAAAAGAATCTTAGCAGGTCTTTATATTCCATATGAAAAAAGATGGTAAATTCAGAGTACGTGACTGGGGTTCCAAAGCAACACCAAGGGAGCAATCTGAGAGGGAATATAAACATTCACATTACCAGATACCCATCTGCTGCTGCTGCTACTACTGCTGCTGCTGCTGCTGAGTCATTCCGGTCATGTCCGACTCTGGGTGGCCCCATAGACAGTGGCCCACCAGGCTCCCCCGTGCCTGGGATTCTCCAGGCAAGAACACTGGAGTGGGTTGCCATTTCCTTCTCCAGTGCATGAAATACCTATCTACTCATAATTTTCTCATTATACAAATTTTGTTAATGTAAGGATAATTATTAAGAATTATTAATTTCATATATTTATTCTTCATATTATTCTTAATAAGTACTATTGAATACTGTTAACTATTAACAATACTAATTATAAAGAAGGATGGATTCTGGGATGAGATAAACATGGATTTCAACCTTGGTTACATCAGTTATTACTTGTGTAAAACTGATCAAGTGCAGATTATTCATTAGGGAGGTGGAGATTCACTCCCCTATCTTTTAAGGTTAGGGTTAAATAAATTAAATGTGCTTACCTAAAATATCTGTCAAGTAAAAGCCCTCAAATAGGTGGTGGCTATTTTTATTTACAATGACAACACAATATCATTTTCATTATTTAAGATTAGGGATCAGCATTGTTTAAATAGCATTTTCTTAATGCTTCCTTACTCTACCTTCACAGGCAAAATACCAAATGTTTAATAACTCTAAGAAATCTTTTAAAAAGTAAACTTTGAAAGCCAAGATAAATAAACTGGAGATTTAAACTGAGTAATATGTTTCAGCTAACATGAAGTTCTTAATAAATTCTGTAAATCAGAATTTTTCAAAGGTACTGCTGATGGTCCACATTCGCCAAATTATCTGGTACAATCTTTAAAATGCAAATTCATGGGTCCTATCCTAAACTTACTAAATCTCCCTTAGTGATTATTTGGCAACTGAAGTTTTATAAATTTACTTTAAACAGGCTAGTGTGAACTTCTGACATAGCAACTTATAAATGAAATAAAGTCATACTATATGTAGCAGTTAACTAGGCTATGTATTTATAGTGTAATAAAATAAATTAAAAAACTAAAAATAAATCCAACTACAAAGCACATGCAAAATAAACATCCAGGAGAAGTACTAAGTCTTGGCAAATATGAAATTATCGAAGAGAATAACAGTTCATATCTTAGTCCCTTTGGGCTGCCACAAACAAAATACCACAGGCTAGATGACTTACAAACAGAAATTTATTTCTCACAGTCTTGAGGCTAGGATCAAGGCCCAGGCAGACGGAGTCTTCTGTTGAGAGCCACTTCCCAGGTCACAGATGAAGGTCTCTCTGCTCTTCTTATGTGGTGGAAAGAGCAAGGTAAATCACTAGAACCTCCTTTATAGGGGCCCTAATCCCATTCATGAGGCCTCCACCTTCATGACCCAATCAATTCCCAAAAGACTCCTCCTTCAAGTACCAGCACCCTGGGGACTAGGCTTCAATATAAAAATGTAGGGAGAACACAAACATTCAGCACTAGCAGCTTATCATAAAGAAGTTTATTTTACATTCTAAACAAANAAAACTGATCAAGTGCAGATTATTCATTAGGGAGGTGGAGATTCACTCCCCTATCTTTTAAGGTTAGGGTTAAATAAATTAAATGTGCTTACCTAAAATATCTGTCAAGTAAAAGCCCTCAAATAGGTGGTGGCTATTTTTATTTACAATGACAACACAATATCATTTTCATTATTTAAGATTAGGGATCAGCATTGTTTAAATAGCATTTTCTTAATGCTTCCTTACTCTACCTTCACAGGCAAAATACCAAATGTTTAATAACTCTAAGAAATCTTTTAAAAAGTAAACTTTGAAAGCCAAGATAAATAAACTGGAGATTTAAACTGAGTAATATGTTTCAGCTAACATGAAGTTCTTAATAAATTCTGTAAATCAGAATTCTTCAAAGGTACTGCTGATGGTCCACATTCGCCAAATTATCTGGTACAATCTTTAAAATGCAAATTCATGGGTCCTATCCTAAACTTACTAAATCTCCCTTAGTGATTATTTGGCAACTGAAGTTTTATAAATTTACTTTAAACAGGCTAGTGTGAACTTCTGACATAGCAACTTATAAATGAAATAAAGTCATACTATATGTAGCAGTTAACTAGGCTATGTATTTATAGTGTAATAAAATAAATTAAAAAACTAAAAATAAATCCAACTACAAAGCACATGCAAAATAAACATCCAGGAGAAGTACTAAGTCTTGGCAAATATGAAATTATCGAAGAGAATAACAGTTCATATCTTAGTCCCTTTGGGCTGCCACAAACAAAATACCACAGGCTAGGTGACTTACAAACAGAAATTTATTTCTCACAGTCTTGAGGCTAGGATCAAGGCCCAGGCAGACGGAGTCTTCTGTTGAGAGCCACTTCCCAGGTCACAGATGAAGGTCTCTCTGCTCTTCTTATGTGGTGGAAAGAGCAAGGTAAATCACTAGAACCTCCTTTATAGGGGCCCTAATCCCATTCATGAGGCCTCCACCTTCATGACCCAATCAATTCCCAAAAGACTCCTCCTTCAAGTACCAGCACCCTGGGGACTAGGCTTCAATATAAAAATGTAGGGAGAACACAAACATTCAGCACTAGCAGCTTATCATAAAGAAGTTTATTTTACATTCTAAACAAAAATTTGCCTATTAAAAATAACCAGACCTAGTAAGAAATTTAACAGGACTATTTACCTGTTTTTCATAAATGATTATTTTCAAAAAGCTATACAATGCTAAAAACAGTCCTTTAAATAGTCACTAGAGACTACCAAATCAAGGTCTGGGGCTGTAACTAGTTCCCAAATGTTTTTCTGAAATGAGTTTTCATTACTTGAAAGGGTATGTGTGTGCTCAGTCACGTCTGACTCTCTTGGACCCCATGGACTGCAGCCCTCCGGCAAGAATACTGGAGCAGGTTGCCATTTCCAACTCCAGGGGATCTGCCCGACCTAGGGATCGAACCCATGTCTCCCCGTACCTCCTGGTGCAACTGGCAGGAGAAT
The DNA here is from genome assembly GCA_006410875.1 of Neotragus pygmaeus. Lineage (NCBI taxonomy): Eukaryota > Metazoa > Chordata > Mammalia > Artiodactyla > Bovidae > Neotragus > Neotragus pygmaeus. The sequence continues at coordinate 628,625 of SJYV01014875.1, forward strand.
TCTTTATCACTGTGCCACCTGGGATCCCAGGAAGACCAGAATGGTTCTATTTTTTCACTATGTGTTAGGCAGATTCTTTACTGTCAGAGTCCCAGTCTTTCACTACACCTCTACAAAATCCTCCCTTCATTAAAAAAATATCTATCTATCTATATATGTAACCCAGAAAAGTCTCTTTACTACCTTAAGTCTTCTCTAGATGTTGACCCTTTAGGGTTATGTCATACTTTTAGATAGATTATCAGTTACTATAAACTACCACACCACGGTTTTATATTTAATCTATATTTACTTGAACATTCCCTGAAAGTGTGGCACCCCACTCCAGTACTCTTGCCTAGGGAATCCCATGGACGGAGGAGCCTGGTAGGCTTTGGTTCATGGGGTCGCTAAGAGTCGGACACAACTCCGACTTCACTTTCAATTTTCACTTTCATGCGTTGAGAGAGGGAAATGACAACCCACTCCAGTGTTCTTGCTTGGAGAATCCCAGGGACAGGGGAGCCTGGTGGGCTGCTGCCTATGGGGTCGCACAGAGTCTGACATGACTGAAGCGACTTAGCAGTAGCAGCAGCCTTAAAAGTATATTTTTGTTTATGTTTTTAAACACATGGAATTAGCTTGTTTTGGGTCATATATTGTTTTTCAGAAAGTTATTTAAAGCCTTTAAATATAGCATTAAGAAGAAAGTCCTAAATGTGATACTAAACTATTTCAAATTTCAAAGTCAAAGTAAGCATTTTTTTGGGTAAAGTTCCAAAGTTTCCTTTAAGAAAAAAAAAGACTGAAAACAAAACATATATTGATAATTGTGTAAACAGTAAATATGCATCCTCACTGCTTAATTTTTTTAACTTTGTAGTGAACATCCAGTCACTTCATTCTTCATTAAAAACTAGAAAATTCTTCAGCTTCCAGGAAGGAAGGACAAGTTCACCAAATATTTTCCCAAAATTCAACAACATTCATAAGGTTCAACTATAAAGAGGTTTGATATGTTACCCCCCAATATATAAGGGGAAAAAAACTATTAAAACAATGAAAATATTTAATTTATTTTCCAAACAGGTATTTTTCCATGGAATGATGGTGGCTACTCAAATGATTCTCCCAAAAAATGTTAACTTTTTTCAATGAACTTCTATAAATACAAATGTTATTCAATATTTATTCTTATTATTCAAATATTACTCAAAATATATACTTAAAATTTTTTCTTATAGTCTACAAATAAAACTAAAACAGATACCATCTAACCATAACTATGCTATTAAATTGTAATCTCTAAAATAATTTTCACTAGATCCAAAAACAACAAGAGATTAAGTCTACTAGAAAAGATTTATTTTGCTGACAGATTATTCTGTTTGGTTCAACTTATATCCTTCAACTCAAATCCTTCTCACTTCCAGGCCACATTAGATAGCTATTTAAACTGCCAAGTATTTTAAGATCTATAGATGGTTGGCTCAATAAACTCATCTCAACATATTTCTATTGTATCATAAAAATTCCAAAAGTCAGTTAAAATAAAAATTGTTAAGTACAGGAAAACTGAGTCTACATTTCATCTCAAGTACACACAAGTAAGAAATTAAGATGACTTTCCCCTTTCATTTGTGGGGAAGATGAATTAAGAAATTAAGTTTATTACGCCTAATTAATCTATTGCTTATACTGCTCTGACACATATCTTCTCTCTCCAGACTTCATTCCAAGTTTCAGTTTCTGGACTTTATCATTTATGACAGCTTACAACTCCCAGTTTTGCTTCAAGAGTGCTCAAATTGGGGAAGCAATTCTGGAATTAGATTAGAAAGTTCAGTTTTCTAAAATCAAACTGCAGCAAAACTTAATATCCCATAAGAAAGCCTATATTCTTCCTTCTATGGAGTTAACAGTAATATATCTCACAATATACAAGAGTTTTAAACAATTCACAGACATTATCTTGTTCTGAAAGCATCAGATTCCCTGGAAGCCTTCAATCCTTTTTAGCTTCTTCTAGTAGTTTCTTAAAGAGATTACGATGTTATATGATATACTACTAAATAAGCAACCTGTAAGATACAAACTACACCTTAATAATTTAAGAAGGCAACTCAAATGCATTAGCAGAGGGCTTCCCTTCCCTTTAGGAGATTCTAACTGTAAGCAATGGTTTCAATTAGTACAAAGGCGGGCTTCATGGTCCTTTCTCTTACATGGTGAAACATGTAATAAAGCTTCTATTTCTCTAAAGGAAAAGAACCAAGCACTGAGCCTACCTTATTTGTACAAACCACATCGCAAGGTAATTATTAACAAATAGCTGATAAAAGAAAAGCATTATAAAACACTCCAACTAACAAATTCCAATGTAATAAGAACTGCAGTATCACCATTTTGCAACTCCCTAATAAAATGAAGATAAACTAGCAGACCCCAAAACAAGGTCCAAAGGAACCCCTGTGGGTCCCCAAAACCCGTTCAGAGAAACTGCAGAATCAAAAATATTCTACAAGAATTGTTGTTGTTCAGCTGTTGTGTCCCACTCTTTGCGATCCCGTGGCTTCCCTGTCTTTCACAATCTCCCAGAGTTGGCTCAAACTCATGTCCACTGCGTCAGTGATGCTCTCTAACCACCTCATCCTCTGCCGCCCTCTTCTCCTTTTGCCTTCAATCTTTGTCAACATCAGGGTCTTTCCAATGAGTCAGCTCTTCGCATCAAGTGGCCGAAGTAGTGGAGGTTCAGCATCAGTCCTTCCAATGAATATTCAGTGCTGATCTCCTTTAGGATGGACTGATTTGACCTCATTACAGACAGAGACCTCTGGAGTCTTCTCCAGCACAATTTGAAACCATTAATTCTTTGGTGCTCAGCCTTCTTTATGGTCCAACTTTCACATTCATACATGACTACTAGAAAAATAACAGCTTTAGACTATATTATTACAATGATACTAAGTATTATTATAATGACACTAAGATGTAACTAACTTCCCCCCCACACACACACTCTCATGAGTGTACATGAAGTTTCCAGAGATTACATGATAAGTAATATCACAACAGACTAAAGAATAAAGCAGATATGAGAATCCAGCTATCTTCTTTTAAGCCAGACAATAAAGAGATTTACAAAAACGTAAAATAAGACCACTCTTCTCACTAAGTTTCTGTTTTGGAAAATAGTTTTCACAAAAATGTTTATTTAAACATACAGTGAGTTTATTATTGTTATTTTTAAATAAATAACAGACATTTCTAAATTTTTTTAGCTTTTTTCCTAAGAAGGTAAATAGGGTTTTTAATGATTTTTAAGAATATAAACATTCAGTGAAAAAGTGGCTTCAAACTCCACATTCCAAAAACTAAAATCATGGTATCCAATCCTATCACTTCATGTCAAATACAAGGGGAAAAAATGAAAACACTGAGAGACTATTTTCTTGGGCTCCAAAATCACTGTGGATGGTGACTGCAGCCATGAAATTAAAAGACGCCTGCACCTTGGAAGAAAAGCTGTGACCAACCTAGACAGTGTATTAAAAAGCAGAGACATAACTTGCCCACAAAGGTCCGTCTAGTCAAAGCTGTGGTTTTTCCAGTAGTCATGTATGGATGTGAGAGTTGGACTATAAAGAAAGCTGAGCACCAAAGAATTGATGCTTTTGAACTGTGGTGCTGGACAAGACTCTTGAGAGCCCCAAGGACATCAAGATCAAACCAGTCAATCCTAAAGAAAACCAACCCTGAATATTCACTGAAAGGATTGATACTAAAGCTGAAGCTCCAATACTTTGGCCACCTGAGCAGAGTCAACTCACTGGAAAAGACCCTGATGCTGGGAAAGATTGAGGCCAGGATAGAAGGGGCCAACAGAGGATGATATGGTTGAGTGGCATCACTGACTCAATGGACATGAGTTTGAGAAAGCTCCAAGAGATAGTGAAGGACAAGGAAGCCTGGCTGCAGTCCATGGGGTCACAAAGAGTTGGACACAACTGAATGACTGAAGAACAACATAGAATATAAAGGTATCCTGAAACTAAAAAGCTTGGGGACAGATGGTCTAGGGAATTTATCACTATCTGCTAACGTAAGAGCTGACCAGGATTTTAATCCTCCTGAAAATACAAAGTATTACCTATGAAGTATTCATGAGGAAATAAAACTGAACATGGATCTGATCAAACACCTAGTTTAAATCAAAATCTACGTGTTTACAGGAAATACAAATCCAGAGGATTAAACAACAACATGCGGATGCAGTCAGCACAGGACAATCAGCTTTAATCAAACAATAAATTGCAAAAGAATAAAAGAGGATGAATGTGAAGATTAAAAGAAATTTAAGAGGCGCAGCAACCAATTGCATTGTACTACAGATCTTATTTGGGCAAAATGTAAAAAACATGCATGAGATAATCATGGAAATCTGAACACTGGATATTTGATATTAAGGAATTTATTATTTATATATAATAGTGGTTTTATGGTTATTATTAAAGAACTCTTATCTTTATAAATTTATACCATTTACAATGAAGTAGCAAGATTCTAGAATTGCCTCAAATAATGGGAACTGGGGGAAATAGATGAAATAAGACTGCCCAAAGGTTAAATTTATTGACCTAGGTATTTACACACAGGGTACATACTTACACCAAGTATTTCTTCCCATTAAGCTGCCTGTAATCCTGAACAGTATGTCTTTGGTTATTCCAGCATCTTATGTCTGAGCTTTTCACGTCCAAGAGTATCAAAACAAAACAATGCCTGGTAAGAAAGGAAGATTATAGATAGGACAAATGTAAAGAGAAGGATCAGGACACCATGTTGGGGACTTCTCACTAGGAGGATACTGTCTCATACCAATACAAACACCAACATGCTTACATACATGTGTTTCTAATTGTGTGCTATAGCCAAGACCCTGAAAGGAAGAAAAAGGTCAAAACTAAGCCATGGAAAGGAAGGAATGGGTGCATGCTAAAAATGCACTCTTGTCCTTTTCTATTTCAGATATGGGCTTTGATGAGTCTTCTTTACATTTTGCTCCCAAAGTCTTCAGTCCTAAAGGTGCTGAAAGACTAGCTCTAGAAAGTTACTGAGTTGAGCTATATATATGATTCCCCATCCAATGGAGGCTACATAAAGATCAAGGATATAAGACCAGTAATATTACACNCTTTGATGAGTCTTCTTTACATTTTGCTCCCAAAGTCTTCAGTCCTAAAGGTGCTGAAAGACTAGCTCTAGAAAGTTACTGAGTTGAGCTATATATATGATTCCCCATCCAATGGAGGCTACATAAAGATCAAGGATATAAGACCAGTAATATTACACTGACGGTTTCCTGCACTATGATTATAATACAATTTTAAGTAACTTGCAGTATAGATTCATGAATCACACAAACCTCAAAACTTTCTCCACATGACAAGAGTAAGCCATATCAAAGACTAGGATCATGTCTCTTCTTCCAGTATCATCCAAGTTTCAAATACTTTATCTTGTTATCAGGTCATATATCATTATTATTGGTTTGAGAAATACAGTCATCATAAGCATAGAACTAAGAGACATATTTAAACAGCATCTCCTCATCCAATAATCACCCCAAATTAGGCTTCATTTTCAAGTCCTCCAAAAGAAGCAACTCTAACAAATATCTTGATAATCCACTGTTAGTCGAGCAACTCTCAAACGTTCTTTAAAAAATCAGGTAATAAATGGAAAAGTATGACGAAACTGTTAAATAACTTCAGTTCACTTCAGTCGCTCAGTCGTGTCTAACTCTTCGCGACACAACAGACTGCAGCATGCCAGGCATTCCTATCCATCTCCAGCTCCCAGAGTTTACGCAAACTCAGCTCCATTGAGTCGGTGATGACTCATCTCCATTGAGTCGTCCCCTTCTCCCCTGCCTTCAACCTTTCCCAGCATCAGGGTCTTTTCAAATGAGTCAGCTTTAACATCAGTCCTTCCAAAGAACACCCAGGACTGATCTCCTTTAGGATGGACTGGTTGGATCTCCTTGCAGTCCAAGGGATTCTCAAGAGTCTTCGCCAAAACCCCAGTTCAAAACCATCATTTCTTCAGGGCTCAGCTTTCTTTACAGTCCAACTCTCACANTGTAAGACCAGAAACTATAAAACTCCTAGAGGAGAACATAGGCAAAACACTCTCCGACATAAATCACAGTAGGATCCTCAATGATCCACCTCCCAGAATACTGGAAATAAAAGCAAAAATAAACAAATGGGATCTAATTAAAATTAAAAGCTTCTGCACAACAAAGGAAACTATAAGTAAGGTGAAAAGACAGCCTTCGGAATGGGAGAAAACAATAGCAAATGGAGCAACTGACAAACAACTAATCTCCCTCAGGTCTTTTATCCCACTGCCCCTACTGAGGAAGCCGACTCTGCTGGAGCCACGATCTCTTACAGTCACTGTCCTCTGCTGTGGCCTCTACCACTGCTAGAGCAAGAAGAAGAATGACTTTTCCCTTCCAGTCTTCTTCTGTGCCTGCCTTCTGTTAGCTAATACTGACTACAACCTAAATAGCAAGGGAATCTGAGAAAAGCGCCTTCCCCATACCCCTGCTTTTTTTTTAATCCATACTGAAAAAAAAGGACTGATGATAAAGCTGAAACTCCAATCCTTTGGCCACCCGATGTGAAGAGCTGACTCATTGGAAAAGACCCTGATGCTGGGAAAGATTGAAAGCAGGAGGAGAAGGGGANAAGAAGCCAATATGAAAAGACTACATACTGCATGATTGCTACTATACGATGTACCAGAAAAGGCAAAACTATGGAGACAGTAGTGAGATCAGTGTTTGCCAGGGGTTAGGAGCAGATCTGCACAGGCAGAGAGAGCACAGATGATTTTTAGGGCAATGGAACTACTCTGTACAGTACTATGTTGAGAGCTACATATCACTATACACTTATCCAAACCCACAGAACTTACACCACCAAGAGTGAACCAGGATGTAAACCATGGACTTGGGGTGTCTGTGTAGGTTCATCAGTTTTCACTCTGGTAGGGAATGTTGATAATGGGGGAAGCTCTGCACATGGAAGGGGAGGAGACATGTGCGAAATCTCTACAAGTCACACTCAAGTTTATTGTGACCCTAAGATTGCTCTTAAAACTAAAGACTATTGAAAAACAACAACAAATGAAACTATCAAATCTCTTTCTGCTGCTGCTACTGCTAAGTCGCTTCAGTCTTGTCCAACTCTGTGCAACCCCATAGACAGCAGCCCACCAGGCTCCCCCATCCCTGGGATTCTCCAGGCAAGAGTACTGGAGTGGGGTGCCATTGCCTTCTCCAAATGAAACTATCAAATCTCTTCTAGATTTGTCAAAATAAAACTAAATGGGCAAAATATTTTGTCACTATCATGCCCATCTGATGTGATACCATTACAAATTTTTTTTTCCTGAACAAAAATTCCAATCAGTAACAACAAAACTCTTTCATAGAAAAATTAGTGGGTTATAAAATGCTAAAAATATCTTTAATGCTGTTTCATTCTAAGAAATTCCACTTGACATTTAAAAAAAAAAAAGTTTCTAAGACACAAATGATACAAAGGGAATAACTTACAAAATTGCAAAATAACAGCAATTACTGTAACTGACTCTTACGCCCACAAATTTTTTGGCAGATATTTTCTAGTATTTGTTATCCTCAACTATTCACTGGAATGGGTAACATTACCTACTGTAGTTCACAATGAAAAAGGGTTATCATCAACTGAACTCCAATTTTAAGTCAATTCCAAGATTTTGTGATTTTTAGAGCAGAAATCTAGGAGGAATTATAATTTATAAATGAAATCATTTATTCTGCCTCATTCTCAATAAAGTCTTAATTATGCATTAGCAAGCAATGAGCTAAGAGTTGAGGACATTAAAATAAATGGCCTATCAATGAAAGGTAAGTGCCAAAAAGGAAAACAGTACAAATAATTATTTCAGAACCAGGTATAGCTTAAAGTTGCTGTTTTTACTCTTACTCTCTTTTTGAGCTGTTTATCGCTGCGGCCCTGGGTCTTCACTGCTGCGTGCAGGCTGCTCTGCCGTGGTGCGCCGGCTTCTCCCTGCAGTGGCTGGCTCCTCTCGTTGCAGAGCACAGGCTCTAGGAGTGCAGGCTTCAGCGGCTGCAGCATGTGGGCTCAGCAGTTGTGGTGCACAAGTTAATTGTTCTATGACGTAGAATTTTCCCCAACCAGGGATCAAACCTGTGTCCCCTGCACTGGCAGGCAAATTCTCATCCACTATACCATCTGGGAAGTCCTTGTGTTTACTCTTTTAATCTTGGATTCAACAAAATGAAAATTTGAGGAATGTAATTAAAGTCCCTTTCTACCACCTAAAATATTCCGCCAAACTCAAGATTGAATCACTTCTCTGGAAGAAGCATGTGAATACATTTAGTTGACACAGGAAAGGTTTAATCAATAAGCTAGACACAGGCCTTGTTGTTCAACCACTCAGTCGTGTCTGACTCTGCAACCCCATGGACTGCAGTATGCCAGGTTTCCCTGTCCTTCACCATCTCCCAGAATTTGCTCAAACTCATGTCCATTGAGTTGGTGATGCCATCCAACCATTTCATCCTCTGTCATCCCCTTCTCCTGCCTTCAATCCTTCCCAGCATCAGGGTCTTTTCCAGTGAGTCAGTTCTTTGCATCAGGTGGCCAAAGTATCGGGAGTTTCAGCTTTGCATCAGCCCTTCCAATGAATATTCAGGGTTGATTTCCTTTAGGATGGACTGGTTTGATCTCTCTGCAGTCCAAGACTCTCAAGAGTCTTCTCCAACACCACAGTTCACAAGCATCAATTATTCAATGCTCAGCCTTCTTTATGGTCCAACTCTCATATCCATACATGACTACTGGAAAAACCACAGCTTTGACTAGACGGACTTTTGTTGGCAAAGTAACGTCTCTGCTTTTTAATGCTGTCTAGGTTAGTCAAAGCTTTTCTTCCAAGGAGCAAGCGCCTTTTAATTTCATGGCTGCGGTCACTGTCTGCAGTGATTTTGAAGCCTAAGAAAATAAAGTCTCTCACTATTTCCATTTTTTTCCCCATCTATTTGCCATGAAGTGATGGGACTGGATGGCGCAATCTTAGTTTTTTGAATGTTGAGCTTTAAGCCAATTTTTCACTCTCCTCTTTCACCTTCATCAAGAGGCTCTTTAACTCCTCTTCCCTTTCTGCAAGAGTGGTGTTATCTGTATATTTGAGGTTACTGATTACTCTCTGAGCAATCTTGATTCCAGCTTGTACTGGAATTAACTTGGTCTTAAGTTCTATTCACTGAAGGTGGAAGTAACTTTCTTAATTCAAATATATTGTCATCTAGAAATGAAGTCAGGCGGAAAGAAAGCAGCACTTAAGCTCTAGATTGTTTACCCCTCTGACATGTCATTGAATAAGTAAGAAAAATGAACATTCCTTTCTGAGGATCTTTGGAAAGTCAAAGATTTTGACAGACTGTGAAAACATAGGTTTAAATATTTGGTGAAAAACCACATAAAAACTTACAAATGTGGACTAGAAAGCAAAAGGAATGTGATTAATATTTTAACAAACATATTCTAATTGACATGATCAAATAAGCAATAGGACCTTCTCAAGGCTTTATATACAACTTATGAAATTGCACACATTTTATGAAAATACCATCATTAACCAAAATATTTTTAGTGCTCCTCTTTTGGAATTTCCACTAGAGCTTTGGCATATTCTTCTAAAAAACTGTTCATTTGATAAACATTGATTCATCACCTTGTTTATGCTGTAACTCTGTACTGGTAACAAATGTTTGGCATCTGAGGGTAGACAGACTCTTTGAAAATAATTATCCCAGATCATCCTGGAGTAACTTAGGTGATTAGGTTAATTAATATAATTATTATGATTTTAAAAAATGAAATGTTAGAACCTTAAATGCATGTTGCTAAAATCAAAGAAGCCAGTCTGAAAAGGCTGCATAGCAGGATTCCAATTATATGACATTTGGATTAGGCAAAACTATAGAGAAAGTGGATTGATCAGTGGTTGCCAGGGAAGAGGAGGAGGTGAAGCATAGGGATTGGGGGCAGTAAACTACTCCCTATGATACTGCAATGGTAGATACAGGATATTACACATTCAACGATCTCTCTCTCTCTCTCTCTATATATATATATATATATATATANATCAGTGGTTGCCAGGGAAGAGGAGGAGGTGAAGCATAGGGATTGGGGGCAGTAAACTACTCCCTATGATACTGCAATGGTAGATACAGGATATTACACATTCAACGATCTCTCTCTCTCTCTCTCTCTCTCTCTCTATATATATATATATATATATATATACACACATAAGCTGTATAACAAAGAGTGAACAGTAATGTAAACTGTGGATTTTATTTAATATTGGTTCATCAACATTGGTTCACCAATTGTAACAAATGTGCCACACCAATGCAAGACGTTAATAATAGGGAAAACCAGGCAGTAAGGGAGACTATGAGAATTCTCTACTTTCTACTCAATTTCTCTATAAACTAAAGCAGCTTTAACAGTCTATTACAGGCATACCTCATTTCACTGTGTTTTGCTTTGCCTCACTTTGCCAACACTGCATTTTCTTTCACCAACCCTGAGTTGAGCAAGTCTTTCAGAACCATTTTTTCCAATAGCATTTGCTCACTTCCTATCTCTGTATCAGATTTTGGAAATTCTCACAATAGTTTAAACTTACTCATTATTTGTTGTTATAATCTGTGATCAATGATCTTTAATGTTTTGGGATCCATGGAGTCACAAACAGTTGGACAAAACTGAGCAACTGAACAACAATAAAACTGCAATCATATAGACAACGAACTTTGATAAATGCTGTGTGTTTTGACTGCTCCACCAACCAGCACGTCCCCTATCTCTCGCCCTCTCCTCAGGCTTCCCTATTCCCTGAGAAACAATATTGATATTAAGCCAATTAATAACCCTACAATGCTTTCTAAGTTTTTAAGTAAAATGAATAGTCCCAAGCCTCTCATCTTAAACTAAACACTAGGAAGGATTAAGCTTACTGAGAAAGACATGCTGAAAGCCAAGACAAGCTTAAAGGTAGCCTTCTCGTGCTAGACAGTCAGCCACCTTGTGAATGCAAAGGAAAACTTCTTGAAGGAAATTAACAGTGCTATTCAAGTGAACTGAAGGATTAGAAAACAAAACAGCCCTATTGCTAACACGGAGAAAGTTTTAGTGGTCTGGACAGATCAAACCAGGCCACAATATTTCATTACTCTAAACCCTAATCCCAAATAAGGCTCTAACTCTTTTCAATTCTATGAAGGCTGAGAGAGGTGAGGAAACTGCAGAAGGAAAGTTTAAAGCTAGCCCAGGATGGCTGATGAATTTGAAGCAAGCAAGCCATCTCTAACATACAAGGATAAGGTGAAGGAATAAGTGCTGACTTAGAAGCTGCAGCAATTCATTCAGAAGATCTACCTAAGTTCATTAATGAAGGTGGCTATGCTGAACAACAGATTTTCAATGAAGGAAAAAAGTAACTTTATTCTGGAAGAAGATGCCATTAAGGACTTTCACAATCATAAGTAAGAGGTCAATGCCTGGTCTCAAAGGACAGGCTGCCTCTTGTCAGTTGGGAGCTTATACAGACTGAAGTTAAAACCAGTGTTCACTTACCATTCTGAAAATCCTAGGGCCCTTGGGCTGTATAAAAGGAACAACAAAACCTGGATAACAGCACGTGTATTTACAACGTGGTTAGCCCACTATTGAGACCTACTGCTCAGAAAAGAAGATTCCTTTCAAAATATGACTGCTCACTGACAAGGCACCTGGCACCCAACAGCTCTGATGGAGACGGACAATGAGATTTATTTTATTTTCATGCCTGCCAATACAACATTCATTCTGCAACCCAAGGATCAAGGACTAATAGCTACCATAAGACAGTGATTCCTCTGATAGGTCTGGGCAGCCAAGTGCACACTGAAAATCTCTGGAAAGGAGTCACTATATAGATGCTATTTAAAACATTCGTGATTTATGAGAAGAGGTCAAAATACCAACATTAACAGGAATTTGGAAGAAGTTGATGCCAACCCCCATGGGAGATTTCAGTGAAGAAAGTAACTGCAGATGTGGTGAAAAGAGCAAGAGAACTAGAATCAGAAGTAAAACCTGAAGATGTGACTGAGTTTCTGCAATTTCATGATAAAACTTAGAACGGATAAGGAGTTGCTTCTTATGTATGAGCAGAGAAAATGGGGTGGAATCTACTCCTGGTGAAGATGCTGTGCAGACTGCTGAAATGACAATAAAGGATTTTAGAATATTACATAAACCTAGTTGATAAAGCAGTGGCAGGGTTTGAGAAGATTTACTCCGACTGTGAAAGAAATTCTGTGAGTAAAATGCTATCAAACAGCATTGCATGCTACAGAGAAATCATTAGTCAAAGGAAGAGTTAACTGATGGGGCAAACTTCATTGTCTTGTTTTAGGAAATTGCCAGTCACCATAATCTGCAGAAACTACCACCCTGATCATTCAGCAGGCATCAATACTGAGGCAAGACGCTCTACCAACAAAAACAATCACGACTTGCTGGAAGCTCAGATGGTTAGCATTTTTCAGCAATAAGTAATTCTTTAATTATGGTATGTACATTTTTAAAGATATAATGTTAAGAAAGCTATAGTATTCCTATAGTGTACTCATAACTTTTACATGCACTAAGAAACCAAAAAAATTCATGTGATTTGCTTCACTGCAATGTTTATTATGGTGATCTAGAACAAAATCTGAAGTATGCCTGTAATTGAAAAAGAAGTATTACTATGAATAATCTTCAGTGCTACAAATGATCTACAGAGTAGAGCTTTGAAGGTAACATCTAAGTACCCACTATAATATCTGTATCCTTCTACTATGTGTGTTTGAAAGTAGAGACACATTTTCTAACATAAACCCTTTATCCCAGGAAATCCCTGGTAGTCCAGTGGTTAGAACTCAGTGCTCTCGCCGCCGGGTCCTGTGTTCTAATACTGGCTGGAGAACTAAGATACTGCAAGCTGCAAGGCATAGCCAATAAATAAACAAAGCAAGCCTCTATCCCAAGGGCTGCTAAATCCCACCTTTCTACCATAGCGCACTCTGCTCTTTCTCAATCTGAAGTATGATTCTCCTTTTTATCTGCCCATTTTTAATCAGTCCTTCAAGACCAACGCAACCTCATACACCCTCGATGAAATTTTCTGGACTATTCAGTCCTCTTTGGGAACTCTCACTTCTCTATACCAACAGGATGGCACAATATTCAACACATTATACACGTTTTAAATGTTTCAAAATTATCTCAAATAAACTTATTCCTCTATATTAGATTTCAAATTCTCAAGGAATTAAGTTTGTCCAAATCCTAGCAATGCTGAGAATGGAACAGATATGGCAACACAAATGCCCAAAGGCCAAGTTGAGTGTCTAACAGAAAATCTGTGCTAAGAAGGAAGTGAAATGTGCTGCAGCTTTACTGAAACATCTAAATTATTAAATATTCTGTAGCCACTAAGAATCACAACACAGTTACACATTCACTGACATATGATCTAAGAGAGGCTTCAGAGCAACTAAGCCTAGTGTACCCAACTACAGAGCCTGTGCTCCACAGCCCACACGCCACACCTACTAAAGCCTAGGAGCCCCAGAGCCCATGCTCTGCAACAGAAGCGATCACAGAGAGAAGCCGCGCACCATAATGAAGAGCAGTCTCTACTCAGCACAGCTAGAGGGGAAACCTGCACAGCAACAGAGACCCAGCACAGCCAAAAGGAAACAAATAAAAAGAAGAAAAAATATACTGATAAGAAAAAGGTTATAGTATTTCTACAATGACTAAATTTCTGCATTTAGATATTTATTTTAGGTGTATGTACGAAAATATCCTCAGGAATTGTATATTAAAACTAAAAAGTAACAGCTATCATTGGATAGTGGAAATTACGTTTACAAAACAAAAAAATATGCAGCAGTTAACTTCTTTGCTTTCAAAAAAAATTTTAAAGGGAATAATAATATTTACAATATAAAGTTTAAAGATCGGTTGTAAAAATGTATATAGGCTATAATCCCAATTAATAAAAATAAAAATAAAAATGAAAGAATATATGTCAAATTGATAATAGTAATCTATAGCTGATGCTTGTACAATCCTATTTTGGCTGTTTAATTTCAAATTCTATATAATAAAAAGATATTACCTTTAAATTATCAAATATAAATACTCCTAAAATGTGATTTAGAGAAGCACTTCCTCAAAGTGAGAGAAGGCAGAAGGGAGAACGGGAACGTCTGCAGAGCTGAGAGAATAATAAGCAGTAAGCAGACAAAGGTGAAGCCCATCCTTTTGCACCTGGATTCTAAGCATCTATATCCCAAGATGAACTAAAAAAGAATCTGGGAATGGAAATTAAAACCTGCTTTTACAAGAAATACAAGGAAAAATCTAAGCCAAGGGATCGCATTAAGGTATAAACCTCTCCATAATTACACTCAGAACAGACTTTGACAATTTAATGTCACCAGAGCATCCATCTTCACTCCATCCTGCTCCACAAAGGCATCCCCAAATCTATTTTCAGTACAGAATTATTACTGTAATAGTCACTTGGTATAACTTTGCTTAGAGCCTATCCTTTCATTTTTTTAAACCCATGTGAAAATATGGATTTAATTGTTCTATTATATGCATATTGTTTTTATAGGATTTTATATTGTTTACCATGCTTGAATAGGTACCTGTCTCTGAACAAGAAAATTCCCCTAATAACTGCAAATTATGCAGGCAAAACTTATTCCAGAAGCTGTCAGACTTATTGTATAAGTAGATATGGACAAAGGAAGGAAATGCCCAGCCAACAATACTAACAAAGAACAGCAGAATAAAGTCTAAATTCCCTGGCGTGACAGTCAAATCTATCACAATTGGTCCATATCATTCTTACTGAGTGTTCTCCATTCACTCCCAACCATGAATTCGCTGCACATCAACATTTCCTCAGTTAGAACACATCCCTCCCTCTTTCCAACAATGATAACCAACGTGTGGGCCCTGGCACCTAAACAAACGTGGAGTCATATCCAAGTTTGCCAGTGTAACCTTTGGACAAGTCACAACTTCTCTGATGCTGAACTTCCTCATCTTGTAAAATGAGGGAAAAAAAAAATTTTTTTTTAAATCTATGTTGTGAGCTAATGTGAAGATGAGGAAATAATGCATACAAAGCCCCCAGCACAGTGCTGGGCACACGTACACACACAATGTAATGCTATTATCTCCTGGTTCTGGGCCTTCCTTTATCCAAAATGTTCGTGTGTCCCCTCTGCACTTGGGAAGTCCTCATTAGTCAGCCACCATATATAAAGCCCTTCCTGACTCCCTTATAGAACTGGTGGCTCCCTTTTCTGAGCTAGTTCAGTACTTTGTTCTTTTCTCCATCATGGTTTTTATGACATCAAATTTATAATTATCTGCTATGGACAGAGTGAGTGTACTTGCCCAACATCCCTATGTGGGTGGGGACCATCAACTCCAATGTGATATTAGAAGATGGGGCTTTGGGGAGGAGATTAGGTCACAAGGCTACAGTCCTCGTGGATGGGATTAGTGTTCAGATAAGAAAGACCCCAGAGATCTCTCTCATCCCCTTCCACCGTGTGAGGACAAGTGAACTAGAAAGCAGGCTCTCAACAATGCAAACTCTGCCGCAGCCTTGATTTTGGACTCACAGCCTCCAGAACTGTGAGAAATAAACTTCTGTTGTCTATAAACCACCCAGTCTATGATACTCTTGTGATAGCTGTCTAAACTAACACAGTATTTTTTTTTTAATCCCCAAGAGAAGAAGTTTCTTAAAGATGGGTGATAACGGATAACTGACGTGACTCACTGTATCAGCTAGCACTGTGCCTCGGGCAGAGAAGGCTGGCCAATGTTTTTGAGTAAACCAACTGAAAAATTCTCCAAGCCAGGCTTTAGCAATACGTGAACTGTGAACTCCCTGATGTTCAAGCTGGTTTTAGAAAAGGCAAAGGAACCAGAGATCAAATTGCCAACATCCGCTGGATCATGGAAAAAGCAAGAGAGTTCCAGAAAAACATCTATTTCTGCTTTATTGACTATGCCAAAGCCTTTGACTCTGTGGATCACAATAAACTATGGAAAATTCTGAAAGAGATGGGCATACCAGACCACCTAACCTGCCTCTTGAGAAATCTGTATGCAGGTCAGGAAGCAACAGTTAGAACTGGACATGGAACGACAGACTGGTTCCAAATAGGAAAAGGAGTACGTCAAGGCTGTATACTGTCACCCTGCTTATTTAACTTCTATGCAGAGTACATCATGAGAAACGCTGGACTGGAAGAAACACAAGCTGGAATCAAGATTGCCGGGAGAAATATCAATAACCTCAGATATGCAGATGACACCACCCTTATGGCAGAAAGTGAAGAGGAGCTAAAAAGCCTCTTGATGAAAGTGAAAGAGGAGAGTGAAAAAGTTGGCTTAAAGCTCAACATTCAGAAAACGAAGATCATGGCATCCGGTCCCATCACTTCATGGGAAATAGATGGGGAAACAGTGGAAACAGTGTCAGACTTTATTTTGGGGGGCTCCAAAATCACTGCAGATGGTGACTGCAGCCATGAAATTAAAAGACGCTTACTCCTTGGAAGAAAAGTTATGACCAACCTAGATAGTATATTCAAAAGCAGAGACATTACTTTGCCGACTAAGGTCCGTCTAGTCAAGGCTATGGTTTTTCCTGTGGTCATGTATGGATGTGAGAGTTGGACTGTGAAGAAGGCTGAGCGCCGAAGAATTGATGCTTTTGAACTGTGGTGTTGGAGAAGACTCTTGAGAGTCCCTTGGACTGCAAGGAGATCCAACCAGTCCATTCTGAAAGAGATCAGCCCTGGGATTTCTTTGGAAGGAATGATGCTAAAGCTGAAACTCCAGTACTTTGGCCACCTCATGCAAAGAGTTGACTCATTGGAAAAGACTCTGATGCTGGGAGGGATTGGGGGCAGGAGGAGAAGGGGACGACAGAGGATGAGATGGCTGGATGGCATCACAGACTCGATGGACATGAGTCTGAATGAACTCCGAGAGATGGTGATGAACAGGGAGGCCTGGCGTGCTGCAATTCACGGGGTCGCAAAGAGTCGGACACAACTGAGCAACTGAACTGAACTGAACTGAACAAGAACCCACAGAAGTGCTGCAGCCCCCAAGGGAGAGGAATGACAAAGGCAAATGCTTAAGAAAGGCTGCTGCTGCTAAGTCACTTCAGTTGTGTCTGACTCTGTGCGAGCCCATAGACAGCAGCCCACCAGGCTCCCCGTTCCTGGGATTCTCCAGGCAAGAACACTGAAGTGGGTTGCCATTTTCTTCTCCAATGCATGAAAGTGAAAAGTGAAAGTGAAGTTGCTCAGTCGAGCCCGACTCACAGCGACCCCACGGACTGCAGCCTACCAGGCTCCTCCACCCATGGGATTTTCCAGGCAAGAGTACTGGAGTGGGGTGCCATTGCCTTCTCCGAAAGAAAGGTTAGGTAGCATGAAAACAGAAAAGAAGCTGTCATGTTTGGCAATTATGAGGCTACAAGAAAACTTGGCAAATAGACTTTTAAAAAGTAGTGAGACTGAGCAGTGAAATGGGAGTTAGCAGGTGAAAACAAGGCCTTTAAGTTGAGCAATTAAGGAAGGAAAAGTAAGTTGAAAGGTGAAGAAGAATTAAGGGAACATTTCTTAATGGCAAGATGAGAGAGAGAGGTTGAGTATTTAAGAAGAAAGAATAAAATCAGCAAGATTCTGAATAGTAATCAGGATAGAGCTGAAGGGCAGGCGGGAGAGAGCAACACTCAGCTGGAGTTAAGACTGAGGCTGACAGACAACTTCAGTTTCAGGAGTAGTCTGGGAATACCAAATACTTTTTTGTATGGAACAGATGATCTCCAAAGACTTTTCCAGTTCAAAACATCCAGTTATGTAATTTTCAAATGCCAACAAAACCCCTCTAAAATCCATCCAACTGTTTTCCTTTTCTACTACCTCTATCCTAGCAATCAGTATCATTATAAACTCTTAAACAAGCATTCTCAGTTCTAGACCTTTCTCTACCTAATTACTTGGACTTTACACATTAGGTTATCAGATTTATGGTTATGCACTTCCCAAGCGGTGCAGTGGTAAAGAAACTGCCTGCCAATGCAGGAGATGCAAGAGACATGGGTTTGATCCCTGGGTCAAGAAGATCTCTTGAAGGAGGAAATGGTGATCCAATCCAGTAGTCCTGCTACAGTCCATGGGGTTGCAAAGAGTCAGACACTGAGCTCACACACACACACATGCATATAGATACAGGCAGACACACAGATGTACATGTATGGGCATACACAGACACACACACACCACATATTGTAACACTTGCTTAGAAAATTCAATTTGCTCCTAAGCAACTAATATGTTACGGAACAAGTTGAGCATAACCCAAATTTCACATTTGCTTCTGTGCAACTGCAAGAAACACTAGCTAAGTAGAGAAAATACAACTCAGCTGCAAAGGAACTCGCAAAATACACAATACAAACTTCCACCATGCAGCTAGGTTCACTGCATGTTTTGTGAGCTACACTCACCCAAATCCAGTGTTACATTTTCAGTCCAACTTCAGATGACCCTTCTTCCATCACTTCACAAATTGCAACCCTTTTGAGACCCACTTCTGTAAGCAAACTCCAGTGCTTTTACAAAGTCATGTCATATTAATTTGAGTACTTTTATAATTCTTAACCATTTAACATGCATAAAATTGCACTAGTCCTTACAAGGTTTCTGTCTTTTCACATGTCACTGACAAAGTTTTTAAGTGTTATTCCCCTAAACTCCATTTTTCCATATGCCCTGTGGTTTTTAATCATGTGACTTCATACCATGTTGAGTTTTATGAACTTATAGGCTGAGTTACAGTTTACATGCACTTGTAATTACTACAGTTCTACTCAATTTCCCACCAAAATCAAAGGCAATAAAGATTTTTAAAAAATCTCTGGGCATCCTTCACAATTACCTGAAGGTGCCCATACCTATAAGATGCTTTGAATGACCGGAACACTTTTCTTGAGTGGTTCAGGAAACATAATATATGAAAAGAAATAAATAGCTGTTTAACAGTAGGGTCTTTTCCCAACAAAGTAATGCTTAAATATTTTAATATCAAGTAACACAAACATATCCATTCCTAAAGACAGAAGTACCTTGGTGGTTGTCTGAGGCTGGAAGGAGCGTAGAATGGAGAGTTAGTTATTGTTTAACAAGTATACAGCTTCAATTTTATAAGATGAAAAAGTTATGGGGATTGCTAGTGGTAATTTCTCCACAACAATCTGCATGTATTTAATAGCACTGAATAAAAATGATTTAAGATCTAATGTATGGTATTTTACAATTTTTTAAAAAACCCATTCTTATTTTTGAAGAATAACACCATAAAATGAAAGACTAAATATACACACAAATCTGTATAGTGTGGTTCCTTTTTTTATGGAGACAAAAGATTAGAAACAAATAAAATGTATAAGATAACAGGTGATAGCTTTCACTATCTTTTTTTGTATTTACACGGGAGAACTACAAAGAACACATTAGTTTTTTAACACAGTTTTTACCAGCAGGAGAAAAAAAAATAAGTTTATACAAATTTGGTTTGGATCAACTTTTGCTTGCATTACAGAATATCAAGAAGTCTTGTCAAGAATTTGAGACTTAATGCAGCTTCTTTGACTATGTCAGCTAAAATATTTTTTAATCATATTCCTCAAGCACCATCTTCTGAATGTTAATTTTGCTCTTCATAACTCAGATTACCATTCTTTTAAAATACTACTAAAAATATACTGCAAAGAATTCAAAAAGTAATAGAAGAACCATTTCATACTTTATACAACCTGTAAATTTCTCAAACATATGCCCACAAATTAGCTGAATATTAAAAGGTATCTTTTAAAGTTAATTTTATTACAAAACTTGTTTTCAACTGTATTTCAAACTGATATTTTACTATTCTTATTTATCTTATTCAGTTAGTCTCTTACAATTAAAAAAAAAACTCTGCAAACAAAATCTAGCTGTCACAGAACTGTAATCTACAACATAAGTCCTCTCCTACCTGCTCATTTCAGCAAAAGTCTAAAAAATATTCACTTTCAGAATACAACAGTCCTTTTTCTTTAAATTCAACTCATAAAGCAAATAAAACTATTGTTGAAAAACATTGTAATCCATACAACTCTGGTGAAGGAAATTTCTAAAGACTATCACAGAATAAATGTTTATTAACCAATTCATATGCTAAGTTTCTAACTTACTGGAGCTGTTTTTACCCTTTAAGTAAATAATTTTACTGTTTTTAAAAATTAAATGTTCCTCTAACATCATTCTGACATGGAGCCTGGTATACCTGTAAATAACCTAAGGAGACTGTAATACATGGCTTATGCTCAACTGTAACACCAGTCTGTATGCAGCTATAAACAAAAACGCAGATGACTTACACCAAAAGCTGCCTCAGCAATAAGCAAATATGTTAAGAATCAACTGGCCAGTTACAGATGCCAACAGGTCAAATATGTAAGGGTAGTAAACAAAAGGGAAAGACTTCACTTGAAAATATTTTAATGAGATGGACAAAACCTGTTTCAAAGGTTTGAACTAATTATTAAACGTTTACAAACATACACTTTACGTTCAAGAATACAAAAAAGAAAAATGAGTGAACGTAAAGTTCAAATTACACATTAAGTATCAGAGGTTTTTTCTGTAGGCGAGGCTTCTTCAAGAAGCCAGGCAGACACAACATTTTGTACTAAATATATGACATTAAATAAATGTTTAATAAACTTTCAATTTCCAAGTATCTCAAGTTGCCTCTGTTAAAATATCTATAAAGTTCTTAATTAAGTGGAAAAAGTAAGAATGTTTAACATCCCAGTAAGAAATTTCCATTAGACATCAACAACTACTTATCAATGTGCTATACCTATATAATAACTATAATTTATCATTTAGTAATTCTTAAGCTTTTTCAGAAACATTATCTCACAGGACTATTAAATGAATTAATAAAATAATCAGTATCAATTTCATTTTACAGATCAGTAAGCCAGTATAGAGCATTTAAGTCAGTTCTTGAACTTCAGTACAAGAATCACATGAGCATGTTAAAATGAAGTCTTAGGTAACTCTTCCCTGAGGTAGATCCCAGAAATTTGCATTTTAAATAAATAACATAGGTGATAATGGTACAGATACCCCACCCACAGCCACATCTTTTAGGACCCTGACTTAAGTAATAAATGACTAAAGTTTAATTGCCTAAAACTCCATGTTTACTCTGAATCAAAGTTCCCCAATTTTTTTTTGCAGATCTCCATGAAAGATATGTAAAATTTTACACAAGTTGAAAATACTACATTCAGTTAAATTATGTACCTCTTATACTAAATTCTAGTAAAGACAAGTGGTAGTAGAGGTCTAAGTTTTAAGAAACTAAAAACAGAAGATTCTACAATTTTATTTTCCTCTGTGAAATGCAGGGAAAGCAGATAGTATATTAATTTAATAACTTCTCCTGTTGAATACTGCTGTACTTTACTGAGTAGGGAGCTAAAATCTACCACAAATACCACGGGTTCTATAAACATAATAAAAAATTAAGATGAAAATGTAAAAGCACTTAGAGCACAGCTTTGTGAACATCCTAAAAACCACTGATGTCCACTTTAAAAAGGTGAATTTCATGATACATAAATTATACCTCACTTTTTGAAAAGAAAAAAGTATTGGAAAATTTCAAACTCTAGTATTTCCAGCAATTTTAAACTTCTAAGATGTCAGCACCACTATTAAAGAGCATAATTATTTTCTGACCGTATCACATGTGCTGTAAACCAGTGGAGAAATAATGACGAGCGTCCATAAGGCCAATAGCTTGACAAAAATTTTAAATAAGAATTTTAATGCCACTGTTTTATGTATTTATTTGCTCTTGAATTTTTCCAATAAAGTCCCACTTCATCTGTCTTTTGTAACATGGTCATTTTTGAATTCTACAGTAATTTATTAGCTTCTTATAAAATAATCTTTGTATTTCTTAAACTAGTTATATACTTATACAATACAGTGAAATATGATAAAATGGTTCTTAAGAACCAGGCTTTGAAGACAGATTCTCTTTTTCCCCTCAAGCAAGTAACCAGCCCTTTCTGTCCCATTTTCCCATAGGGTGGTAGTAAGAATTAAATGCACCAAAACATATAAGGCGCTTAAATCAGTGCCTGGGTGCTTAATAAACATACCATATGTATCATCTGCTTCAATTACATAATTATTATTTTCATGGAAAAAGGCCTCTCAGCTTAGAAAAGTCACTAAAAATTCTGATAATACTAAAATTTCAGTTTATCAATAAGCTCAACATTTAGAAAGGCTAGAACTAAAATCTTATTAAGAAACCTCAGTATTTACCCTGTATCTACTCTATTCACCAGTCCAATTTTCTCCAACTCTGAATCACTGTTAGTCCTTCCCCTGACTCATCACATTGAAAGGTAGACAGTCTAGAATATAATGGGCATACCAAAAGGCATTTCTTAAGCTTCCTGGATTTATAAGACTTACTAAGTGGAACTTGTCCTATACAATGGTCAATAAATATGTTGACTAATTGCGACTTAAATTGTGTTCACTTAGAAGAGTTTCTATATATCAAATGTTCCTTCGAACTATGCAGTAGGTGTTATAATTCCATCTTGACTGAAAAACAAGGTATCACTTAAGTAAAATCAAAGATCCACACTTTCTGATTGCTAGCCAAAAGCAGATTTGTACTTTGCTGATGATTCAGTGTTCAAAATTTTGCTAAGCAAACTACAAACTACAGGGTTAGAAGCAAAATCTGAGCCTACAAATTTGACCTTAATTTCTATTCAATTTCATACTTTCATTGTTTTCCCCATTTATATGTTTAAATCATTTAAGATAAACCTCTAATAAAAAGTTATTGAAAAAGATCTAGAGTAATAAGCTAAGTAATGTAAGATTGATTAACTCTTAAAAACTCCTTTTTCCCTAGACACACACATACACAAAAAACCAAAAACTTTTAAAATACTACTCTAACATTTATTCACTTCCCATGTGATCTTGAGTTATTTAAACTCTCTAAGCCTCCATTTTCTCCTTTGGAAATGAGGATGAAAACAGTACTGTAACTACCATTGAGGATTGCTGTGAGCATTAATTAAGACAATAGATAAAGCACTTTAGCTGACCACAATGAAAATAGTTAAGTTTCAATAAATTTTAACTTTTATATTTAAATCCAAACTTTAGTATCATTTGACCTCTATCTGAGACTTCCCAGGTGGCGGAAGCAGTAAAGAACCTGCGTGCCAGTACAAGAGACCTAAGAGACTTGGGTTCAATCCCTGGGTCAGGAAAATCCCCTGGAGAAGGAAATGGCAACCCACTCCACTATTCTTGCCTGGAGAATCCCACAGACAGATGAGCCTGGTGGGCTACAGTCCACCGAGTCACAAAGAGTTTTCACGACTGAAAGCGACTTAGCGTTAGATCTCTAGCTACTGAAAGATTACATTTTCTATGAAAACCACCTCTGTTAATCCATTCACGCACACCTACCCAATGGCAATAACCTCACAAGCACTCTGAAAACATGGGTATAAGTGTCAAGGAAGCCTTCCCCAACTAACCCTCTTGAGTTAGGTACTATGCTCAGGAAATAGCCTGTACTTAACAATGTACAGTTCCATGTATTACTTAAGAACTCTCTTGTGTTCACAAGGCCTGTGTCCTACTCATTTCTGCATCCCTAGAATGAAACGCAATAATTCTAAATCCTGACTCACATGGGGAGCTTATCGAAATATTAATACCTGGACCCATACCATCCCAGACCTATTAAATGTAAGGGGTCAAGGAGGGAGAAGGTAAATCATCAGCAAAGGAGAAGCATTTTTTAATATCCTCACATAGTGTTGATATGCTGCCACAGCTAATCACTGCACAGAACCACTGCACTTTGACATTTAAAAAACTATAGAAACAGGTATATATGCAACTGTGTATGAATATATGTATAAACATATAAGTAAAGAAATGTCTCAGTTCAAGACCCTCAACCTCGACAGCTACTCTTAGCCCCATCATCTCTTTCCTTTAAATAGCAACAGTTTTAATTAACAATTAGCTACATGCTGTGTTAAGATGGCTTTTAAACTGTTAACTCAGTGCCTACTTAAGTTTCTTCATATAATTATGCCTTCTTCCTAGATTACAGTTTTGCTACTTGAAAATATACACTGCCTTATTCTTGTTTTCTCCAGAGTGCTTATGATAGTGCCTTGAACAGAGACATGTAATAAATATGTGGCGAATCTAATAAACGTATAAAAAACAGCAGCAATAAGTATGTTACATTCAAGTTATCCAATTCTGGCTAACAGAAAAGGTAAAAATTTAGAAAAAAGTTTTCTTAAAAAAACTCCTACTTAGTAAACAAGAGCAACTGAAGTTTATCTCATTAATGAGTATCTGTGTATTTGCATTTGTTATACCATCACATGCAGTATCCCCCCACCACCTACACTTCAAGATTCTGAACTGCTTCCTTACTAAAACTATCTTCCATTTGCTTGTATCATCTTTATCTGCTGTCAGGTTCTTTTGTAACAATTTTATAGTTACTCTGTAATCAGTAAAATAAGTTAATGAAAGTCACAACAAATATTTTACACAGATGCTTAACAAATACTTTTGAAGAAATTTAATGTTTATCAGACACTAAAACAGACTCTGTGCATACAAGTTACATGCTAATCTACTAATATAAACTTGGTTGGGAATACTGTCTGAAAATAAGGGATTAGTCATTCAACACTATACATATATATATATATATATATATATATNAACAGACTCTGTGCATACAAGTTACATGCTAATCTGCTAATATAAACTTGGTTGGGAATACTGTCTGAAAAATAAGGGATTAGTCATTCAACACTATATATATATATAAAAAACTCTACTTTTGAATATTGACTGATGATCTTTTTATATTTTATAATATAAAATATTTTACAATATTTTTATGCCTGAAAATTTTGTAAAGTATTATATGACTTTTTAAAATAGTAGTGCTAAACTGTATTATACAAGAAACTCCACAGCAACTGGTATTTACAATGTTGAAACTGCTAAGAGAAATAAATGGCACATGATTAACATAATCTGAAAGACTTTATTTTTTAAAAAACTGAAAATATGGGGAGGAGGAACTCAAGAAATATGCCTGCTAATTAGATACTGTGGTGAAACATCACCATGTTTTGTTGGGTCCTACAGCATGAAACAGATAGAGCCACAGTTACCACAAAAAGAAGGCAGTGCTCAATTCCCTATTCAATAAAAAGGTTCAAATTCCACAGACAAAAACATGGTACCCTGGGTTGTTTGTTTTTAAGGAAGATTAAATTTAGGAGTTGCCAACACCCAAACGAAAAACATTCCAGAGTATTAGACTCAATTGTAACGGGGAGTCATCTACAGACTCAGCACTGTGTTCCCTTACCCAAAACATGAATATTAACAAAGGATGTTTCTCAGGACCTCACAAGATACACCATACTTATTTCTCCCAGTAAACATTACCCTTGTTAAAAAAAAAACAAACACAAAAAGGTACTGAGAAATAACAATTTTAGCACAACCAGCCAGACAAAAAAATGAAGTTTTAACATCTGCCAAGAGATCTCCCAAAATAAGATCCCTGTCAAATGAACAATGAGGAAAAGATTGGAAATGACAAATTATTTTATTTGGACCATCAGCTATATTTAAAAATAACGCTGAGGAATGTAACTTTTCCAAAGCCTTGTCTTCAGTTTCCCCTTAATCTTCATATTTTTAACTTAAAAAAACCCTAGAAATTTGATTACCACTCTCATGAATTCCTTTTAAAGCAATTTAATGAATAACAGATCTTTTGTGCAAGTAGCAAACCACAGAGGACAGCTTTGCTGGCTGATAAAAATCTTCCTGAAACATGCATAAAAATATACCCTTCAAAGACAAACTGATTTTCTAGATATGGAAATCATATTAAGACTCAAAAATTTGGTATGTTTGATACACACCCTAACTTATTGCAAATGTATTTATCTGAACCACAATTAAAGTTGGTGAATTCTTACTAGTGTGTGAAAGTTGAATAAATTAGAAGGCCAGGAGAAAAAAAAAAAAGTTAAAACCTTAGAGCCAATGAGCAAAAGATGCAACTACTTAGGGTGAAACAGGATTGTTCAATCACTTCCCCAAGCCGGTGAGCTACTATTAAAGCAACTAAAAACTTGTTTACGATTGTTTTGTTGAGTAGAGAGAAGTGCTGTTATTCCATAAATAAAAAAGCTTCACCAGGCATTCTAATGGGAAGATGCTGCTGTTGCCCACAGAAATGTTTCTCAGACTGCTCAAAAATACCAAAAAAAAAAAAAATCAACCACCACTCCCCCTCCACCCCCAAAATTCTCAAACCTACCACAAATGTTTTCCAGAATACATAGGGTCAGATACTTCAATACATGGAGAGAGCAAAAGAACTGTGGGTTGCTACAGCATTCCTATTGTCCAGAATACCACTCAGGAAAAAAGTGTGTGCGTGTGTGTGTGTGTCTACGCGCGCGCGCTATTTCCAACAGCTGGTGTGTATATATGAAGTAGTACATAAGCTCGGTTGGATATACTTATCTTGGGTCTATTGAAAGATAAAGCTGTCTGGGGTAGGGCTAAGGCCAAGTTTTCTTTACAGGTGCTATTAAACACTGCTAAAGGGAAGAAGAGATAAACGATCCGATAACTTAAGAACCGACACCTGGGAAACTAAATAGAGTACGTCGTCATCACCATTCACCAATTTTTCTAACTGATCAAGCAGAAGCGAGGTAGGCAAGTTCTGAAGCCCCATGCTATCCTTCCACCAGTGAAAAGAATGCTCTGGTGTCTGAGATCTTAGCCAGGAAGCCTGAAAAACACGTGTCCGACTCTGGGTTGGGGAACTTCCCAGGAAGCGTTTGTTGAGAGTAAAACTCCATCACCCCCTGCCTGCCTACTCAGAGAAAGGCTAAGTGCAGGCTCGAGGGGGAAAGCTCTGGGTCCCGGAGAGATGAGACCAGAGGCGGCAGCCCTCCAGGGTCCGGCCGCGGCCCCGCCCGGCTCACCTCTGCGGCGGGGATGTTGACCACGCCGGTGGATCGCCGTTTCTCCCGCAGCTTCCTCTTCTCGATCTGTCCCTTGCCTTTCCTGGCGCTGGGGCCCGAGCCCTTGCCCTTCTCCGGGGCGCAGTCCCGCTCCTCCTCGCCGCCCCGGGCGGGCGCTGCCCCCGAAGTGGCGGCGGCGGCGGGGGGGGACTCGTCCTCCGGGCGCCGCGGGCCGGGGGCGGCGCGGCTCAGCGGCGC
>SJYV01014875.1:656348-744670 GCA_006410875.1 Neotragus pygmaeus
AGCGCGAGAGGCCCTGCTCGCCGTCCTCCGCCTCTCCTGTCTCCCACCACTCTTCCTTTTAAGTAGAAGGCATACTCTCCCAGGGAAAAGTCTCAAATGCTGCTGGCTGAAGGGAAAAAGGCAATCAACTGGTGATGATTTAGGGCCTGACTAGCCTCTCTTTTCCTCGTCGCTGCCTCCTTTTCAGATGCGCTAGGGTGGCAGGCAGGAGGGTAGGAAGAACTGAAACCCAGGCCCCCTCCTGTGTCTCTGGTCTCAGGTGAGAGTGTCGGCTGAAAGGAGGGGCTAAAATTGTCAGTGTATTATCAAGGCTTTACTATTATCTTAGGTTTGCAGGAACAAAATGTTAAACTCATTTTAAAATATGTTGTATCGGCGATCCCAATCAAATTGGAGTTTCCTCTTAACTGTCTCTACACCTCCTCTTCACAGATAGTGAATTTAGAAGCAAAGCTTCCTCCCAAAGTCCTAAAGCTGCTTTGAGGCTGATTTGATATGAGCTGGGGCGGTGATTGTCTCTATTCTTGTGCCATTAACGTGCCATAGGATAAATCTTATCTTCCGATTCGGATCATCTCAGATTTCTGGATCAGAGTAGGCTAAACTTCCACTGTCAGGCAGCTGAGGAGGCAGACTGCACTGTACCAGAGTAATGCCAGGGCACATCACTATCAAGTGTACGAGCACTGAGTCACATTCTTACCTAACGTCAATCTTCCTTCCTACTTAGTACTACCTGTTTTGCCCAGGTGGCACATGGTGGTGAGCCCTCCGCGTGGGCCTGCGCAGAAATAAGGACAGGATACAGTGATTCACATGCTGTTTGTCAGAGGGGAAAGTCACCCCGTTCTCCTCTTTGGTTTGTCTGCTGGGAGTGAACATGTGGATAACCCGGATTGAGTTCTGGAAAAACCCTTTAAAAAATTAAAGGCCTTTCTCGGGAATCGGTTTAAAAGGCTGAGTCTGGCTGGTACCAACCTGGGTGCGCCACTTGAAACTCCTCAATTAATGATTCATTGCTCTGTTTTCTGAGTTTTAAGGCCAAGAAGGCAGGAGGGAGGAGGTTTGGGCATTAAATAGGTTCACGTTAATATGCTTTGTAACTTCCCAGAGGATTTTCTCTTGGAGGGACTGCAGGATATAGTGGAAAGAGGATATAATGTACCTGAATTCAAACATAAAAACAGCTGAGTGATCTTGAGCATGTTCTTTAAATTCTCTGAAACTCAGCTTTCTTTACTATAAAGCCAGTAATAACTGCATATATTTTTAAGTTAAGAATCGAGCATTGCTTGATCAAGGAAAACACTCCATAAATATAGTCTTTTATTAATAGGATATTGAATAGAGTCCTGGGTTTCTAAAGGTGAGGGGAGATACAGACCAAAAAGATAAGGTACTAAATACACATTATTAACTTGAAAACAATAGATCCTGAATGAACTAGGATAACACTCTGCCACATAATTTATCACTGCATCTCTTAGACCAGTTCTCTTAGTATTAACAAGCACGGAGTCAGGAATGTTGGCTGCTATTAACGTGTGACTTTGGGAAAGTTGCTTAACTTTTGTGCCTCTGTTTACTTACATACAAAATGGGGATAATAATACTTCCTACACTGTGAGAGTGCCTGAGCTCCGTAGATAAAAGGTAGTATGTGAGTACCAGAGTAGTTATTATTAGTCTATAAAGTGCCCTAGGAATCATGGATAAAAGCGATTATTGAGGTACATACAAAGCACTGTATATTATTATTGTTTGTTGTAACTTTTGTCTTTACCTTACCATTCTCAATATTCCCAAAGATATATTTCACAGCCAGACTGCTTCCATCATTGCATCAAAATATTTGGCTGAGTCACTTCTAAATTGCCACGCTTGCATGTCATCAATCTTTATATACAGCGTTCTGATGAAATAATCCTCAGAGACTCCAGGCCTGTTTTCTCACCTGCAGCACTGTGGACCTTTGGGACTGGATAATTCTTCGGAGGTGTTGTCCTGTCCATTGCAGGATGTTTAGCAGCATCCTTGGCTTCTGTCCTCGCCTGCCAGGAGTCGCCTCCACCCCCAGGGGTGACTTTGTCAAGTATTTCCTATATGTCCGTCCCACACTTTCTTCCCCTCAGTGCAGTTAATCATATTAGAGGATCTGTCGGTCCTTGTTTTCTTGGAGGGATCCCTCCTGGAGCTCTCCACCCCCTACTCTACTCTGGACTGACTTTTAAGGTTCATTGCTCTGTGCTTCTCCTGGGATTATACTTGCCTGACATCCTGGGAATCATTTCCTATACAGACTCCTTGTTTCCTGAATTCCATATTGTCCTCTTTTCCCTTATTTTACTTGAGTACTCCTTCAGTATACTCTGGAGATCAGATTGCACATTCTTGGAGACTGTGTATGTTGAAAACTGTTTTTCCTTTGTCTTCACACTTGGTTAATAGTTTGGTGGGGCTTAGAACTCTAGTTTGGAAACTATTTTCCTTTATAATTTTGAGGGCATCACTATATTGTCTTCTAGTTTCCAGAGTTACAGTTGCCACAAAACCAATGGCATTCAGATTCCTTTGTCTTTTCTCTCTAAAGTTTTGGAACTTCTAACCCACCTTCTTGATTATCTTAGAGGTTTGCCATGGTTTATCTTTTTTCATTATAGGTTAGGCACTCAGTGGGCCCTCTAAATTCGCCCTCTGGCCTTCAGCTGGGAGATCTTTTCTTATATCTTTGGTAACTCTTCTCTTCCATTTCCTCTATTCTCTTTCTGGAACCTTTGCTAAATAGATGTTGAATTTCTAAGTGTTCCCTAGTAACTATTTGTCTTTTCTAGTTTGTCTGTTTGGCATGTTATTCTGTTTTCAGGGATAATTTGTCTCTTATTTGCCAGACTTTCTATTGAATTTTCTGTTTCTGCCACCATTTTTTCTGTGATCTGTTCCTTAGTCTCTAAATGTTCTTCTTCCATATTATCCTGTTCTTGTATCACGTTCGTTATCTTTTCTCTTTCTAAGGAAATTCCTTTAACTTTCCTTCTGCTGGTCCCACACTGCATCTCTCATCTATATGTTCCCTTTCATCTTCTTGATTATTTCAGTCTTCATTTTTCATTTTCCTGTTTTTACCTTATCAGTCTGCTATTCGTTCATATTTTATTTACTTACTGGCCACTCTGCGTGGCCTGCGGGACCTTAATTCCCTGACCAGGGATCAAACCTGTGGCCCTGTAGTGGAAGGGCCGAGTCTTAACCTCTGGACCACCAGGAAAGTCCCTGTTCATTCATAGTTTAGACTGAAGCATTGAAAAGTTGACTGGATGCTCTTCTCTCAAAAGGCAGAATTTGTTGACTGATGGTCCCCATTCCAGGAGCTGGTACTTGGACCCAGGTGTTTTGTGGAGGCACGTGTCAATTGTCAGCATCTTTGGCGTTTCCTCCTGGCCACGTCAGTTTCCCAGAAAGAAACTGTTTCTGTCTGTGACACTGGTTGTCAGCTGTTTCAAGTGCCAAGTAAAGAGAAGGGACTGCGGGAGTCTCAGAACTCAATATGCAGATTTCACGCCGTCCCTATGTTGAATGCCTGTTGTGTTCAAGTTCCCTACATTTGTAATTCCGACAGCTCCAGCGCATTAACTTCCGGTCCTCTACCAATATCAGGAGAGACAGCCTCCTCGTTATTAGGCCTTACAGCGAGGACTTGAGAATCTCATTGTCCTTTATGTAGGTTTTTAGCCAATCCTTTTTTTTCCCCCATTCCCATTCTTTCTTCCCTTTCTGAAGTATATGCTGCTGCCTCTAATTTTTGAGCTTTCTTCTTTAGGACATAAAGGAATCCTTGCTGACTTTTTCTCTTGAAGGTGGTTAGAATTCACCTTTTTCTTCTCTGTTAATGTCTGGTTTTTACCTTCCATCTTCCAAAATCTTGCTCTCATTTCCCATTCTCTTGGTTGTTGCTGGTTTATCACTTTACTTTCATTTTGGTGAAGTTACTTGAGGGAGTAGTCATGATAAGTGTGTTCAGTCTGTTACGTTTAACAGGTCTAATGTATGCAATTTGCAGATTTCTAGATACTTTCACATCTGATCTGTGATGAGGCTAAAAAAGTAGAGACCTCTGCCTCTTATTCTCACCCTGATTGAAGTACATCTTAAGTCCCTATTGAGTGACAGTATTGGGAAGAGCTCTGTGAAATATACTGTTTTCTGGAGGCTGTTTATGAAAATTGCATCACATCCCAGGAAAAAATGTCTGACATTAATACTAAGAATAGTTGAATTTCCCTTTGTTACTTTTTTAACCATAGTAAAATTATGTGTTGTATAGATAGAAAATATTCCCTTTTTCCATTGACTGCTGTTAAACCTTAGGCAAGATTTGTGGCCTATTTGGGGAAGATCTAGGTTTTGTTGTGTCTGGAGCTTATAAAACTTAGGGCACCTTTTTTAAGAAAAAAAAAAGATTAAAAAATAAACGTTTAGAATGAACAATTTTTAAAATTATAAATTTTAACAAATTGAAAAGTGCCATAAACATCACAAAAACCCAGAAAAACAACCTAAATTATTCACTAGTTTACTCTCAGACATATTTCTAAAATCCTGTTTATCTGCATTTTTATGATTGATTATGAGTTAATGCATAAAATATCTGACTTCATACATGTATCCTCTATTTATAGTATACAAATACATAGATTTGTGCACCATAAATGCTGGAGCTCTGATAAATTCTATTTGTACTATCTGCATTAAAAAATAAAATATCATTTCAGACTTTGAATTATGATAGAAGAGAACTTCTGTTTTGACTGGATGCCAGTGAAAGCAGAATCTTCTGCTAATTTTACACCTCTGATGATTAGAGCTATTTCCCACAGACTGAATTTAATGCCATCAGACTTGTCGCCTCCTACAAAGAGCAACCTCCTTGCTGCTTTCATCAACCAACTTCCCAGTCATTCTGACTTACTAAGGACCTCTGCTCCTGGCTGACTATCTTTTTCTCCTACTTATGTCAGCTCTTAGTGATAATATGTACAAAGATTATCCAATATCCGGGCTTCTCAGATGCTTGAGCTCCTCACTTCCAATCTCATTCTCTCTTTACTCTTCTGTAGCTAGCCATTCCCACAGTTATGTCATCAGCAGTCAGTGCACCTCCAAACTGTCAGTGTAAACATCCCATTTTCCAACCATTCTTCTTCCTACCCCTTAATCTGGTACCCCCACTCCAGCCAATTTTTAACCTATTGATTCCGCCAGTTTTTCGTTATCCGATACGCCTTTCTCTTGTCCTAACTTCCTTACTCAGCTTAGATTTTAAAGCTGGTCATTACTAGCCTCTTCTGTGCCTGCACCTGCTCAGCTAAAATAAGGTTAAATTAAAAAGACCGTGGCATCCCTCCTATGTGTGCTGCTCAGTCACTAAGTGGTGTCCAACTCTTTTGCAGTCCTGTGGATCGTAGTCCACCAGGCTCCTCTGTCCATGGGATTCTCCAGGCACAAAAACTGGAGTGGGTTACCATTTCCTACTCCAAGGGATCTTCCCAACCCACGGATCGAATCCATGTCTCTTGCAATGGCAGGTGGATTCTTTACCAGTGAGCCACCTGGGAAGCATTGCGTGATTGTAGCCTCAGCCGGGGAAGCAGGCAGCACGTACTGTCTGGCAGTCCTACAGTCTTAGTAAGTTTGTTCTCCTGTGCTGCAGAATGAGTTCACATCAGTCCCTTAAGCCTCCAAAACCTCCTCAACCCACCCTTGCTCTCAGTCGACGAACTTGCCTTCCCCTTCATTGACTAAAGTAGGACCTACTAAGTAGGACCTTGCTAAGACACCTCTACCCACCATCTGGATCTACTCCATGCCTCCTTACTTTTAGATGAAGTTCTCAGCTCCTTTCAAAGGCAGTCCTGCCATCTGTATCTTTCCCCTGTCGAGGGCTTCGCTCCTGCAATTAGTCTCCTCTCATGCATAATCAATTTCTTCTTTTAAATAATTCCCTTCAACATACAAATGTGCTCTGTATTAATCCCTTCCATATTTTTTTCTACTTACTGCTATAACAAGCTTCCACAGACTTGACATCTTCAACAACATGATTTTATCATCTTACAGTTCTGTAGACGCCTTACAGGGAATGGGTCTTTCTGAGTTCAAATGAAGGAACCGGCAGTGCTGCATTCCTTTCTGGACGCTCTCTGGAAGAATCCATCTCCTTGCCCCTTCCAGCCTCGAGAGGCCGCCCACATTCCTTGGCGCTTGGTCATCTTCAAAGCAAGCAATGACCCTTCTCTCTGCCTGCCTTCCACCGTCACATCTCCCCGTGACTCTCTTCTGCCTCCCTTTTCCACCTGTAAGGATCCTTGAGACTATGTTGGGACCACCTGCATAATCTATTTTAAAATCAGTTGACTAGCAATCTTAACTCCATCTTCAACATCAAATCTCTTTTTGCCATATAATTTTTTAATATATTCACAAGTTCTGGGGGTTAGGGCCTGGAATTCTTAGTGGTCATTGGTTTTCCTACTGTCCCTCTTAAAGAAAAAACTTATCATTGACTCTAGAATCTAATCTGGTCAATGTCCTTTTTCTCTGTTCATGTTCACACTCAAAAATCTTGGAACAGTCATCTCCTTTCCCTGTTGCAGTCTGTGGGACTGAGCCATTAACCTGTGGGCTCTGTGCAGACTGGCTAGTTAGTGTTATAACTAAACTGCAGGGCATCCAGTTGGTGTCCAGAGGGTGGGAGAACTGGTTAGTGTGGGAAACCCCTGCACACATTTGGAGTCAGATGTCTTCAAAGAAAGGAACACAGCGTTTCCTCTCTTACTTGGTCAAGATGAAAATAGGATTTCCCGACAACCTAGCGGTTGCACTCTTAGGCATGTGCCCCACAGAGACGAGGACACGAGCAGAGGGACACATGGGCGTACGTGTTCACTGCAGCGCTAATTGTAACAGTGAGAAAACGGAAAAGTGACTTGCAGTTAGCAAGAAAGTAGATATAGAAATTACAGTTTAGTAGCACAATGGAACATCTGTATCTTTTCAGAAACATCATCTCAAACTAGTTTCAAATGGATACGTAGGGGATTCCCTGGCACTCCAGTGCGTCCAGTCGCTAGGATTCCACTTTCACTACCCAGGGCCTGGGCAGGAAACTAAGATCACCCAAGCACTGCAGTGCAGCAAAAGAGGAGGAGGATACGTACAGTATGACACTAGTCACATATATTCCCATACTGTTGACAGATGCATACTTTTGTAATAAAAATGCAAATATACCATATTCAGCTTATTAGTTATTAACACTTCTGAAGACAGATGGAAGGAAAAGGTATAGGGGCTGTAATGTTACTGTTATTTATGTTTTATTTCTTTAAAAAGGAAACAGATCTAAGAAAAATGTGCATTAACATTTGTTAAATCTCAGTGTAGAGGCTACCTAGATTATTTGTTATATCATTTTCTGGACTTTTGTATATTTGAAATATGCTGGAATTTAAAGTAATTTTTAAAGGGAAAATCCTTGAACTTGTGTAGTATAAAGTTTCATGCAAAAAGTCTTGGTTTTAAAAGTCTGAAACTTTAACAAACTTGAACATGGCTTCCTTGGTGGCTTAGAGGTTAAAGCATCTGCCTGCAATGCAGGAGACCTGGGTTTGATCCCTGGGTCAGGAAGATCCCTTTGGTGAAGGAAATGGCAACCCACTCCAGTATTCTTGCCTGGAGAATCCCATGGACAGAGGAGCTGGGTGGGCTACAGTCCACCAGGTCATAAAGAGTCAGACACGACTGAGTGACTTCACTTTTCACTTTCTTTGACATGTCTTAGGATGACGTTAAAATGTCCCCTTTTTTGCCAAGCAAAAGAAGACATCAAATTCTAGAAACTTTAATGAAGCCATGCACCCTAGAAATATTTGAAATGGTTTATGGCTTAAGGCAAAGGAAGAAAACTGAAGTCATGCCAGTATCCAAAGTCATATTTCCGTTTAGAGTCATGGATCTTTCTTCTAATATCTGGAAACAGATTCTTCAACTGGCTCCTAAACCACTTTCCTTCAAGAGGCAAACAACCAGATGAAACCACTGATGCCTCTCATTTTAACCAGATCTTCCATTTTTGTTCTTTTTTTTTTTTCATACACTTGTCATACACTGGTGCCAGTGAACACATATTCCAGTTTTTCTGACCCCCTTTTGGAGACTTGGCAAGCCCTTGTCATTTTCCAAATGGTGAAAAAATGTCTTTGTCCTGGAAAACTTTATGTGACTGGAATATTTTGGTTTCTGGGTACTGATGGAGCACCTCAGCCTGGTCGGTCCTCTTTGCTAAAGACACCCCATGCACTATCACGACTCATTGCTCTCAGCATCAGCAGGAATTGGGCTGTGCCAGCGGTTCCTAAATGAGACTTCGCTGCTGTGAAAGTCTTTCACAGAGCCTGGTCCTGATGTCAGCCTTTTAAAGAAATTTCAACTAGAAAAGAAATCAGAAAGGAAACTTTTCTCTATTATACTTAGTCCACTGACTTTCCAAAGAGTAAATTGTAAAGTATGTGATTGAACTTCATGCATAAGTTGTAGATGTGCTCCACAGAGATGGAGAAAAAGAGAGAGAAACAACTTAATTGAGAGGTGTGCGTTCCTAGTTTTGTTACATCAAAGGTATGTTTGACCATGACACTAAATAAATCTTTTGATCCGAGGTCCTGCATAGAGCATTATGGGCGCTGCTGAAAGAAACCCCGTCAACTCTGACAGCTGAGCTGTCATGTGAGGAAGCAAGGACAGAAAGACAGGAAGCAAACAACAGTGTGAGCTTTCCAGTGAAGAGGACGGGCTTCCTGTGGTTTGAAGCTCAAAGTCTTGTTAGTTTCTCTGCAAGTAGAAATCTTCAGTACCCCAAAATACCATAAAATTCTTTCGAACGTGACTTTTACTTAGATCACTTTAAAATTAAAACATGAATGCATCATCCTTTTTGGCCCATAGAAAGCTTCAATAATGTATACCTCACCCAAGATGGTTCCATTGATTCACAGTGGTGATGAGGAGACATGAATTTAAAGAACTTTTTGCCATTAAAAGAAATCGAAATTAAATGGATGACACAGATGACACAACATGACTTCTTATTCAGATCAAAGGAGCCTTTCACTGGAATTCACTATTGAGTAAAGCTAAGATTGCCTTATATTTTGCAGATACCTAGGTTTAACTTAATGAAGATAACATTTTGCATTATAATGCTTATAGCAGTTATTTATTGCTTACTACAAGCTAAGCACCAGGCTATTAATTCATATACAGTGTCTAATTTAACCCTTTAAATATGAAATATTACATCCCTTTCACAGATCAGAGAATTGAGGCATTAGAGATTAGGTAACTTACCAGTATCACACCGCTAATACATAATAAAACCAAGCATTCAGCATGGATCTATCTGATTCCACAGTCCATCCTTATATGTCAAAGGAATTAATTTTGAATAAAATAACTTGACCAGCTCGGTTTCTGGGCACTTTTCTATGAAAGATTTCTTTTGATTTTATCAAAATATTAGGGCTTCATAATCAGTGGATTTTAGGGCTAAGAACAAGTGGGCCAGACAAACCACGTATCGTGAGGCCCCTGCACAGCCCCTCCCGCCTCTGTCCTTGCATCTGGGTCTGGCAGACAGCGGGTGCTCTCCATATAAATATTTGTCAGATGGCACACTGGCAGGATGGCTGTCCTAAGGCTGCCCTGGAAGTCAGCTGCCTGTCTCCCAGAGCTGTACTTGGGAGGTGGGGACAGTTTGAGGTGGGGACGTATTCCTTGATGTTTGTGCCATAGCCTTTGATCCTCCAGCTTTGCAGATTAAGAACTCTGATTTTGTCAGCAGTTAAAGAGCTTATTAATGTCTCAGGGACACATAGTCATATTAACATAGCTCACTTGCCTGGACTACATTTTGTAAGAGCCAAATAACTCAGTTTATAATGAAAAATGTGAAGGTCAGAAATCCAGGAATGTTAAGGTCATTGTGAACAGTGTGTATTCAAGAAGGCAGACCTACATGGGGGTGAAAGCCGGTCTGGAAGCTTACTTGATAAGTATGGAAAAATGAACAGGAGGGGTTCATTAGAGGAATTTGGTGTTTACTGGCCTCTGCTAAGAGAGCCTGAGACATTTATCTCCACAAATAAGGAGAGTCCTGCCAAACTGAAGACAACGGAATGGCTCTCCCCAGGACCTTTGCATTCCTAGTCTTGTTTGCTAAAGGGGCTGCTAACCACGCGTCTGAGAGACACATTCTTCCTTTGCATATGCTAATAACTTTAATCTGGTTACAGTCCCGTTTTATTGGTCAGACCTCTTTCAGGTGAATTTGCATATCCTTGCAAAATCCATTTAATGACTTTTTTTTAAAAGCTTAATTCCCCTAAGGCAATTTTATTGGTGGGCATTCTACTATAACTTTAGTGTACTCATTATGAGTATTTTCTAAGACTACTCAACAGATCTTCCAGTAGAAATTGCTCCTCCTAATTTTAATGTCAGTATATAAGCTGTATGAAGAAGATTATATTCAGTCATTCATTCAATGAATATTTTGAAGATTATACCTACTATGCATCAGGCTTGTTCCTTACAAGTTCCTGTTTAAGCAATAGAGTACAAAGGCAAATGACATTTCCTGCCTTCAAGCAGCCTGCAGGTGTGTAAACACCTCTGTAAACAAAGAGACAGCAAAAAAGACTGAATAAGAAGACTTGTAAACAAAGAGATGATGTTTAGTTCTAAATAGAAATAAGAATGCATTGTTATAAAACTAATAAGAACCTACTGGGACTTCCCTGGTTGTCCAGTGGTTAAGACTATGTTCCCAATGCAGGAGACCCAGGTTCGATCCCTGGGTTTGGAAGATCCCTTGGAGACGGGAATGGCTACTTCATTATTCTTGGATAATGAAGAACTGGACAGGACTGAGCAACTAACTCCTTCACTTTGAGGGAACTAGATGAGTCTGAGTGAACTCCGAGAGATGGTGATGAACAGGGAGGCCTGGCGTGCTGCAATTCATGGGGTCGCAAAGAGTCGGACACGACTGAGCGACTGAACTGAACTGAGATCACACATGCTGCAACCAGGACCTGGTGTAGCCAAATAAACTTAAAAATGAAACAAACGAAACTAATACAGACCTACTGTATGTATACACAGCGAACTCTACTCAACTCTGTAATAACCTATAGTGTTAGTCACTCAGTCATGTCTGACTCTTTTCGACCCCATGGACTGCAGTCCACCAGGCTTCTTTGTCCATGGAATTCTCCAGGCAAGAATACTGGAATGGGTTGCCATTCCCTTCTCCAGGGGATCTTCCCGACCCGGGGATTGAACTTGGGTCTCCTGCCTTGCAGGCAGATTCTTCATGATCTGAGCCACCAGGAAAGTCCTGTATGAGAAAAGAATCTAAAAGAGTGGATATATGTTTATGTGTCACTTAGCTATACAGCAGGAACTAACACACCATTGTAAATCAACTATACTCTGATAAAAATTTTAAAATTGAAAACAACCAAGTTGTGCAAGCACAGACTGAGGAGAATGGCTTCAACAAGACTGAACGGGAAATTTTTTTAAGCAGACCAGAGAGGAATTGTGCACTCCAGTAGATGGAACCACTTAGGCAAAAGTATAGAAATGCCAGTGCCTCCAAGGAATGGAGAAGGTGCTGCTCCTGGAAGGTTGGGAGTGGAGACAAATGTGGGCTAGAGGGGACACAGGCCCAGGAATGGGACTACTTGAGTCTACAGGGCCAAAGGCACAGAAGGCTTTTCCCACTTTCCCTCTGGAATTCTCACCCCTCTCTGCTTCTTGAGCCTCTGCCTTTAATTCTCTGTCACTTTCAGAAGCATCTGCTTTCCTCAGGCAGTTCTTTAAATCAGCAATTTTTAAAAATCAATTTTTTTTTACTACATAATGCATGTTTGTGGTAATATTCAAAAACTGTAAAGGCAATGTGTGACAAGTCAAGTTCCCTTTGACTTACAATGGCCAGCCACAAAGTTATGCCTTCTGCTCGCAGAGACTACCTCTGGTAACAGCCTCCTGCATATCCTTCCAGAACATCTCTGCAGAGGTGAGTATATGCACATGTACATACATAGATGGGCTTCCCTAGTGGTTCAGATGGTAAAGAATCTGCCTGCAATGCAGAAGCCCCAGGTTCGATCCCTGGGTCTGGAAGACCCCTTGGAGAAGGGAATGGCTACCCACTCCAGCATTCCTGCCTGGAGAATTCCATAAACAGAGGAGCCTGATGGGCTACAGTCCATGGGCTTGCAAAGTCAGACATGACTGAGTGACTCAGCACACATACACAAATGCATGTGTGTGTGTGTGTGTGTGTGTGTGTGTGTGTGTGTATAAATATACAAACTACTATTAAGGAAAAAACTACTACTGCATCTTGCTTTCTTGGCTTTAAAATAGATATTGGAGATTTTTCCACTTTTATTTATTCTTTTATTTATTCATCTGACAAGTCTTTATGGAGTACCTACCATAGGCAGTGTGGTCACTGATTACTCTTTGTTTCACTCTTTTTTCCCCAACCCCCACCCCCAGAGGGCAAAAAAATTTTTATTGGAGTATATTTCATTTACAGTGCTATGTTACTTTCTGCTGTAAAGCAAAGTATATCACTTAGACATATAGCTACTCTTTTTTAAACTTTTTTCTCATAGAGGTCCAGTGATTGGTTTTGCCTGGTTTCGTATTTCACATTAAGTAGAATCATATAGGGTAAAATCCTTGTGCGTGGCTACTTTTGCTCAACATTATTTTTGTAAGAGTCATCCATATTATTGCATGTAGCTATAGATTATTGATTCTCACGGTTGCTTATAATCAAGCAGTGAATATACCATGATGCATTTAGACAACTGTTGATGAACAGCTCAGTAGTTTCCAGTTTGGGCCTATTAGAAATAGTGCTGATAAGAACATTCTAGCATGTTTCACCCTTTTTTTGTTACCCCAACACTATTCTAACAATTTTATACATACAGGACTATATGAAATCGATCTCTTCAAGGATTACAGGCTCT
This sequence comes from Neotragus pygmaeus, assembly GCA_006410875.1. Lineage (NCBI taxonomy): Eukaryota > Metazoa > Chordata > Mammalia > Artiodactyla > Bovidae > Neotragus > Neotragus pygmaeus. Next base: position 669,458 of record SJYV01014875.1, read on the forward strand.
ATCCAGAGGCAAAATGCCCCCAAAGAAAATGTAACTGATTGAAGTTTCAGAGTCTTGCTCTGAAATTGCTGGCTCTTTAAGGGATATATCAGGAGAGAATTAAATTGCCAAACAAAAGAATAGCAAGGGAGTATGAGATCCAAATAACCTGGTAGTATAGTAACTCATTAACCTCTAATTAGTTAAAACTTGGCCTTAATTTAGAGGCTATTTTTTTTTCCCCAAATGTATGGAAATTTTGCCCCTGCTTGTCTTATCTATCAACACTCAACTTTTCCTGTCTAGAAAAACTGCCTTGAGATGGTGCAAAGGCTTTCACCTTTACTTTCCACCATGCCTTAAATATAACAGATGTTTTAAAAGATCTGTTGAATAGTATTAGTGCACCTTGTGTGGTTTTATATTAGCAATATGTTGCAATGTCTATGGAACAAAAGAAGGGCTTTCAGTTCAGTTCAGTTCAGTCGCTCAGTCGTGTCCGACTCTGCGACCCCATGAATCGCAGCACGCCAGGCCTCCCTGTTCATCACCAACTCCTGGAGTTCACTCAAATTCATGTCCATCGAGGCGGTGATGCNTCTTTTTTAATAAAGTGTAAAGTTAAATCATCTATCCAGAAAGTGAAAAATCAAGGGGAAACTTGGGAGTCAAGGAAAGTGAAGATGAGGAACAGTTGTTGAGATGCAAATCCTAATTTGACAAGACAGTCATTAACAGATAGCCAAAAATCAAGAATGATCCAGGTGAACTTGGAGAGCATAAATTTAGACATGGGTTCTATCAACAGTTTCTTGTGAGCTGCTCTAACAATGGTTATTAATCTAGAAGCAGGAAAGAGAGAAAACAGGACACCAGCTACTAAAGGAAGATAAGTGAAGTGAAGTGAAGTGAAATCGCTCGGTCGTGTCCGACTCTTTGCGACCCCTTGGACTGTAGCCTACCAGGCTTCTCTGTCCATGGAATTCTCCAGGCAAGAATACTAGAGTAGGTTACCATTTCCTTCTCCAGGGGATCTTCCCGACCCAGGGATCGAACCCGGGTCTCCCACGTTGGAGGCAGACGCTTTAACCTCTGAGCCACCAGGGAAGATAATGGTTGGCTACATAGCAAATAAGGGATTCCAGATGAACAATGAACAATGCTGAAATGGTCAATGCTTTACAGATATAATCATACTATGGGATAATGTGCACCCGAAGAAGGAGGTGTTCATTAGCATGTTTTATTTCTATAAGNAGGGAAGATAATGGTTGGCTACATAGCAAATAAGGGATTCCAGATGAACAATGAACAATGCTGAAATGGTCAATGCTTTACAGATATAATCATACTATGGGATAATGTGCACCCGAAGAAGGAGGTGTTCATTAGCATGTTTTATTTCTATAAGTAGAAAAAGAAAGATTCTAAGTGACAGATTTTAAATGTCTGCCCAGATGGACTAGACAGAGTAAGATGGAAGGAAAAGCTAAAAATGTAGTGGGTCAGATACTTCAGATTCGGTGATAACCAAATGCAGGTGAAATTGAACTGATGGATAAGGAGATGTCAAATGAGAGGTTCTCAGGTCATGGGAAATTTCATTTATTTATTTTTTGTTTTTAAATTTTTATTTATTTTTTGTGGTCACATTTAATTTATTTTTTAAATTTAAACTTATTTATTTTAATTGGAGGCTAATCACTTAACAATATTGCATTGGTTTTGCCACACATCAACATGAATCTGCCACGGATGTACAGGTGTTCCCCATCCTGAACCCCCCNATTTTTCATGATGTACCCTGCATATAAGCTAAATAAGCAGGGTGACAATACAGCCTTGATGTTCTCTTTTTTCTATTTGGAACCTTAGCCTAAATATGCATTAGCTTTTGAAAAAGCTAATGATGAATAATTTCAAAATGTCATATTACTAGAAACCTATATTTATGGATTGCTAACAATTGGATTTGTACTGAATCTTTATCAATTATTATGGTTAAAATTAATTCTATTTTTTGCTATTCTATTTTTCATCTTGCTTTTAAAATACCCAAAAGGCACTGTAACCCTCTAAATCTGTTACTCATTAACAGCATGCATGTTGAGGTAAGGACATTTCTAAAGCCCCAAATTGCTGACTTTAAGAAGTTTTAGTCTCTTTGATTTTTTTCAAGTTTGCAGTGGTGGGAGGAAAGAGTTGAATAATTTAAGCACTGCTCTACATGTGATAAGATGAATCTAGGACAATTTTAATAGCCTGGAAAAGGTCTGTCAAAACAACTCCTTTGGTTTCATTCTCCAAACTCTCTTTAGAAGATCTGATTGATTCAAATGTCACAATATAGCATCACTTTCCAGCATGGATTTAGTCTTACCTCAGGTTCTTAGCTAACCTGTGGATCAGCAGCTTCTAACCATTTTGACCACAATCTATAGTAATAGATATATTTTACATTGTGAAATTATAGTATAAGTTTATACTATAAGTATATAGTTTTTTTCTGAATAATAGTTTACTATGCATATAACATGTACCTCAAAAAGAATTCTAATACAATATACTACTAATCAAGCATCATAGTTTCTGCTTTTGCAATTTACACGAATTATCTGAATTTTAATACTTTAGGGAATGCTTACAAACACAATATACAACAAACTAATATTATGCATCATCCTTAACTTTTGAAAATTTGGGAAAACTAATATTTATAATTCTCATTTTCCCACAGAATTAATTCATAACCCCTTAAAAAAAGCTACCCTGTAAGCCTTTATCAAGGGTAAACTGGAATGCAAACACCTACAGGCTTTGATGAAATAAAAATAAACAGCTTATACGACCAGCACCTCATAAAACCAAAACCTCCTTTTGAAGTACAAAGTTCAATTCTTTTTGCCTTCTTAGTAAATGTTAACTTGAACTCTCCCCATCTATAAACTGTTTTGGTTTGTTAATGTCACATAGTTTCTTAAGATGATACTTAATTGGTCTACATATTTTATATTCTATTTTTTGTTCCTAATCTAAACTATCCCCTGCCCTTCTTCTCTATTCATTTAAAATATTGCAGTTGTAACTTGTAACTCTGCAGTTTGAAAAATAATGCTATAGATCAGTGCTTCTCAGATTTTAATCACTTAGGGATCTTATTAAAAGTGCAGATTCTAATTGGGTAGTTCGGTCTGAGATCCCGCATTTCTAACAAACTCACAGATGCTGAGTTTGTAGGGCACACTTTGGAGAAGAAAGCCTGAACATATTTGATATTTGTGGCCCGACCTCTGCTTTATTCTGCCGAGGCAAGGATCTTAGAATCTGATTAAATCCTTCTTTTGTTACTTTACAATTTAACTGAGGTCAACAATTTAATCTATAATTTCAGGTTGTAGTATTAATAAGTGCAGGCTGAAGGGAAGGATGGGGGTCAGCAAAGGCCACTGACTGTTTTAGGTCAGGTGTTCCAGGCAACACCTAACTGGATCAGTGACAGTTGACAAAGACTTGACTGAGGGGAGAAAACTATGAGAAGATCTGGAGGATGGACAGTCCAGGCAGAGAGAGCTAAAAGGACAGGTCCTGAGGTGGGAGAAGGGTGGGTGTTGCAGGGTGCAGTGTGAGAGCAGATCTGACTTCAGGCGAGGGAGAGAAGGAAGAGATCACGTCACCGAGCTAAGCAGCACTGACCGAACAGGACCTTGTAGGCCGAGTTAACGTCAGGTTTTATTCTAAGGGTGATGGGGAATACTGCAGAGTTTTGAGCAGGGAAATGACATGAAATTTCAGTTTTAAATGATATGCGGACGCATGGCAAATATACTTTAGAAGAACTAGAGTAGAAGTATGGAGACTGGTTATGACGTTATAGTAGTTGATCCTATTGACTTCTTTCTAAAGATAGAATTGTGCCCAACTATTTTCTAGAACAGCTAGCGTTTCTACTTCCCAAATCTCTTAAATTCTTGCCCTGTTTTCCAATTTAGACACTTACCTATTCTAGCCTGAATGACTTCCTTAACCATTAAGATTAAACAGAAATGGTATTCCAAAATATAAATCTGATGATTATACTATTAAAATCCTTCATTGTTCTCTAGTTTGCTTCAGGATAAAGTCCAATCTTAGCATAACCTAACACACTATGGAATCTTGTCTCTGATTCCTTTTAAAGTAGGTTCAGATACATACAAAGTAGCATATAAAAATTTTATTCTCTCCTTCTGTAGTAGCTCCCGCTGCTCCCTTTTCTGTCTTGAAAACACCTACTTATTCTTCATAAATTAGCTGCCCACTCTCAAAGGATCTAGTTGTTTATTCTTCTGTAGCCGTTGCTCACAGTCCCTTGCTTTAGCCTTCATCCTATTTTATAATTATTTGTATTTTGGGACTGTGAGCCCCTCACAGTCAACAGCCATATTCTAGTCATTTTATGTCCTCAAAACATAGCATTGGTCCTGGCACACAAGCAGGCTCTTAGCAAACATTTGCCAAATGAATAAGTCATATTTGCCAAATGATACACAACTGAAAAAGAGCCACCCTTAATAAAAAACAAGAGGGCTTCCCTGGTGGCTCAGTGATAAAGAATCCGCCTGCCCATGCAGGAGATGCAAAAGACATGGGTTCAATGCCTGGTCCAGGAAGATCTCACACACCACGGAGCAACAAAGCCTGTGTGCCACAATTATTGAGCCTGTGCTCTAGAGCCCCGAAGCCACAACAACTCAAGCGCATGAGCCATAGAGCTTGTGTTCTGCAGCAAGAGACGCCACTGCAAGGAGAAGCCCACACACCACAGCTAGAGGACAGCCCCAGCTAGCCACAGCCAGAGAAAAGCCCACACAGCAATGAAGGCCCACCACAGCCTTCTATTATTAATAATACTAATAAAATTTAAGTAAACAACATGAGATGCAAATGTTATGAAATATCCTTCACTCTAGCTTGGAAGAGGGAACAGGTTACAGGGAAGGACTGGTCCCTCCTCAGCCTGCACTGTACGTCCACTAGTGTTGTGTAGGATCCCAGGGTCCCGTGGAACCTTGGGGCTGCTTGTGTCTACCGTGTCCCCTGAACCCTTGTTTATGAGGCCGAGTAACCTGGAGGACCACAGAACTTTGTGTGTGTGTGTCTATTTGGCTCCTCAGAAGCCTCACTTCATTTTTGAAAATTTTAAGAACGTTTCTCTGCTTATGGCTGCCCCAGGTCTTCATCGCTGCTCTCAGGCGTCTCTTCTTGCAGAGCACAGGCTCTAGACTGTGGGCTCGGTAGCTGTGGCGCCCCAGCTTAGCTCCTCGGCAGCTTGTGGGATCTTCCCGGACCAAGGGTTGAACCCATGTCTCCTGCATCGGCAGGAAGATTGTTAATCACCTGACCACCCAATCACAGAACTTGAAGTGCCTTATTGACAGCCACCTCCATATTCAAGAAAGGGAATCTAGATTTACAACCAAATTATTTTAATTCTCAACCACAGTTTCAAAAAAAATCATCATTGGTAATTTGCAATGTTAGTAACAATAAAGGAAGTGATCAATAGCTCCCGGCAGATTTTTATGTATATGTAATTCTCCCCTGGAGAAGGCAATGACATCCCACTCCGGTACTCTGGCCTGGAAAATCCCATGGACAGAGGAGCCTGGTAGGCTGCAGTCCATGGGGTCGCTAAGAGTTGGATATGACTGAGCGACTTCACTTTTGCTTTTCACTTTCATGCATTGGAGAAGAAAATGGCAACCCACTCCAGTGTTCTTGCCTGGAGAATTCCAGGAACGGGGAACCTGGTGGGCTACCGTCTATGGGGTCGCACAGGGTTGGACACGACTGAAGCGACTTAGCAGCAGCAGCAGCTTTACCCTAAGCACAGATGTTGGAAACCAGAAAATTCCAAAGATAACTTAATAGTTAAATATATAAGCAGTCCTTTAAATTCTTGTAGGCCAAGTTGATGATTTTCCCCCATGTTTTATCTTTCTACACCCCAGGGCCTCATAGAGTGCCAGCACCTAGGGGTACTAAGTGTGGGTACTTAGTTCATGTTGATTGAAAAGTGTTGAAAGGAGACTCTTACTTTGGAAATTTTTTCTAACTTCATTTTTATCTTTCAAACCCAGATAAATAACAAGGAAAAACATGCTCGTTATTTTTTAAACCACTAACATTACAAGTGGTGCATGCGTGGGTGCTCAGTTGCTCATTTGTGTCCAACTCTTTGAAATCCCATGAACTGTTATCCATCAGGTCCTCTGTCCACGGATTTTCCAAGAATACTGCAGTCAGGTGCCATTTCCTTCTCCTTCCTTCTCCAAAACTGAGATTAGTTTCTAAACCACTAACATCATTATGGGTATGATATAATTATCACAAGAAATGTACGAAGCTGTGTTCAAAAGGTAGCAGGTCAGAAAGAAATAGGCCTGTATCACAGGGAAGCAAGTCCCAAATTTCTTTTTCTAAATGTATGGTCTACAGAGTTAAAAGTTTGAAGAGTAAGACATAGTATCAAGAAGTCAAGGGACGGGAAAGAGTTATAGTGAGAAAGTATGGGATATTTGGCCATTTTGTAAATAGTTGAATATCACCAGTTTCATAGGGTTCAACCTAATAGCAAAAAGAAAAGGAAAATTGAGGGCAAGTATTTCTAAAATAAAAGATATGTACATGCCATGTTAATGCTTTGAAAGACCCAACAAAATGAAGATGGCCCTTCTGTATTAGAACTGTCAGGGGCTGAACAGCATATTGTTAAGATATGGATTTAAAGACAGACTTCATTTAATTGAATTTTGTATATGCACTTACTGTGTGGTCTTGTCTTCTGCCTCAGTTTCTTTGCCTGTAAAAGGGTAAAATAATTATATTTCATTGGTGTTTTGAGTAGATTGAATAAAAGTGTAATGAGCTTAGAAATGTGTTTTCATAGGAACCATTTTTTTTATTACATGCATGATGCTATTTCTATCAACCAGAAAGGAAACCATAATGTTAGCATTCATTTCTGTGAAAGCAAATAAGAATTTGGAGTTCCTAAGTATTTTTGTGTATTTACTAGAGAAGATCAGGCTTTAGGGTCAAGCAGATCTGGATTTGTCTTTGTGGGAATTTATTTAAGTATCATCTTTTTCAACTGAAAAATGAGTAAAAGATGTACCTAATTCATATGGTGGTTGTGAAAAGTAAATAAAATTATTTATGTAAAGTACTCAAAGGAAAACTCATGAAACACATAATCAATTTAGCTATTACTATTAATAATTAACTACATTAACCTGAGTGTATTACTGACCTGCATATATTATTATAGTTTCCTAAAATTAACCAATTAAAAAAAAAAGGTTAAAATGTCATTTATTTTACAAAGTTATCCTTGAATATTCTGTAATAGTCATTGGTCAATTTTTTTTAAGTGAATTAGAATTTTTAGAAACATAAATTCTGTAGATGCATTCAGTTTCATATAATTTGTATGTGTAAGCAATGTTGTCATTTCAAAATGAGTACCATATAGAAACACTAAAAATACTGTTTAATGTATCTTAAAAATTACAGTGTCTGGTTGTAGAGTTCTATATGACAAAATGTGAAAAAAAATACAATGAAACAAAAATTGTGTTAGGTCTTCTGGTAAACAAAGGCTTGTTGTTGTTGTTGTGTAGTTACTCAGTCATGTTCATGTTTGACTCTTTGCAATCCCATGCACTGTAGCCTGCCAGGCTCCTGGGTTCATGGGATTTCCCAGGCAAGAACGCTGGAGTAGTTGCTCTTTCCTTCTTGAGGGGACCAACCCAGGGATGGAACCAACATCTCCTGCATTTGCAGGCAGATTCTTTACCACTGAGCCCCTAGGGAAGCCCAAACAAAGTCATATTTGGTTGTTTATTACACCAAAGGAGGCAACAGAAGGGTTGACAGAGCCTAGTGAGAGTGGTGCCATTTATCTGAAGGGACAGCTGATGCTCTGCTTCCCTTCCTTAAATCTCCATTTAGCTCTGACACAGTGGTGCTGCCATTCACAAGCTTCAATTCTAAGGAAATGTTCTTCCAAACAGAATGTTCCTGAAAGTGATGTAATTTAAAAGGTGGGGAAGAAAAAGCATGCATATTCGCTAAAATCAACTCAGAAGATTTGGAGAAAAGCAGATAGAACATAAATGAGAGAAGATCAGCTCAGACTGAATCTTCAAATTGTTGTGAGAGGCATTTGTTTAGAAAGACACTAATCAAAATCCATCTGTGCAAAGAGAAAAAGAATAAATTGAAAGATGATATCATTGAGATGTATCTGATTAATGTAAAGGACAACACTAATGGTTATAGAAAAAGTACTTTTATAGAACTTGAAAGAATAGAATTGATACACAACTTCATAAGACTTCATTGGCCAGGAATGTATTTTCCCCTGAGGCGCAAAAGCTTTAAAGCCACATAAAATATTTCATTGTTTTGTGATTCATGGTGCTAGGACATCTTACATCACACTCAATTAAAGAACAGGGCCTGTTTTCCCCACATCATCTTCGCACAGAGAAACTGAGGAACAGGAAAGCAAGCGACATCATCAGGAGCAGAATCGTCACTTTTATATTAAACGTTTCTGTTCATTTCTTGTTTTGTATCACCACACCTTACTCTAAACTTGTTGCTTCCAATATGACCTTGTACTAATATATTTTTCAATATCTGTCAGTCTGCCACAGTTTAGTTTTGGTGTGAACTAGACAGATGGTGCCTGAAGGTCCCTTCTACAGGCATTTGCTTTGACTTTCAAAGGAATGAGTCAGTATGAGGGAGTGGTTAAAGTTCAAGATTTGGCTTCAGACAGGCCTAGTTTAAATGCAAGACCTGGCTTATTTACTTCAAGTCTTTAAGTCGAACTTTCCTTAACTGTAAAGTAGATAGCTATAATAATTCTTACTGCACTTGAATATTGAGAGTATTAATCGCATATAAGACAGCCTGGCACATGGTAAAAACTAAAGGCACAATAAATTATTTTTGAGCTCTTCATTAGATAATGTTTCAAAAATTGTAGCAGTAGCATTTACTCATTAGGATGGGAAGTCAAGTCCTTCTTGATTCATGAGTGTCCTTAAGTTACAACAATCTCTTCTGCATTTGACACTAATTGCACACTTAAGATACCTCTATTATTATTTTCCATGGCAGGGTAGAGATTATTGCCTCAAAGCATTAGATAAAAAGAACAGAAAATAGACTTCTACTTCTGGCAAGAGGGAGGAGATATACTTGTCTCTACTTCTCTCACTAAGTATACTTAAACAGTCCGCACATTCTCTGCAAAACAAACATAAAAGAGACTCTGAAAGGTGCAGAAAAGAAGGCAAACCAGCTAGGAATTTTGGAACCCAAGGAATGACATGGTGATAAATTCCCTGAATTTTCTTTTTGCCTCATGCATCCTGGACTGGCGGCTTCTCTTGTGGCTTAGTGGTAAATTCTTTGATTAAAAAAGACCCATAGCTAAAAATGGAATTATTAAAAAAAACAAAAACGTTTAAGTAACCTGTAGAAAGACAGGAAAGAGAAAACAGAAATTGATGGTGAATGATAATGCTTTCCTCCTAAGATCAGGAATAAGGAAAGGATGTCTGCTCTCACCACTGTTCTTCAACATAGCTCTAGAAGGTTCTAGCCAGTGCAGTACAGCAAGAAAAGGAAACAAAAGGCATACTGATCAGAAAGGCAGAGATTAAACTTTTTATTTGCAAATGACATAATTGTCTATAGAAAATCTTAGAGACTCTACAATATAATATTACCCTACAGTAACCCTACAATCACTCCATGGCAAATAGAAGGGGGAAAAACGGAAACAGAAACAGATTTTATTTTCTTGGGCTCCAAAATCACTGTGGGTGGTGACTGCAGCCACAAAATTAAAAGATGCTCACTCCTTGGAAGAAAAGCTGTGACACACCTAGACAGCATTTTAAAAAGCAGACAGCACTTTGCCGACAAAGGTCCGTCTAGTCAAAGCTATGGTTTTTCCAGTAGGCACGTTAGGATGTGAGTTCAACCATAAAGGGGAAGGCTGAGCACCAAAGAATCAATGCTTTTGAACTGTGGTGCTGGAGAAAACTTGAGAGTCCCTTAGACATCAAGGAGATCAAACCAGTCAATCCTAAAGGAAACCAACCCTGAATATTCATTGGAAGGACTTATACTGAAGCTGAAGCTCCAGTGCTTTGACCACGTGATACGTAGAGATGCCTCACTGAAAAAAACCGCAATGCTGGGAAACATTGAGGGCAGGAAGAGAAAGGGGTGACAGAAGACGAGATGGCATCATTGACTCACTGGACAGGAGTTTGAGCAAACTCTGGGAGAGAGTGAAGGGCAGGGAACCTGCCATGCCACAGCCCATGGGGTCGCAAAGAATTGACTATGACTTAGCAACTGAACAACAACAACAATAGCTCAAACAAATGAAATACTTAGGTGGAAATATCACGAAACATGGGCAGGTTTTCTATGCTGAAAACTACAAAACGCCGGTGAAAAAAGGAATAAAGATCTAAATAAATGGAGAAATATACTGTCATTGTGGGTTGGAAGAATCAACATAGTAAAGATGACAATACTCCCTGATTTGATATACAAAGTTAACGTAACTGCTACCCAAATTCCAGTAAGATTTTTGTAGATACAAACAAAATGACTCTAAAATGTACATAGAAAGACAAAGGAAGTAAAATAGTTAAGACAGTTTTGAAAATGAAAAGATTGAAGTGAGAGGAATCAATACTTTCAATTTCAAGATTTATTATATAGCTTCTTTAATCAAGACAGTCTGGTACTGATGGAAAGATAGATACAGAGATGAGTGGGATGGGTTAGAGAGTCCAGAGAAAGACCCACATAAATACCTACAACAGATTTTTGACAAAGGTACAAGTGTTACTCAATGGAAGAAAGGTAGCCTTTAAAAAAAAAAAGAAAGAAAAAACGGTGCTAGAGCAACTGGACATTCATTAAAAGAATCTCAACCTAATCTTAGATCTTACCCAAAAAGTTAAATCAAACTGGATCATGGACATAAATGTAAAATATTAGGCAGAAACCAACACTATTCTGTAAAGCAATTATCCTTCAATTAAAAAATAAATAAAAAATTTAGACAAAAACATAAAAGAAAATCTTTGAGATCTAGAAACAAAGCATTCTTAGACTTGACACCAAAACCCTGATCTATCAAAGGGAAAACTGATGAATTGAACTTCATCAAAATTTTAAAATTTACTGTACAAAAGATCTTGTTAAGAGGATGAAAAGACAAAGACTAATGTTTAGAAGACATAAAGAATTCTCAAAACTTAACAGTTGAAAAAAATCGAGTTAGGAAATCAGCAAAAGACATAGCAACATTTCATTGAAAAGAATAATAGATAGTAAATAAGCACATGAAAAGGTGTTTGACAAAATTAGCACCAGTAAGGAAATATGAATTAAGAATACAGTGATAAATCACTACATTATCTATCAGAAAAGCTGAAATAAAAAGAAGTGGTGAAAATCCTGGTGAGGACAGGGGAAAACTGGATCATTCCTACATTGCTGGTAGGAATGTAGAATGGCACATTCTCTGGAAAATAGGTTAGCAATTTCTTTAAAAAATAAACATGCAACTACATAATGGCCCAATAATTGTGCTTCTGGGCATTTATCCCAGAGAAATACAAACTTATGTTCTCACGAAACCTGCATACAAATGCTCATAGCAGCTTGATTTATACGAGCCCAGAACTGAAAAGAACCTAGGTGTCCTCAGTGGGTCAATAGCTAACCATCGCTGGCACATCCGTATCATGGACTACTCTTCAGCAATAAAAAAAGTATGAACTCTGGGTACGTGAACAATCTAGATAGATCTCCAGAGAAGTATGAAGAAAGAAAACGTAAATCATAGAACTTTATATACTATACGATTCCATCTATATATCATTTTCAAATTGATAAAATTGTAGAAATGAAGAACAAAGTAGTAGTCCTAGGGGCTAAGTAGGGGGTAGGAGGAGCAGCGATTCTTTTTTTAAAAATTTTTTAAATTTAAGGATAATTGCTTTATAGAATTGTGTTAGTTTCTGTTAAACATTAACATCAATCACCCATAGGTATACATATGTCCCGCCCCTCTTGAACCTCCCTCGCACCTGCACCTTCCTCCCCATCCCACCCCTCTATGTCATTACAGATCCCTACTGTGAGTTCCTTTAGTCATTGGAAATTTTCCATTGGCTCTCTATTTTACATACGGTAATGTAAGTTTCCATGTTACTCAGCTGAGGGATTCTTGTGTTGTTGTAATTGATCTGTATCTTAACTGTATTAATATCTGTATCCTGGTTGTGAAATGGTACTATAACTGTGTAAAATATTACCATTGGGGGAAATTGGGTAAATGGTACATAGAATTTTCTACGTTATTTTTTACAACTGCATGTGTATATGTAATTTTCTGAAAGTAAAAAATTTAATTGGGAAAAAAAAAAAAGGATCAGAAGTCCTGGATTCTAGTCCCATGTGTAGGTGATTTTTAGGAAGACATTAAATTACTCAACACTCATCTGTAAAATGGAAGAAATGATATCTGCACTATCTCATAAAGTGAAGTGAAGTAAAAGTCTTTCGAGCGTGTCTGACTCTTTGCAACCCCATGGACTATACAGTCCATGGAATTCTCCAGGCCAGAATACTGGAGTGGGTAGCCTTACCTTTTTTCAGGGGATCTTCCGAACCCAGAGATGGAACCCAGGTCTCCCACATTGCAGGCGGATTCTTTACCAGCTAAGCCACAAGGGAAGCCCTATATCCTGAAAGTGGCAAATAAAGAGAAAAAAATTTTAAGAATTTTCACAGAGCTGCAAACCTGAAATCTGCCTTCTAGAACAGGAGGGATATTAGTAATTTCTTAAGTCATTAGGCTCCAAAGTATTTTTTTCTGGACCATAGGGACTGCAGGTTGGGCATCATGGAAAATGATGAGAATCAGAATAGAAAGTGCTTCTTATACAACCTTCTCCTTCTAACATTCCACCCCTGTTCCCTCCCCACTCAAGCTTGTTTTCATTTATTTTCCATATTAGAATTCTGAGGGATCTTGTAGAAGTGTTTCTTACTTAAGGCATTTCAAAAACAATGCTTCCAGTCCTACTCTTTCATTTTATTGACTAGGAGACTGGTAACCAGGGAGGCTTAGAGGTTTAGTGACTAATTCAAGACGTTAAGATAGTTGGTGGTGGAGCTGAGACCAGAAGTAGGGCTGCTGACCCTTAGTCCAGTCCCCACCACTGCCCCCCCTCCCAATCATGGTGTAAATAGCTTAAGCAGGTAATAAATTTGCTAACGTATTAGCATTTATTGTTGTCTAGAGATGTGACTTTATACAGCTTTCTTTAAATGGATGGGTTGAATTTATAGATATGTTGGTAATGGTGCTATTGGATATTGTTTGTAGGTGGGTGGAATTCAAGGAGTGTCCTGCTTCAATTAGTGTACATATTTGGAAAAAGCTTGTTGGTGCCACCTAGTGGTTCAAGTGATAGATATTACTAGTACTTCAGAAGACATTTTATGTCCCCCGTTTTGTTAATGTGGGCTTCCCTGGTGGCTCAGTGGGTAAAGCGTCTGCCTACAATGCAGGAGACGTGGGTTTGATCCTTAGGTCTGTAAGATCCCCTGGAGAAGGAAATGGCAACCCACTCCCGTACCCTTGCCTGGAAAATCCCATGGACAGAGGAGCAATGGGGTCGCAAAGAGTCGGACACAACTGAGCGACTTTCCCTTCCCTTCCCTTCCCTTTGTTAATGCACTAAAAGTCATTGCCAGCTACCTCAGCCACTTTACCTCTATGATGTTTTAGGTGAAAATGCTTTTCTAAATATAAAATAAGAGATGTTTTTGGTTTAGCTATAAAGTTTAAATCTGCTAATTAAAAACTTTCTTCTTGATAGGGCAAATTAACTATTTTCAAACCCAGATTGTTAATTACAACTAATTTTTAAGTCAGAATACTGAATCCTTACTTAGTATAGATCCTTAGGATTCCTGTGAAACTAATAGCCAAGTTTAAAAGTACTAACATTCTTTTTTCCTTCTTTCTTTTTTTTTAACAAAATCTGCAATTCGGACCTTTTACTAAATTAAATATTACTGTGTAAAAAAAACTTATGACCATGTTAAAGGCTAATATCATAAGAATTACAATTAAGTTTTAACTCTTTGAAGTTTTCTAATGTGCATATATTTTTTTCAATGAAAACTTATACTTTAAGAGAGATAATTTTTTCCTAACATCAAAGCAATTATTTGAGCAAACCAATCCCTTGCAACAACTATTGAAAACTTAAAATGCTTAATTACTTCTATATTCTCACCGTATAACAATTTTCTTTCTTTTATGAGGGGTCATGGAAGGAGTGAGTCATAAAATAATTTGTTTGCTAAAGGTGTTATTAACTTTAGAAATGGCTGGTCCTCTGGGCTGGCCCACTTACCAAAGCTATTTTCAGAACAGTTATGACAATGATGACTAAATACTCAAATACATAAAAGATACTTGGTAGATAAGTATAAGAGAAATTGTTAACAAGCCTGTAGAGGGAAATCTGAGCAGGATGCAAAAACAGACATTGAGAAAAATGGGACCAGTGACAGAAAAAGAAGAGAAAAACATTGAAGGAACTGAGGTGAGGTACCATCATGGGCAAAAGTGAAAAAGGTCTGAGAAAATGCTGAAAAAGTTTAACTACAGGAGAAATTTAGAAAACATAGTACATGCTCACTTAAAAATTTCAACCCGTGCAAAGCTGAACAAAAATTTCAACCTGAACAACGTATGCTGTTGTTTCCGATTTATTTTAGTAATTCAGTGTTTTTAACTATTGAGAAGTATATTTTCACAACACCAATTTTAAAAGAGATTAAGAAATCATGCAAATATAGCCCCTTTCCAAGGACTTGGATCAGAGATGAAGTTTATGGGTAGCACTCATTAGTCATTCAATATTAAGTTCTTTATGCAAGTTACCTACTGACTAACTGAAGCTCTGAACACTATTGGAATACCTTCAGAGTTTTGCAGTAAAAACAGTTCAGACTGAATGTTGAAGACAGGTGGGAACAAAATAGATTTTGAAAGGAAAGCACATGAGGTCTTTTATGCAGACTTCCTGAAGTCACAGGAAATGGACATGGAGTCAGCTACTGGTCAGATCCCAGCTTTGCTGCTTATGCCGAGAGCTCATGACTTCAGTTTCTTCTTCTGTAAAGTGGGAATCATACAGCCTCTTATGGTTGTTAAGAGGATTAAATACACACACACACACACACACACACACACACACGTTAAGGTGCTTATAATGCTTGGCATACAGTGGGTGATTAAGAAATGTTAATTTCTTTTTTCTTTGGGACTAAACATACCAGACAATATTTAGTAAAGCACTCAGCAGAGCATTCTTTCCCATGGTCTTTTGGTTTCACTGGCAGCACAGACTTGAACTGGCAAAGAAGTCACGAGCTGTTTTTAATAAGTCTCACATAAAATTCTAAATGCCCTAAGAATCTATTATTACATATAATTATAACAAGTAAGTTTTGTGCCTAGGGATACATATTTTTAAATCTTCTAATAATTACAAGATAAGGAATTTCACTTGTTCCATTTTAACTTGAGGTCACAAATTTTTTAGTTTAGAGCCAACATGAAACTTTTCAAAGAATAAAGAAATAACAAGTATGTAGGTTACAAAAAGAGTACTTCTATTTTTAGGATTGCGAGCATGCTTAAGTTGCTTCCATAGTGTCCGACTCTTTGTGATACTATGGACTGTAGCCTGCCAGGCTCCTCTGTCGATAGGGATTCTCCAAGCAAGAAAACTGGAGTGAGCTGACATGCCCTCCTTCAGGGGATCTTCCCAACCCAAGGATCCAACCAGAACCAGGGTCTCTAATGTCTCTTGCATTGGCAGGTGGGTTCTTTACCACTAGTGCCACCTGGGAAGTCCCTTTTTAGGATTAGTATCAACCAAATGGACTTCCTTAGTGGCTCAGATGGTAAAGAATCTACCTGCAATGTGGGAGACTGCGGGTTCAATCAACCAAACGTGAAAAGCCAGTGGCATCTAAAGAGATTATTGTATGTACTAAGATTTGAGAAAATACTATTGCTCTTACTAACATTGCAAAGATGTAAAAATAAATACAGAGTATAAACTTTAAGGATTCTATTTAAGACTCACTATCCCTTCCAATGTTATTACTGTTCAAAATCCAAAACATAAACACGCCCTAACTGGTAAAATGTCACTATTGAGATGTAGTCTCTACATGAGGGCTCCTCCACAACAATTTAAAACTCACACGCTCTCATCACGTTAATAAGTTGAGCCTAGAGGCATCCAGTCGTAATGCAGTAGTTTACTAATGAATGAAGCAAAAGGAAAAGATGGTTAGCACGTTGATAAAGGACGAGTTCAGTCCTTTCTTAAAAAATCTGGAAATATTTAAAGTAACATTATAAATGGAAAACTTAAATAAACTTTTAAAAACTTTGAGTACTAGTTATATGTAAGCAATAGTACCTAACTACTTATATAGCTTCGCCATTTAAATCTTGCTTAATATTTCTATTAAGTCACTAAATATGTCTGTTTTCTCTAATTTAAAACATAAAAGTCCTTCAACATTGTCTCTTTGTTTACATCTAATATTATTCTGTTCAGTTGGTCATTCAGCCGTTTATTTGATCACTCAGCTCAGGATGTGTCTCACAATACGGCGAGGTGTGGGTGTGTGGTGTTGTTGCTCGTGCACGCGTTCTAGCCAGGGCCGCAGGAGACACACAGGAGTGCATTTCTTCAGTCTGAGCAGTTACTGAACTTGCCTTCAGGGTGGTTACAGTTCACCTCTTAGCCTCCTTTCTTCGATCTCAGGGAAAGAGATATGTGTACAAGTGAGGACAGTTCAGTTCAGTTCAGTCGCTCAGTCGTGTCCGACTCTCCACGACCCCGTGAATCGCAGCACGCCAGGCCTCCCTGTCCATCACCAACTCCTGGAGTTCACTCAGACTCACGTCCATCAAATCCGTGATGCCATCCAGCCATCTCATCCTCGGTTGTCCCCTTCTCCTCCAGCCCCCAATCCCTCCCAGCATCAGAGTCTTTTCCAATGAGGCAACTCTTCTCATGAGGTGGCCAAAGTACTGGAGTTTCAGCTTTGGCATCATTCTTTCCAAAGAAATCCCAGGGCTGATCTCCTTCAGAATGGACTGGTTGGATCTCCTTGCAGTCCAAGGGACTCTCAAGAGTCTTCTCCAACACTACAGTTCAAAAGCATCAATTCCTCGGCGCTCAGCTTTCTTCACAGTCCAACTCTCACATCCATACATGACCACAGGAAAAACCATAGCCTTGACTAGACGGACCTTAGTCGGCAAAACGTTGTTCCAGCCCCCAGATCCCGACGGAAAGGAAAGATGGGGTGAGCCACACAGTTTTGCCCACCGGCACGTGCTCAGAGGCTCTGAAGTTGTGAGGACAGGGAATGCCTTTCACACCTGCGATGTAAGTTACCAGCACCCACCTCCCTTGCTCTTCACTCGTCACTCACAGCTCTCTAACATCCCAGCCTATTTGCCCATGGATTCTTTTCCCTGATTAGGAGACACTGACCAAGAAGCTATATAAGACCAGTCTCAACTCTGATTCTACAGTGTTCACTACAACTTTCTTTTTATTAAATTTCATCAATGACAAAATGCTTCACTAAATGGATATTACTATAATATTTTTGTTAAAATAATGAGTATCTTTTTTGTTGTAATGATGAATATCTTCTTTTTGTTATAATAATATCTTTTTCCCCCCTATGTCACTGAGCTGGTTTTATCTCCTAGCATATCATACACATTGTTCTTTCGTGCTTAAAATAGCCTCTAGAATGGATTCAACTTGTACAACTGTAAAGGGAAGGAATGACTCATTTCAGGGCCTTAGACAAAAATAAGATGTGTTACTGACTTATGGTCTGGTGGAAGGAACTGATGTACTCACGGTCAATTATAACTACTGTGGCAGAGACAGAAAGTGGTGCCATGAGAACCCAAAGAACACCAGGCTTCTTGAGAAGGGTGTATTTCAGCTGCATTGTGACAGCTGCCAAGGAAATAAGGTACGCGGTGGGCAAAGGCCTGGAAAATCCAAAGCTTGTTATGAGAATGCAACTTTCTTTTCATGGATGGAGTGTAAAGAGGGTAAATCAAAGTCGGATCAAAGAATGAAACCTGGCACAGTGCCTGGTGCTGGTCACACATTGTTTGTTTCCTCTGCTGAATTAGGGAGGAGGCTGCCTCACTGGGGACGCACTATAGAGTTGTGTATCTTCTTCCTGATGACCAAGAAACACACATTCATGATACAAACACAAGCATGGTGGAAAGAGATAATGAAGAAAGTTAAGGATTCTTGCAATCTCTTTCCCCTACAAAACCGATCAATGACTTCATTTCTATGTTGTTGTTCAGCTGCTAAGTAGTGCCAACCTTTTGCGACCCTATGAACTACAGCACACCAGGCTTCCCTGTCCTTCACTATCTCTTTGAAGTTTGCTCAAACTCATGTCCATCGAGTCAGTGATGCCATCCAACCATCTCAACCTCCTTCGTCCCCTTCTCCTTCTGCCCTCAATCTTGTCTAGCATTTTCCAATACATCTTTTCCTCAGTCTTTTCTAGTGAGTCTGCTCTTTGCATTAGGTGGCAAAAGTACTGGAGCTTCAACTTCAGCATCAGTCCTTCCAGTGAATACATGCATCACATCAGCTCCTTTAAAACATGAGACTGGCAACTTCTCTGGTAGTCCAGTGGCTAGGGCTCTGTGCTACCATGCAGGGGTCACAGGTTCAACCCCTGGTCAGGGAACTAGATCCAACATACTGCAAGAAAAGATCCTACATACCATAACTAAGATTGAAGTACAGGTTATACCAGGTGGGAAGGTTACTGCTAAAAGCCAAGAGAAGGTGATGCTAATGAAATGTGCTATTTAAAACAGGAGGAAAAGGCTTGAGCAGAGATTGAAAGTGAATGTGAAAGCATTAGTTGCTCAGTTGTGTCTGACTCTGCAACCCTGTGGACTGTAGCCCACGAGGCTCTTCTGTCCACGGAATTCTCCAGGCAAGATACTGGAGTGGGTGGCCATTCTCTTTGCCAGGGGATCTTCCCGACCCAGGGATCAAACCCAGGTTTCCTGCATTGCAGGCAGATTCTTTACCGTCTGAGTCACCAGGGAATCTTAAATTTTTTAAATAGAGATTCTCTGAATCTCTCTGTTGCCTTACAGAGGTGCCTTATCTAAACCAGTTGTAAATTGTGTAATCAATAATTTTCAGTAATAGTTGAAATAGAACTGGTATATTGCATGTGGCAGGCATTCAGTAAATACCTATTAAATGAATTGTTTTCTAATTATTTAATAAGTTAGAGTAGAATCAGAGTTATTTTGAAAATAATCTTCTCAGTTACTTGAATTCTAATATACTATCCAGAGTGGGAGAGAAAAAGGAGGGGCAATATCTCACTAAATTGAAAGGAATTTTCCGATGATCATCAGTATGTGATCCTTGCCAGAAGCCACCATCTAGGAATTCCCTGTGAATGTGAAAGTCACCCATTAAGTGTGTCATGGTGGGGACAGTAAGATCTACTCCTTTAAAAATCATTCCCAGATTTTATCACTCTACAAATTACTTGGTCTCCATTTTCCATATCCCTTGCTGATTTGTATACATATTAGTTATATATGTATACTTTATTCATTATTTTGTTGTTGTTGTGGAGCCCCTAAATTATCTGACACACTTTTGCAACCCCATAGACTGGAGGCCATCAAGCTCCCCTGTCCATGAGATTTCCCAGGCAAGAATACTGAGTGGGTTGCCATTTCCTTTTCCAGGGGATCTTCCTAAATCAAGGATCAAACTCACATTTCCTGTGTCTCCTGCACTGACAAGCAGATTCCTTACCACTGAACCACCAGAGAGAAGCCCCATTCATTATTTTCAGTTCAGTTCAGTTCAGTCGCTCAGTCATGTCTGACTCTGCGACCACATGAATCGCAGCACACCAGGCCTCCCAGTCCATCATCAACTCCCGGAGTTCACTCAGACTCACGTCCATTGAGTCAGTGATGCCATCCAGCCATCTCATGCTCTGTCGTCCCCTTCTCCTCCTGCCCCCAATCCCTCCCAGCATCAGGGTCTTTTCAGATGAGTCAACTCTTCACATGAGATGGCCAAAGTACTGGNAGCCTGGTGGGCTGCCATCTATGGGGTCGCACAGAGTCGGACACGACTGAAGTGACTTAGCAGCATACTGTTCTCAATAATGGCTATACCAATTTACATTCCCACCAACAGTGCACAAGGGTTCCCTTCTCTCCACACCCTCTCCTTTTTTGCTTTTTTCTTATGCTTATTGATTGCTTGCTGCACATAATATGTAGAGCCATAGAGGCTGAGACACAATATTACCAGGTATGACATTTTTGCTAGGTCAGTGGAAGGCTGAGTCAATGTTGTGAGGAGCTGAGCTGGGCTTGTCTTTCATTGTGCTTCATTTACCACTGGTTTTAAATTTCACTGGACTTGGTTTACTACAGACTTTATCTCAATGTTCTGCTTCTACCTTAAGTCCCCTCTATTAGTTTCTTCCTCACAGGGATGTTTCTTTGCTCTTCTCCTACCCCCACCATACATTTCTGTTGGCTGGTCCAGTTACCTGGTCCTTATTATTTAATGCTTGCTCAGAAGTGGGGTGGGCAATGAGAGGCCGGAAGAGCTGTGGTTCTGCTTCAGCCTCAGACTCAGCCAAGCCCTGTGTCTCAGGAATGGAGTGTCTTCAATGATCTTGTACCTCACCCAGATGTAGCAGTCCTCTAATGGACAGAAACATCACTTTTACTTGATTAAATACTGAATAATAAAGTCATTTTTATGGTATAACCTTCAGTTCAGTTGCTCAGTCGTGTCCGACTCTTTGGGACATGCCAGGCCTCCCTGTCCATCACCAACTCCCAGAGTCTACTCAAACTCATGTCCATTGAGTCGGTGACGCCATCCAGCCATCTCATGCCCTGTCATCCCCTTCTCCTNTCTGAAGGAGATCAGCCCTGGTATTTCTTTGGAAGTGATGATGCTAAAGGTGAAACTCCAGTACTTTGGCCACCTCATGTGAAGAGTTGACTCATTGGAAAAGACTCTGATGCTGGGAGGGATTGGGGGCAGGAGGAGAAGGGGACGACCAAGGATGAGATGGCTGGATGGCATCACGGACTCGATGGACATGAGTCTGAGTGAACTCCGAGAGATGGTGATGAACAGGGAGGCCTGGCGTGCTGCAATTCATGGGGTCGCAAAGAGTTTGACATGACTGAGCGACTGAACTGAAATGAACTGGAATACAAAGGGTTAAGGAAATGTGGTATAACTAGCAGTTACTGCGCATTTAGTATGTTCCTAGTGTTGTACTCATCATCTATTATCTCGTTTAAAAACTCCCCAAATCTCATAAAGTAAGGCCTATGATTAACTCCATTCTACCAGAATTGATCTTGAATTGTGGTGCTGGAGAAGACTCTTGGGAGTCCATTGGACAGCAAGGAGATCAAATCAGTCAATCCCAAAGGAAATCAACCCTGAATATTCATTGGAAGGAGTGATGCTGAAGCTCCAAAACTTTGGCCACCTGATGCAAAGAGCTGACTCACTGGAAAAGACCCTGATGTTGGTTAAGATTGAGGGCAGGAGAAGAAGGGGACATCAGAGGGTGAGATGGGTAGATGGCATCACTAACTCAATGGACGTGAATTTGAACAAACTCTGGGAGATAGTGAAAGACAGATAAGCCTGGCGTGCTACAGTCCATGGAGTCACAAAGAGTCTAATACGAGTTAGTGACTGAAGAACCACAAAATAAGAAATTTAAATGTAAGTAGTTTAAATGACTATCCCAAGTGTACCCAGCTAGTAGACTCTGGAACTGTGAATCCAGAGCCCAGACAGAGTCCATATTTCAGTCTCCAGATGACAGTAGTTTCGGTCTTCGCTATTCTGGCTGTGATCTCTGAGCTGTGAGATTGGATCAGCCTAGTCTGGATACTAGAAGGAAGTGGTGTTGTTCCTTCACACTGGTCGGTGTTTCTGAATCATCAGTGCTGCTCTGAGGGTAATCAGGAGCTACAGGCTTCTGGAAAGTGAGGCATTTCCCTCTTAGCTAACGAGGAGTCAAGACCGCCCCTTATAAGCCCCTTCTTGCCCCGGGGAGCCAGTGCTATGCCCTGAGGATCAGCAAACCCAGTGGTTATGTCATTGTCCAGCATTCTGCGCATTTTCAAGACTCATCCAGCTTTTTTTTTTTTTTTTTTTTTTTTGCTGTGTTATACAATTGTAGGATGTGTCGCCCAGATCTCTGCCAACCAGCACTTCATCACTTAGAGCATAAAACAAGGAATTAGACATCTGTGCCACAAGGAATACATAAGAAGGTGGTGTGAACTGGCTTGGGATGTTTATAAACCATCAGATAGTTACAGAAATAGAAAGAAAACTGAATAGACCTCAGCTACCTAGAGTCCAGCCCTGAATCTGTGATGAAGGAACCCTGCTGTTCTTTCCAAACAAAAGCTTAAAGCTACTTTCTTCATGAAATCTTTCCAAATTTTTCTCACATGAAAGTCATGCAATCTTCCTTCAAATTTTGGTTCAGTTCAGTTCAGTCGCTCACTTGTGTCCAACTCTTTGCAACCCCATGAACCGCAGCACGCCAGGCCTCCCTGTCCATCACCAACTCCCGGAATTTACCCAAACCTGTGTCCATTGAGTCGGTGATGCCATCCAGCCATCTCATCCTCTGTCATCCCCTTCTCTTGCCCTCAATCTTTCCCATCATCAGGGTCTTTTCAGATGAGTCAGCTCTTCGCATCAGGTGGCCAAAATATTGGAGTTTCAGCTTCAACATCAGTCCTTCCAATGAACACCCAGGACTGATCTCCTTTAGGATGGACTAGTTGGATCTCCTTGCAGTCCAAGGGACTCTCAAGAGTCTTCTGCAACACCATAGTTCAAAAGCATCTTCTGTGCTCAGCTTTCTTTATAGTCTAACTCTCACATCCATACACAACCACTGGAAAAACCATAGCCTTGACTAGATGGACCTTTGCTGGCCAAGTAATGTCTCTGCTTTTTAATATGTTGTCTAGTTTGGTCATAATTCTCCTTCCAAGAAGTAAGTGTCTTTTAATTTCATGGCTGCAATCACCATCTTCAGTGATTTTGGAGCCCGGAAAAATAGTCTCTCACTGTTTCCACTGTTTCTCCATCTATTTCTAAGTGATGGGACTGGATGCCATGATCTTCATTTTCTGATTGTTGAGCTTTAAGCAACTTTTTCACTCTCCTCTTGCACTTTCATCTAGAGGCTCTTTAGTTCTTCTCCACTTTGGTAACCCCTTCTTTATCTTGCTTATGATATTTGTCATTTATCACCTCTGATGAGAGTAATTTAAGGCCACTTCTCTTCTCCTGTAATTAACCTCCTGAAGCACAATGACTGTGTCCCAGGTCATGTCTGTGCTTCCCGTAACTGAACGAATCTTGACAAATAGCAGATGTTCAATTAGTGCTTGATGAATTAATGGGAAAGTCATCACATTGGCCGCATGATCTTGGACAAGACTTTCTACTCTCCAGGCACCAGTGTCCCGATATACGAAGCTGTGTTGAGCAGCTCTGTTCTGCTGTCAGATCCATATGGCTCCACACTGCATTCTTCCTCTGGCTCCCTCAACTCTGAGAAGTTACTTACTGTGCAAAGTCGGCACCACTTAATCTGCAAATCACACAGTTGGCCACCTCATAGGGAGGCTGTGAGGATTAGACTTAATGTATATAAAAACCTCAGCGGGCCACACTAAACCTAGTAAGCACCTAATAAATCATTGCTGTTGCTAATTTGGAAGGCAGACGTGACGGGCTAAATCATTTCCATGTGTGCTCCATCTCAAATGGTCTTCGACCCATAAATCTGATGGTGAGCATTGTTGTCTACTGAAAAGTTCAGTATTTGGAGTCCAGAAACCCAGGTTTGAACACCAGTTCTCAAGTGCAGTGGGTCCTCAGAGAAACTACATCATCTTTTCAGGATTCCACACCTGTAGATGGGATAATACCTGCTACTCTTGTTCCTTGAGGCTGTTGTGAGAATGTGCTAGAGTACTTACTAAAATGCTCTTTTACAACACTCTGTAGATTAGCAGCATCCTGAAGTCAGAGCCTTGGCACCTTCAAACACAGGGCATAAAATGCAGATTGGAAGAGGAAGCCTTTCCTCTGGGGCTCTGGCTTTCCTTTTTCTGGACCATGTGGCCCTTCCACGAGTTCTTCCAGAGCCAGCACCGCCACAACCCGGTAACACCCAGGCCGGGTTGAATGGAGGCCTGGGAGAGCTGATTTATAGTCAGAGCACAAAGCTGCCTCATAAGTCTTCCCTGATGTATCTTTCAGAGAACTTTGCATTCCTAAAAGTGTATGTCTCCTCCAGGCGGTTTTCCTTGGCTGTCTGAAATATGTGCACGGCTCTCAGTCCATTCTGTCTGGTCTGGCTGGATAGAGAGGCGACTACAGGTAACCCGAAGAGAAAGCTCTGGACCAGGTCTTGGTAGGGCCTGGGATGTAACTCTAGGATATATTTTTTTCATCAGTATATGGTACAGTACCGTGTCACTTAGAGTTATAGCAGAACATGTGTGTATATGTTTAGTTCAGTTGTGTCCTACTCTTTGCGCCCCAATAGACAGACTGTATCCTTCCAGGCTCCTCTGTCCATGGGATTTTCCAGGCAAGAATACTGAAGTGGCGTGCCATTTCCTGCTCCAGGGAATCTTCCTGACCCAGGGATGGAACCCACGTCTCCTGCTTTGGCAGGCGGATTCTTCACCACTGAGCCCCCAGGAAAAGCTCTTATAATAAGCACCCTGAAATTTTGTGGCTTAAAACAGAAACCACTTTTTTGGTTCTCAGTTCAAGTCAAGCATTTGGCCTGGGCTCAGCTGAGCAGTTCTGGTCTGGGTAGGGTGAGCTCAGCTGCCCTCGGTCATGTACTTGTGGTCAACCAGCCCTGCAAGGCTGGTTCACATGGGTTCCAAAAGCAGCAGGAGCAAGAGCTTCAGGGCCTTTTGAGGCTTCAACTTGGAAGACACTTTGTCCTTTCTACTTCATTCACTTATTCAAAAGTATGTTGTGAGGCCACCTTAGATCCAAGGGGTAGAAACAGAGTACATCTCTTGCAGAAGAGGCTAAATATTAGGATGGCTTTTTTTTTTTTTTTTTNGTGTTGACCATCTGGTGATGTCCATGTGTAGAGTCTTCTCTTGTGTTGTTGGAAGAGGGTGTTTGCTATGACCAGTGCGTTCTCTTGGCAAAATCCTATTAGCCTTTGCCCTGCTTCATTCTGTACTCCAAGGCCAAATCTGCCTGTTACTCCAGGTGTTTCTTGATTTCCTACTTTTGCATTCCAGTCGCCTATAATGAAAAGGACATCTTTTGGGGGTGTTAGTTCTAAAAGGTCTTGTAGGTCTTCACAGAACCATTCGATTTCAGCTTCTTCAGCGTTACTGGTTGGAGCATAGACTTGGATTCCTGTGATATTGAATGGTTTGCCTTGGAAACAGAGATCATTCTGTCGTTTTTGAGATTGCGTCCAAGTACTGCATTTCGGACTCTTTTCTTGACCATGATGGCTACTCCATTTCTTCTAAGGGATTCCTGCCCACAGTAGTAGATATAATGGTCATCTGAGTTAAACTCACCGATTCCAGTCCATTTTAGTTCGCTGATTCCTAGAATGTCCACGTTCTCTTGCCATTTCCTGTATGACCACTTCTAATTTGCCTTGATTCATGGACCTGACATTCCAGGTTCCTATGCAATATTGCTCTTTACAGGACCGAACCTTGCTTCTATCACCAGTCACATCCACAACTGGGTACTGTTCTTCCCTCAAACAAAAATCTCCTGTTGGATTTTTTTAAAGGTGGTGGGCTTCCCAAGTGGCACTAGTAGTAAAGAACCTGCTTGCCAGTGCAGAAGACAGATGTAAGTATGATTCTTGGGTTGGGAAAATCCCCTGGAGGAGTGCATGGCAACCCAGTCCAGTATTCTCGCCTTAAGAATCCCATGGACAGAGGAGGTTAGCAGGCTACAGTCCATAGCATTGCAAAGAGTCAGACTTGACTGAAGTGATTTAGCACACATGCACATATTAAAGGTGATGCACTCTTTGAGGTGAAACTGGTCAGCCTCTGATTAATTTTACGATTATGAACTTCTTCATTCAAGTTTCAAGAGTAAAAGTAAACTCTTCCTTTGTATTTTTCAAATTGCTTCCAATGTAGCTAGAGATTTCTCTCTCCCACCTGATAATCCTTTTCATTCCCTACTAGTGGTAGAGAATTTTAACATTCAGTTCCATTTCAGCCCAGGTGATCTAAATTTGAAACCTACAGACCTACAGGCTAGTAGCTCTTAAATTTTATCTTGCATCATAATCGCTTGAGGTCTTGGTGGGCTCTATCTTGTTTCCAATTCAGTAAGTTTGGGGTAAAGCCCAAGAATCTGCATTTCTAATCAACTCCCAGGTGATGCTGACACTGCTGGTCTTGTGTTGATCTCATGATGATCTACTGATATAGATAAAATGTGTATACATATATGTGAACTGGTTAAGTCCAGCTCCCCTAATCCAACAGTTTAGCTGTAGTAAGTAGCAGCCTTGGTGTATCTAGTTACTGAAGACTGCAGTAAACATGGTACAGTTTTAGACTAGCTGAGTCCCTAGAGCAAGCCCTGCAGTGTGTATGGCGCTTATACGGAATGTAAGCAGCATGGGCCTCAGTGGTGAGAAGGTGGCTATGTTGCTTTCCTAACTTAGCCTTGTAAGAGACCGAGATTTTAGGACATTTGCCTCCCCATAACTGGAACTGAAGGCATTTTCTGTCTCTAGCAAGAAGAGAAAAGGCAAAGTAAGGGGATTTGCTACCCCTTTTCTAATCAAATGTATGGGCTTGTCACCTAGGTGCTGTTTCATATATACAAAATCCTTTTACATTGCTATTTGATTTCTGGATTCAATTTGTCTGCATGTGTCCTTCTCCCCAGACAGGTGTGCATGGTATGATTGGACACATGATCTCCTATCTTTAGACTATCAGTGGTGTTACTCATGGTTTGGTATATTTGAACTTCTTTTAACCATTAACATTGGAGAAGGCAATGGCACCCCACTCCAGTACTCTTGCCTGGAGAATTCCATTAACATAGGAGATCTACATGTTATCTTCTCACAAGGGATTTTACTTTTGAATTCTCCATTTCCATTTAGAAGATGAACACTGTATATTGTAATGTAAAAGTCTCAAAATATGGTCCCTGGGCCAGCACTACCTACAAACCTGACGGAAATGTGAATTCACTTGCTTCATCCCAGACACTAAACATTGAATTAGAAAACAAGAGTGGAGCCTAAGCCACATCTGAACGAGCTCTCTAGATGATTCCAGTGTGAGAAATACTGTTGTGGTCAAATGATAACGCTAACTACTCCTGAGACATTCCTGGGACAAGAAAGATAAGTGAATACTTCATACTTGGATTAAAGTACTTTGATCTCTCTTGAAAGTACATTGTAACATTTGTGGAAGGATACTTTATATTCTAGATTGTGCTTTTGAAAGTATAAAAAAGAAATGGTCACTTGAAGAGAAATACTATCCCGAAAAGCAGAGACAAATGACAATATACATTGGGTATATAAAACCAATGAGAAAATTCATTACTGAGAAGTGATCCAAAATGTTTATTTTGCCCACTGAACTGATGTACTTTTTCTACACAGTAATGATATTTGTAATAGTCCATTTCTTCCATGTCTAACTTGGTTGTCAAGGAGTTTTAGCCAATGTCTTACATCATATGAGTAAGTTTCCCCTTAGGAAAATTAGCCTAGATTTTCTAATATAATTATTTTCCCCAATTTATAATCAAATTATTATCTCTTATAAAAACTAATTTTACAGAAGTATATGACTTTAAAGAGCTACAAAATATCCTTGGGAAAGGGTATAGAGAGTCAAGTTCTTGAAGCAGCAAGGCTGGTGCACAGCACATGGTCAAAACGCATCTAAACACGCCCTTCATCCAGCTCTCGGATGCCTCTCCAACTTCCTCTCCTACTACTCTGCTTCTTGCTCACTTGGCTATGCAACCACACTAGCCTGTTTGTCAAAACACTCAAGCGCACCTGCATCTCAAGGCCTTTGCTTACGTGGCTCTGTCTGCCTGGACATGTTCTTCTCTCAAATACCTGCCGCTTTTTGTCTTCCCTTTCTTTCAGTTTTGGCTCAAGTTACCTTCTCAGTGAAGCCTTCTCTAACTCACCCTCCTTCCTTGCTCTATTTTTTCCACAGTAACTATTATCTTCTAAAATAGTGTAACTGCTTATTTTCCATCTTCCTCTTCCCTGAAACCGACCTGCACAAGGCAGGTCTTATCTTTGCTTGTTGGCTTCTGGGAGTAGTCCCACCTCATACGGCTGTTTGGCATGGAAGTGCTAATAAGAATTTGTCGCATGACTGAAACAAAGTCTGCAGGACTCAACATCTTATAAAGTTTTCTTAATAGTCTACATGACAGTCAATATTTTTCCTCCATAATATACATGTATCGCAATTATTCATATTTACTCTTTCTTTTTAAAAACAGCAAGCAAATATGTCTATGTGTCAGGCACCATTATTAATGGCTGAGAACAAAGATGAAAAAGACTCTGTCCTTTCATGAAGCTCATAGTAGAATAAAATAAACAGATTAAAAATAATTTAAAACCAAAAAAACAAGGTCTGTATAGGATCTGGAACATTGAAAACACTAAGATTTAGCTCCCTTCCTCTGGCTTTTTACTGGTTACAGTAAAGGAAGTACTAGACATCAGAGGTACTGTCTAAGAATGAGATGGGCAGGACTCATTAATTTCAGACATAGATGAGATTACACAGCTTTTACACAGATCATGCAACAAGGTTAGTCTTGATCTGTAGGTTGATAAATGGCCCAGATGACCTCACGGTATCTTCTGAAAAGCATTATGCAGACTTTAGAAGCATCCTAAAGTACTGATTATTCTGACATTCCAACAACAATGAATTTTAATGAAAATTAAGAGTAACAAATAACATTACATATTCATTAAAACACTTACTAGCCCACACTTACCATCTCTTCCATGGAAATACATTTTGTATAGCACTTCTATAAACTCCTTGACACTTTCTCCTTTTTTGATAATAGGAACGGGGTCCACAGATGGATTAGATTCACACCAAACTCAGTATTCCTGGAATCTGTTAGGACAGATGTGGCATGGTTACAGAGGTGTATGGTACATTTTCCTTCTTTCCAATGGTTGTAGGAGGTCCTCCAAAATCCACCTCATTTATTTCTCCCTTACTGATCCCAGAATAAAAAAGGGTTTATGGTTAACTGGGTAAATTAATCCAAAATTTTGCTTTAATATATTCTAAGAAGAAACAATCCTATTAACTCTTTATCATGAAGAGATTCTTTGGAAATACTATTTATCAACATTTATCAAATGAGCCTAGCAGAAACTATATTCTAAAGTAGATTAGTATTTTTTAAAGTCACAAGTGATAAATACAATTTTTTCAATGTAATAATATGTTTGTTCTGCATCAATCCACTAAGCTCAATGAGTTGTCCAAGGCACTTTATACAGATATGTCATTTACCTGAAAAACTGCATCTGAAAGGTGAATCTGACCAATGTCACACAGTTACAAAGTTGTGTAGCTGAGGTTTTAATCTAGATCTGACTAAATCCAAAGCTCCTTCCACACTGTCAAGTTCTCCAAAGGCATTCTACGATCTCACAAAATTTTGATTCATATTGTTTTCTAAAAATGCTTTCCTCATTAAAAAAAATATATACTTAGACACAGAGGGAGTTGTAAAATATTGGAGAGAACTAACATACTAAGTTATGCTGTTATCTCATTTTTGTGTGGAGCTTCTTATGCTTTCTACTTGGTCTTGATTTTCTTTAGCTCCGAATATATTCACATACACTACTGTATTGCTAGCACACTTTTGGCACATTTGTTATAAAAGCAAGTGCAAGCAAGGTGTATCTATTATACAGTAACCAGTCAGAGTCACGCTGCTGCCACGCGTATATTAGAGAGACCTGTTGTATGTTTTGAGTACAGGTGTCCTTCAGGGTCTGTGGGGGATTGGCTCCAGGATCGCCATGGATACCAAAATCTGGATACTCAAGTTCCTCAAATAGTACATAGTACAGCTGGCCCTCTGAACCTTACAGATGCAGAGGGCCAACCATATTTTCTTTTCAGGTGGGGTCATTTCTGAATTAATGTGAATACAAATTTTATCTGCTGTACATATTGGTATTCCACATGTTTGGGCTTCCCTGGTGGCTCAGAGGTTAAAGCGTCTGCCTCCGATGTGGGAGACCAGGATTCGATCCCTAGGTCGGGAAGATCCCCTGAAGAAGGAAATGGTAACCCACTCCAGTATTCTTGCCTAGAGAATCCCATGGACAGAGAAGCCTGGTAGGCTACAGCCCATGGGGTCACAAAGAATCGGACACAACTGAGCGACTTCACTTTCACTTTCCACGTTTACTNGAAATGGTAACCCACTCCAGTATTCTTGCCTAGAGAATCCCATGGACAGAGAAGCCTGGTAGGCTACAGCCCATGGGGTCACAAAGAATCGGACACAACTGAGCGACTTCACTTTCACTTTCCACGTTTACTCTGAGGGAGAAAAATCTGCTGCTAAAACCATAGCACTACCAGTGCTGCCTATCTGGGAAGATTCCGGATTTAAGCTCCCATCACCAATTTAAAAATCTATTGTTTTAAGGCTACAAAAGATCTTCTGCACATATATGAAAATCTTTTTACGAATTTATGATGGTCTACTAGGCATAGTTAGAATTTGCACCACGAAATCAACTAGTTGCTTAAGCATTAAAAGCATTAAATCTCTTAAGAATCTCAGTATAGGGCAAATAGTTTAAAGTCCTAATGAGAAAAAATTTAATGGGTGTGGAATCAAGAACGTGGGATTAGACAAAGAATGTAGAAGAAAAAAAAAAAAACCCAAGAAATACCATCTCAACATGTAAAACTATAAAACTAAGCAATACGGAGGGGAAAGTCCTAGATGAGGAATTTGGGAAAAAATGATAACCACCACTAAATTTAGGTAAGAGATTAGCTTTGTACTAGGCTTGGAATGTTGACCCAGTTAGTAATCTGTACATCTCAGCTTTCTCACCGATAGCCACCCAGCCTGTTGTTTCAAGATCAAACTAGATAGCCTATTGAAACAGACCTGTACCAAAACAAACCTATAAGAGTAATTTGAGTGTGGGGAAGGGAAGAGAAGGTAAATCCTTCTCTTTTCCGCTTCCATTCTCATTAGACCTGTAAGACAAAACACAGGCAGTACAAACTGAATGTTATCCAGGACAAAATCCAAGATTGCTCCATTTCTTCTCACATTTCCCTTTCTTTTCCTCATCAGCTTTTTAAAATTAATTAAAAGACAGTTATTATCTGTAACCTGTATGTTTATTGAAATTTAAGCAATGACAAGCTGGGACAACCTGACTCAAAAATGCCTATTTCTAATAAACTTTAGAAAACTTGTAATATTACAAGTTTTAAGTTACAGTAGTGAGAATTATTTGTCATTTTATTATAGAATTTTAAACTTCTGGCTCCTATGTTTTTAAATTTATTACTTTGTAATCTGATCATCTGGTGGGCTTGGAACAGCAACATGACACTAGAGAAAGCACTCTGTTGTTTCATAGCACAAGACCCCCGAGACCCTTTCTAAAATGAAAGGCAAGAAACGTACTTAGCTACTTAATAGGAAAATAAAGTACTTCATTCTACACCCAACCCTTTTTGGACATCTCTCACATGCACTCTCTGACAGAGAGACCACCCACAGTGTAAAATATGGAACATCACAGAGAAGACTGCTTATCAGTCAGCTTTCATCTTTGCAACCAAAGGTTTTCTCTAGCAAGATATGACTAATGGATTGTTAAAAACTGGTCAGAGAGTTAGTTCTGTATTCTGCTTATAATGACAAAGTGGAGGACAACCTACAAGGCTGTTATTTCTTATGGGAAATAGAGGGTACTAGTTTGGAAACAATTTGACCTCTGGATATTTGATTCTTATACCATTCACTGAGTGCTGACACTGGGAGTCATGACTGTTTCAGATTTGCTGGGAAAGACTAAGTGGTAATAGGAGGAGAAGGGGACGACAGAAGATGAGACGGTTGGATGGCATCACTGACTTGATGGACACGGGTTTGAGCAAGCTTCAGGAGTTGGTGATGGACAGGGAAGCCTGTTGTACTGCAGTCCATGGGGTCACAGAGTCGGACATGACTGAGCAACTGAACTAATAAACCTTTAAGCAAAAGAATAAAGCAGCCTACTGAATTAGTGAATATCTACTTTACTTTTGATATGAATACTCTCCTAGATAGTTCTATAGCTGTTTTGCTTTTGATTTGACATATTTGCATGCAAAATTCTTTTCTGTATGCAGGAAAAACAACAGGAATATCTATCATTCTGTAAGCATGCACAGGGAAAGTAGTGGTTGTGGAAACAAGAGAATTCAAGTCTTGTTGTATTAATTTGTTAAACACAGGCTTTACCACTGCAAGTCTTCTACCAAAGTTCCCAAAGCAGAGATGTCTCTTATCTACTTACAGATGTATAGTTAGATTGGGGTTGAATTTAGGAGAGTTCTAGTTTGGAGAATGATCTACTACTTTACATTTCACTGGAATATTATCTTTATATGTATTCCCAAGTCTATCTCTGCAATTAAGAAAAAGCACAGGTTTAATTTAGAAGCCACAAAATACTTAGGTAAATGAAGTCTTACGCTTACAAAGCTACTATCTTGAAACTCACTTTCATCATTATTCTTTACTCACTTATAAAAAACTAGTTCTCAGATTCTGCACACAGATAGCTTTATGTAAAATATATAAACATTTGTTCAAATTGATACAGATTGCATAAATATGGCAATTAAGCTTAAATTTACAGATGTGCATGTACAATGCTATGCAAGTTATCACAATATTACAATTTCAAAAATTATTCCAATGGAATCCAAGTAAAGCAGTTAGTGAAGATACCCATGCAGAATTTAAATATCAGAACAAAGTTTTAAACGTCTTCAGTAAAAGTTCACACATTCAAAATAGTTTTATTCATTTTATTTGTATATGTCAAAATACATTTTTATTTCCAAAATAGTGGGTTTTGCAACTAGTTTCATGCAGAAACAAGGTCTGCTCAATACTACCAATAAAATCAATATAGCACAGTAGCTGTTCAGTTTTAGATACAAAGAATAAATAACCTAAATACAAAACACTAAAATATTAGAAACACGTATTTAATCATTCTTCACAGGCATCCAAACTTCACAAATATAATCCTTAGCATGCCTAACTGTTGTGCAACCAGAATATGTTGCAGTCACTCAAACTGATCAATTATCTGCATGTTTTACGTCCACGTAAGACCATGGAAATTCTCTATATTCAGACCCACCATTCATACAGTTCAAATGTAACCAAAAATAAAATTCCCACAACTATCCTTGTACCTTTAAAAATCAAGAATCCTGAGCTTGGTAGTAAGAGCATAACCTTATATCTTCATAAAACCAATCAAGAGAGGACTTAAAATCCTGCTTACCAAAACACCCTTTCCCAACCCCAACGTAATCTAAAATAGGCAGTAGAACACAATGACCTTTTAAAATGAAGGGGTACAAATTCACATTTAATATAGTATACAATACAATCAATAATACAATTAGCTACTATAAGCTTTACAATGTACAATTTATTCAAATGGCTGAACTGTTCAGTGGTTAAGGAGACAGTTATGTGCCAGAAAGATATAGTACTTTTTGCATGGTTTAATGAAAATATAAAAGCTATTTGTCCAAATAAATGCCATCTTCACTATTTACTTGGTTTTGCTTTTTTTTTTTTAAAAAGGCCACTGAAATGTATAAAATGGTCTGAACATGATGGTGGTATCAAAGTCAATGCCTCTTCACATGGCAATAACAGTGCATTTAACACGAATTCACGGGTTAAGTCTGCAAATGATTTCATAGCATAACTTTGGCTAGCACAACAGTTTTAGACAGCACTCAGATAAATATAGGTATGTGAAATGTGAAGCAATTATCTTATGCAACTTTAATTATGGTTGAATACTATCAAATGAAAACTGCAAATAAAAGTAAAAGCATTTTACAGTAGAAAACTTTTGTAAAGATAGGGCTCCATATAATGTGTTAATTTAAGTCTTTATATCACTTTGTTAGTAAGTTTTGTTCTTAACACTATTATGGAGTAGCCTACTTTGCATTAACAGACATTTGAAATAATAGTCAAGCATGCCATGTGATGGTCTAAAAATCAAACAATACACTTATTTATATATACAGCATCACTCAGTACCTGCTAAAATGAATGTGAAGATTACAGAACCTAACATCTCATACTACAATAATAAACAACAAACAAAAACAAAAAAGTGACCAATGAAGGCAGAAAATAGGACTTAAAAGAATCTAATCTCAACTGACTTTAAAGCATTCATAAAAGAAATAAATGCATATTGCACAAACAGTGAAAGCAAATGTTCCACCAAGCAATTCAGTTCCAGGTGGGGGCAATAGCATTAGCCTAATATATGACAATGATTGCAGAGGAGCAAGCGTTCCTTTCTGTAAGTGAGAAAGCTGTGAGACGACAGAAAGTCTGCCACATGAAGAGTTAGAAGAAAAAGATACAAACCCAAACTTAGATGTAAAGCAAAAAACAAAACAAAACAAAATAAAATTAAATATTGAAAAACTGGAAACTGTGGCACATCAAAAAAATGCTGAATAACTGTCTTCTGTGAGAGCTGAGTTTTTGTTGACACAAAAGTATTTATGTACAACTAAGGCTTACTGGTTAAATATCTGAGGCATATCTGGCCTTGAACACTTTCCTTATATGCTGGAGCTGTAAACAAGTTTTCTCAGTCATAAAAAAAATTCTTCTCAGCAGCTGCATTAACATGAAACAATGGTCTTGATACAAGGAAAAAAAAAAAAAAAAAACAGAAAATTAAACAAAACTCCTAGATAAGAGGGCATTTGGCAGGAAATCCAAAAATGATAGTCTCCAAGGATTCTTCCCAGGTTTCCAGTGACGGTCAATTATGGTCCACTGGGTTACTAATATGTGCAATTCCATTACTTGCTGCTTTTTTTTATTTGGAAAGTTTGCTTATAACTCTGATCAAGGCCCCATTTTCATCTTTTAGCCTCTGGTTGTCTGCTTTCAGGTCTGGTAACATCTGTGAGAGGAAAAATAGAAGAGAAAGTTTGAATTCAATAATAAGATTCAAGTGTTCCTCTTTAAATGTTATGTTTTACCACAAGACACATGAACAAGCTTTGTCAGTTATAGATACTTCTAATGACTAAAACATATATCAGGAAGAAAGAGGCCCCTCCCCACAATTTGTGAAGCTAATTAGTTTAATAAATGATGAAATGAAAGGTTTATTCTCCCGAAGTTATCAACTGAAATGTACTAAATCACTTGACATCATGATTCACAAGCATACCATATTAGAGCAGCCAAGGAAAAGAAGACTGTTTTTATGTTAGGATAGGCTCTTAAAGGGAATTCCTTTAAGAGTTTCTGTTAGCCTAAATTAAGGGCTTTCGCTTTGTTTCATCAGACCTCAATCCACACTGTTACTCAACCAGAAAACCTGACTATTTAGGGAAGTTTTGAGGGAGTCAGACTTGTTTTAAATTATTAAAATTCCTTAAATGATTTACCTTGTATTAAGTTTAAATGCCTGGTACATAATGTTTGATCCAAGATAGGTGCTCAATTAAATGATAATAAAGCAATTACTACTCTCATTAGACTAAAATAATTTACAAGCCAAAGTAATAAGTCTGAATTTCTTAAAATATCCAAGCATAGAAAATACTACTAGTGTTTGGAGTAAATAAAAAAACACACCCTTACACCCTGAAAACGTATCAAAATTTTTTTTATAGACAAAGTGAAGGAGGGGCTGGAAATACTGTAAGTTAATTGGGTTTTCTACTAAGAATGATTTAAATGACATGTGCTCTGCCAGATTTGATAGGAAATGGAATAGCTAATATTTTGGACATTAAAACATACTTTCCAAGACAATTAGGTCTCTTTCCTCAGCTTTCAAAATGTACTAGGTTATCAATTTAGATAAAAGTGAAACTACTTGCAAAACTATCTTATGCAAAATCTTCACAAGAAGTTTAATTATGTGGAACCAACCAATTCTTAACCTGTGCTCCGAATGTATGGATATAAAATAGAGTAATCTAAAATTTATCTATTAGGATACCTCTAGAATTGAGAACTGAGTAATATTAATTAAGATGGTTCTTACTGAAATGACATTATTTTGAAAAGCAGATAATTTATGTTTAATCTTCAGCTTCTAAATATATTAATTATATATAAAATACATGTTACACTGTTTGTGTTCCATTTTCTAGTAAAGAATTAAAGTCATATTTTTAAGTGCTAAAAAATTTTAAGAGCCAAAAATGTACACAAGCTTTGTAAAAGTGCCAATAAGTCTTTTATCTAAATGATGAGATCATTCCCCTAGTTTACTGCAGTTTATCAGTCACAATACACAATTAGTGACACTTTCTAACGTTCTGAGAAGCCATGCACAATTAAACAGTTACATGACAAGTTCCAGACACGATGGCATTAATTTGTAAAAGTGAGCTCAAGACACGCTTACTAATACAAGAACACCTGCCTGGCTCTACTAAGAAGAAATGATGAAACTATAAATTATAGATTCACAGACTGCAGTTGCCTATAGAACCCTGAGCGCTTGGCTACCACTCTTGTCAAGGCCCTATTCTCAGTCAGCAGTCGCTCATTTAACTCTCTCAGAGTTTGAATTTGCTTTATTTGGTGCAGATTCTGCAGGAATCAGAACATAAAGAAATAGAAAATAAAAAATAAGAAAGTGGAAGAGTACAATGAAAATATAAGAATCATAGGCAACAAATACAAGAAGAAAAAATTAAGAGTCTTAAGAGAATATTCCATGAAATTTATATCAGTAAACAGCGCAGTTCTAAAATTCCTTAGCAAACAAAATACACAAACAAACAAAATCCAAAAACATTTTCTCCAAAGCTATTCAATAATGTTCCAATAAGAAACCAAATAATTCAATATAAAAACATTTAAATCTTAAAATTCTAATTCTATGGGCATAATATCCTTTGTATTAGTTCATTAATTTATAATATTATTTTATACAAGCCAGTGTAATAAGAGGTAATCAATTAATTATATTATGCCTTTCTACCTGCAAAGAATGTACCTTCCAAAATTCAAAACCAGTCTATTTTCACAGGTGATGCAGAGTTCAATAAGCTGTACCTCTGTCCACTACTCTAACGTCCTTCATTTTTAAAGAACATTTTTGTATGATCCCCATTCACCATCTTCTCCCCAGGGAACAGAATATTTGAAATGTAAAGAATAAATGATACATTCCAAATCTTAGTCAATATCATCTTATTTATTCTATACCTGAACATCAAAAGTGCCATAAAAACAGATTAACAAAAGAATTTGAGTTTTAAATACTTTTCTAGCTCACATAAAACCTGACTTTAGGAAGAAATAGAAGCACAAGACATAGATAACTCACAAAGTGCATGAGCAACTCTGGGAACGATGCATGAACACAATGTCTATGCTAGCACTGTGAAAGCTGAGTTTACACCGCAGCACTGTTTACTTACTTTCAGCTCTTCTTCCATTTCAGATATTCTTCTTTCTAGAGCTCTTCGTTCCTAGATGAATTTAAGGTATTAATGTTACTGATATAATTATTATACTCCTAAATTTTCTTCTAAATTGTGAAACAGTGACACTTTAGGATAAACAATCAAATCAGGAGCAGTGTAGAAAAAGATGTGATGCCAGTGATGTGTAAAGAGCTCTCCAAAATTTGAGAGAAATAAATATGAAGATCATTACTTTATTACTTCCTATAAACTCTTTTTTTAAAGCTTTGACCTTCTGGTAAAATGCCACATAACATGTTCAAACTGTTTTTAGTTTACATAAAACTAGGGATAGAGTAAACTGCTACTCAAGACTGAAGACTGCACAGAAAAGGAAAAACAAAAAAACAAAAAAACTCACACAGAGATGCAATTACTCTACAGTGATAAGAAGCAGAAAAAGCAAGAGGCAAACGTGACTCAAGTATGTGTATTTTAAAATTTCAAAACAGTCTAAAAGATGGTTATCCCTCCACCCACAGTGTCTGCTAGGCATCATTTGTCCAGTCGACTTGTAGAGCTTTGTGTTTAGCTTTATAGTCTGTGTAGCATTAATGCAGTGAATCCAATAAAGAAGCAACTGTAGCGTTTATTTTAACCCACTTCGTTTCAAAGAGTGACAGGCAAAGGCAACATACAGTACATTACTGCAGTGTGCACTTTTATCCTCCCTTCAATAGTAAGCATTCTAGGGTGTTATGCAAGAAGCAAGCAGCAGTAATTAATGTGCTTAAAACTTTGGTTAGGTCATACCGCCGAGAAGATACTGACTCTTGCCGGTCACCTTTCAGATACAAACCATTTAAATTTAGTTTAATCACATTGACACTATTTCCAAGACATTCTTTCCCAGATTAATAATCAATGCTGATACTTAGTAAAGCAGTACATTTACTGTAAATGTTAACATTTTTAGGGTATGTGATTTTAAAAAACAAATGGAATCCTATTCATAGGCTTATAAGTATCGTGTTTTTCTATTATATTAGCATGTTTAAACATTATTAGGAAGACAAAAATGTTATTTTTGATAAAAAGAACTTTCTGCTAGTTAATAGTACAGCCACAACTCATTCATAAAAACTACCGCACTTCTCAAAATACCAGGACATGTAATATTTGATCCTCATAACTTTGTGCAATATCAGCAACAGGAAATTTCCTCCAGCTGCAGGGAGCACCCTCATCAGTTTTAATTTTATTATGTGTCTTCAAGATTTTAACTAATTAGTGGTAAAGCAAGACAAGAACACTATATTGAATTGTCAAACTGCCAACTGTAAAATTGCAGGCAATTTCTTATATCTGAGAAACTTGTTACCATTTAAAAATATGGTTAAGAGAAAAAAATGCATATAAAGTGCTTAACTCAGTGCCTGCCTGGTATGTAAGACAGTGCTAAATGAAAGTTAGCAGTTATTATCAGTACTATGACTACCAACGTCTGTTAAACTGAGAGTAGACTGACTGCTTTGTAGTTTATCTGCATTTGACAGGCAGAAAAAGAAGGTCAGGTGGCAACGTTAGAATATGAACATGGGTATATTATTTAAGTGCACAAGCCTAGATGAAAAATATCACTTATCTCTGCATGATAGGTTGATTTTACTTTCATCTTCTGCTAAAATTTTTGTAATAAACACATTTTCACAAAAAATTCTTTAAAAAATAAAATTCTTTAAAAATGTGACTATCTCAGAAACAAGTAATATTTTAAGTATATAGTAATCCATGTCTTTCACCCCAACTATTAGTATGGATAAAGGAGAACTGAAAACATTTCTTTACTGTTTCTACATATATTGGATATAAAATTCCGTAAGTTATACTGTGATATAACATTACATTTAATATAACTGATGCTAAAATTTAGCAATTACAAGTTAAATCAATAGGTTTTTAATAAGCCTAGAACAATGATTTCTAAAACATGATGAAATCATAATAAAACTAGTAGTTATTACACAGTACGATTTAGTAAATGACATAGATAACTTTTTGTCTATTATTCTGCATTTATATCACTTTTCTCCTTTTTAGGGGGATTAAAAAGGTAAGTTGGCTATTTTTGAAATGGAATGGAAGAAAATATACCAAGTACTCTTGACTCTCTTTGATCTACAGATCACAGCTCCACAGTATGTAATTTCTTCTGCGGCTGAAACCTTGAAAATCTAGCCACTGCTCAGTAGTGTTACAGGTACTCTTTAAGCATTTTTCCATTTACTTTTGATCATTTATATACATCTTCAACTGTTCAGACTAAACTTGTAGAGTTATTCCTATGCCCACTGCCAGATCCCTGAGCAATAATAGTAATAATAAAGGGAGAAAAATACAAGTGAATATATCATAGCCAGACAAGAAATTGTAGGAAGACATAAAATGGTAAAAGGATTTTCTTATACTAATTTTTTTGTTTAGAAGAGCCTACTTAAGTTAAGTATCTAAACTCAAAATTAAATATTATTAAATTAACTTTAAAAAGAATTCAAAACTTTGGTCTCCATTCCTTTAAAAACTTTAATAATCGAAGTATAAACTAAATGTATATATGATTAATGTGTTTTAAGTATATCAACACAGACAATCAGAGAAAGATAAATGGCATTTAAAAAATATCAGATTCACTACCAAGGTGTGTATGTTTCAGAATTAAGATATGTTTTTTGGTCCATTAAAAGAATAACACATTAAATTTTTATTTAACAAGGTAATTTTACCCTGTAAGACTATAAAGAAGATAAGCTAGAAAACATTCATAATCAAATTAATAAATATCAATTTAAACTAATTAAAACTACCATCCATAAAAACTAAAGAAAACCTATTATTGATTACACAAAAAATAGGGGAAAAATGATTACACATTGGTAAAAATGATTACCTATTATTGATTACACAAAAAAGGGGAAAATGATTCATTAAGATCAACACTTACCCTTTTTTCCATTTCTAATAGTGACCTATCAGCGAATCTTTCTTGTCTCTGTAAGGAGGTAAGAAACATAAAGAGATGTAAGTGCAATATAGACAGGGAAGGGGAGAGGATCATAGTAACTGTGTCTGTGTGTGTGTGTGCGCGTGGGCGTCTGACTCCTTATGCCCCTGTGGACTATAGCCTGCCATGCTCCTCTGCTCTTGTAATGCTATTCAAGAGGAGTAAATACAGAGTGAGTAAAGAAAAGAGAAAACAGAATTTGTACCGAAATTAAAACAAATATTTATCAGAGGAATGCTTAAACATCCTCTATGTATCACTTTGCCTCAAGTCTTTCCAGTTAAGCCAGGAGCAAGGATGGGAGATTACTGGGCACAAAGCCAAGAACACCCCAGTCTTCCCTCCCATGCGCAAGCTCTCTGTCTATACAGTGGCGAGAGGCTGACCCTAACGCTCAGATTCCAGGACCCTGACTGAAATATACATTGGACCAGACCGTGTGCCTCTGTACCCTCGCAGTCTGACCTGTGAACTGGCCTCTTCCCCTCTCATGGCTCTCTTAGTCTTGCTAGCTCTTTCTCTAACGTTTTCTTTTCTAATCGTCCATGTTCCAAATTTGGTAAGAAGGATCATATCTCTTATAAGAAATCCCAGCTACATAGCTTTTCTTTTCCTGGCAAGCTCAGGTCTCATTTTTCTGTTTTCTGCTTCCTGTACTATACAGTCAACTACAGAGATCTCGAGATGAAAAGGACCTTTGGGGCTTTAAGCCACATGTTACACTCAAAACCAGGGAGCTGTGCATGTGGGTATTGACCAAAGGGACAGTAAAAAAGCAAGTGCTTAGTTTTTATTTATAATGACCTCTGTTCATACATTTCCCTTGGGATTCCTGTTCAATTTACTGAAAATGAATTCATCAAAAGGTTCATTCCCCCAGAAGCCAATGTATTGAATAACCCATTTAAAAAATTTACCAAGAACAGTTTTTGCTAACTACTAAACAAGAATGCTCTTTTATGGTCATTAACCACAAAACATCCTTTAAAAAACTATATATACACACACACACACAAACAGTTCATCGTGATTAAGCACAACTTCATTAATTTGGCAATTCAAAAACATTTCTTGATATAATTTTCTCTTCTGTCAATCCTTTCAACATTCATATTTTTGTACCATCAGGGTTTGTAAAGCAGTTACTCTTTGATCCTTCTTGCAAATTTTCTTTTTTATAGTTATAGTATATAAATTAAGATCTAATCATGGCCATCTCCCCTTCATGGATCACGGTGAAGGGGCTTGTGTAACTCACTGAAGCTATGAACCATGCTGCGCAGTGCCATTCAAGATGGAAAGGCCATAGTGAAGAGTTCTGACAAAACATGGTCCACCTGAGAAGGGAATGGCAAACCACGCCAGTATTCTTGTCGTGAGAATCTCACGAACAGTATGAAAAGACAAAAAAGTTAAGACACTGGAAGATTGGCCTCCATAGGTTGGAAGAGTGATTCCCAGGTGGCTCAGTGGTAAAGAATCCACTTGCCAGTGCAGGAGACGCTGGAGACATGGGTTTGATCCCTGGGTCGGGAAGATCTCCTGCAGAAGGAAACTGCAACCCACTCTGATATTCTTGCCTGGAGAATCACACGAACAGAGGAGCCTGGTGGGCTACAATCTGTGGGGTCGCAAAGAGTTGGACACGACTGAGCACTGTATGCACACAGGTCCGAAGATGTCCAATATGCTACTAGGGAAGAGCAGAGGGCAATTACTAACAGTTTAACTGACTATGTGAAAGCCTTTGACTGTGTGGATCACAAGCAGCTGTGGAAAATTCATTAAAAAAATGGGAATACCAGACTATCTTATCTGTCTCCCGAGAAACCAGAGAAGCCAGTCAAGCAACAGTTAGAACCAGACATGGAACAATGGACTGGCTGTAAATTGGGAATTTAAACTGTCACTTTGCTTATTTAACTTATATGCAGAGTACATCAAGCAAAATGCTGTGCTGGATGAGTAACAAGCTGGAATTAAGACTGCCAGAAGAAATATCAACAATGTTAGATATGCAGATGATAGTACTCTAATGGCACAAAGTGAAGAGGAACTAAAGAGCCCCTTGATGAGGGTGAAAGAAGAGAGTGAAAAAACAGCTTAAAACTCAACATTCAAAAAACTAAAACCATGGCATTTGGTCTCATCACTTCATGGCATAGATGAGGAAAGTTGGACAGTGACAGATTTTATTTTCTTGGGCTCCAAAATCACTGAGGGTGGTGATTGCAGCCATGAAATCAAAAGACATTTGCTCCTTGGAAGGAAAGCTATGACAAATCTACACAGGATATTAAAAAGCAGAGACATCACTTTGCCCAAAAAGTCCATATAGTCAAAGCTACGGTTTTTATAGTACTCACGTATGGATGTGAGAGTTGGACCAGAAAGAAGGCTAAGTGCCAAAGAATTAATGCTTTTGTACTTAGTGCTGGAGAAGACTCCTCAGAGTCCCCTGGACAGCAAGGAAATCAAACCAATCAATCATAAAGAAAACCAACCCAGAATAATCACTGGAAGGACTGATGCTGAAGCTTAAGCTCCAACACTTTGGGCACCTGACCCCAGGAGCCAGCTCACTGGTGAAGACACATATACAATAAAGACTGAAGGCAAAGAGAAGAGGGCAGCATAGCATGAGACAGTTAGACAGGATCACCGACTCAATGGACATGAATCTGAGCAACTCTGGGAGAGAGTGAAGGACAGGGGAGCCTGTCGTGCTGCAGTCCATGGGGTCTAAAGGTCATGACTTAACGACTGAACAACAACAACAATCACGGCGATCCAATCTGTTGTTTTAGTTATTTTTATATATTTTAAATTTTAACTAAATAGACTTTTGGCTGCACCATGCAGCATGTGGTATGTTAGCTCTCTGACCAGGGATTGAACCTGTGTCCACTGCAGTGGAAGAACACAGTCCTAAC
The DNA here is from genome assembly GCA_006410875.1 of Neotragus pygmaeus. Taxonomy (NCBI): domain Eukaryota; kingdom Metazoa; phylum Chordata; class Mammalia; order Artiodactyla; family Bovidae; genus Neotragus; species Neotragus pygmaeus. Next base: position 713,496 of record SJYV01014875.1, read on the forward strand.
CATTGGATTGTCAGAGAAGTCCTCATGATTTTTAGCGGGGGAGGACCAACACCGCCCAGCTTATGGGATCTTAAGTTCCTCAACCAGGGATCAAATGCAGGCCCTTGGTAATACAAGTGCAGAGTTCTAACCACTGGACCTCCAGGGAATTCTTAGTCTGTTGTTTAAATGTTTTATGTTTTTTTGTGCTTACTCTTTCTGGAAAAAGAAAAGTTAGGTATTCCAGTTGCTTATTATTAAAAATAAAATTCAGAATTATAAATGAGACTGTTTCTGCCAATTCTGATATACTTATGTCTTTAAATTTATATTTTAATTGCTAGAAAAACAAAACAAAGGCTAAATATGCCACTTAAACAAGTGCAAGTGAATAGTAAAATGCTAAAAAGATTGAAAAATGTTAAAAAGACATTAAACAACTGAAAGAAATAAAAAATTGTTGGAACAGTGTCAAATACATATAAATTCATAAAATGTTAAATGGAAAATTAGCATTTTTTTTCATATAGGGACAGTTCAGCAATTTTATGATTCATGTGCTAATTTTTTGGGTAAAAAAAAAAAAAAAAAAACTTTAGCAGGATTCAACGATTCTACAGTCCTTGGCAGAAAACTATGAAAGAGACCATCTTTTTTGGTCATGTGTGCAGCTTATAGGACCTTAGCTTCCCGACCAGTGATTGAACCTGGGCCCATAGCAGTGAAAGTGTGGAGGCTCAACCACTGGACCACTAGGGAATTTCCAATTCTGTTTTTTCCTAGATTACTAAACATAACAGCCAATGATTGTTGAATTTTATTAAAAAAAAAAATGTTTTGTCCACAATCTACTATGTCAAGATTAATTCTTAGTAAGATGATTGTTTTCCTTGGAAAAATTCCATGCAACTATCAAAACTTCCACTACTATATATATTCATAAATAGTTATCAAAGAAATGCTTAAAAAAAATACAGATTCACAGTAGACTTAAATACTCAGGGTAAATAATAAAGTTGAACAAAAAATTTAACATTCTGTCACTTTTACTTTTACATGTATCCCTAAATTTTTGAAATGACATCTACGCAAGTTCCAACTAAGATATTAATTTTGAATATTTACTCGATATCTCATACTCTAATTCAGGGACTTATTTTTCTGACCACAGTCAATGGGAACAGCTTGCAACAGTTGTCCAGTGTCCTGTGAAATGGACACAAACAGAACCATGGGCACTAACAAAACTGCTTCATGTGGATGATAACTGGCAACTGGCTAATTCTATCAGTTCTCCTCTCTCGTAGAGTTTGAATGAGAAACTTATAGGAAGAATTAGGTGACAACAGAGTAGGCAGAAAAGCAGAGAAACAGAGAAGGCAGTAAGCAGGGTGACCATAATGACAGAGTACTTCAGTAGGGAACAATGGCTATTTTTATTTAGAAAATATTATGACCGAATGTCTAGAACTAAAGCTATTTTCAGGGAACTAGTTATGATATTTTGTGGCGGCTCACTAAGCTATTAATGCAACCTAGAATGATGACATTCCAGTTTACCATGAGACTTAAGTGTAAGCCAGCAAGTGTAAACTTGTATGACATTCCAAGTTTTTATGACACCTCACTAGGAAATGTGCTCTTGTTCTGCAGTACTTCTCTGTGTATCTTCATAGTAAACCTTCATTACCTGAGTCTTTAGTCAAAGAAAGGAATGTCTCATTTATAGAGCTGAAGATGCCATTCTAGATGAGTGCTTTCAAACTAGATTCTAAAAGTTTACTGTAGAAATGTGTTTATGCTAGAAAGTCTTATGTTTAACATTAAACAAGCTTACTTCCCTAAAATTTACAGGACTGCTTAGAGCCTTTAACATATTAAATCAGCTCTGCTAAATCTCCAAGTTACTGAATATACAGTATTTCTCAGTTACTCGGGTCACAAAGCTCTTTTCTTTTTTTGTTTTGAAGTGGAGCAGGAGAAGGAAGAGGAGGAAGAAGAGGAGACAGCACTTATTACTATTTCCCAGAACTAGTGGTTTATGGAAAAACAGCTTGGGAAACAATTCATACACATCCTAGACTGTATATATAACGCTAGGATGTGTATGATCTAAGGCCTAGTTCTGCATGGCTATCCAAGTTTTCACTTCTAAAATTATCTCTGCCAGGTTGTTATCTTCTTTCAGAATTATTATTAAATCAGTTTTTAACTAAACAGTAAACATTCTTAATGAATAAAAATCACTATAAAAATTTTTATGGCTTTAAGAAGACTCTGTAATTATTGCTGTTATTTGCTAAGTTGTCTCTGACTGTTTTTGTGATCCCATGGACTGTAGCCTGCCAGGGCTCCCCTACCCACGGGATTTCCCAGGCAAGAATACTGGAGTGGGTTGCCATTTACTTGTCCAGGGGATCTTCCTGACCCAGGGACTGAACTTGCTTCTCCTGCACTGACAGGTAGATTCTTTACCACTGAGCCACCTGGGAAGCCCAAGATTCTGTATAGATGCCTTTACTGCTTTCCTACATCTGGTATGCTGGAAATAAGCATTTAAAATCCTTCATGTACTACAACATAGATATTAAAAGGCTAAAAAATACTTTGACATTCCACCATAAAGCTATACTTCTATATTAGAAAAAAATAAAAGTTACCAGTAAGCTGTATTATCTTGATTCTTTATTAATAAATAAGCTATTATCAATAACCAAACTTACATCCAGAACACGAGAAAACTACAATGCAACTTTTAGATAGAATAAATGATGACAAGCATTACCTTTAGAGTAACAAAGAGAAAACATGTACAAACCTGGGTGGCTTTTTCCAATTGTAATTTAAGATCTGTCAGTTCCATATTTGTATCATGTAGCTGCGCTTTCAGCTTTTCATTTTCAGCTAGAATTTGTTCATAAAGCTATACAAATTAGGGGAGAAGAACAAATTACTTTTCTGCTTTCTTACTATTGTAAGATCTCCTAGTGATCACTTTGCAATATTAAAGCAGGAAGATTGATGTAACATATGAGCCATTAAATAAATACATTAAATATATTATATTTAAATGCTTTGTGGTCTCAAGGCAAAAACTTTTGGTCATGCAGGCATGTTTGTCCCACATAAATTCTTCAAAAACTAGTTCCAGTATTTAAAACTTATGACTAAACTGAAAACCATGACTTTTCAGTTTCCATTAAAAAAACTCAGTTATCTGATAAAGAGGGACCACATAACTATGCAGCAACCACAGCTGAGGTCATAAAGAGCCGCTGTTATCTTTATTTGGGGTCTGTGAGCTCTTCTGCCTATCATTCCCTCTTTAATTTCTGACACTGAGATGCAGCATCAGTGGCATTTATCATTATATTTGTATTATTTTTACTAAAGTTAAAAGGAAGGTAAACAATTTCTTGAATATTTTCTTAACACTTGAATCTACTACTTATTTTTCCCTCATCTCTAATATTATAACCACAGATGGCTACATTTATCTCTTACCTAGACATTTCCATTATTAGAATTGCTCTCTTGACCTCCTTCTAATCTACTTTAGATAAAGCAGCAAGAGTTAAATTTTCAAAACAATCTCTACCAGCCTTACCAAAAATTTAATTACTTCAATACATCATGTACCCTCCCACCATCATGCTGATCTATGTGCTTGCAATTCCATCTGAAACATCTTTTTTTCCATTTGCCAGTTGACTACTAATTGTCTTTCTGTTCTTGGCTGAAGTTTTACTTCTTTTGTGAAAAATTAGTTTTTTAAAAAAATTTAAGGATAGTTTCTTACAGATTTGTGTTAGTTTCTATCAGATATCAACATGAATCAGCGATAGTTATAAATGTCCCCTCCCTCTTGAATTTCCCTCCCATATCCCTCCCCGTCCTACCCCTCTAGGTTGTCACAGAGCCCTGATTTGAGTTTCCCGTGCCACACAGCAAATTCCTGTTGGCTGTCTATTTTACATATGGTAATGTAAGCTTCCATGTTTCTCTCTCCGTGCCTCCCACCCTCTCCTTCCTCCTCCTCCCCGCCCGTTCTCTGCTGTCTGTTCTGTCTCCATGGCTGCCCTGCAAATAATTTCATCAGTGCCATCTTTCTAGACCCCAGATATATAAATGCTTAATGTGAAATAACTTTTTTTTCTGACTTATTTCACTCTGTATAATCAGCTCTAGGTTCATCCACCTCATTAAAACGGACTCAAATGCATTCCCTTTTATGGCTGAGTAATATTCCATTGTATGTATGTACCACATGAAATCTACCCTCAGACCGTGTCACTTCTTTGCTATACACTTTTATAAAATTGTGTCTTTACTTCAGGATTACGGTTTCAAATTTAGAAATTATCCACTGATTTGTAGGATTATATGATAAAGTCTGTCTGCCTACTCCATGGAAGGTACTCATCAGAGCAGGGACAGCATCTCCATCTCCACCGGCCGTAAGTAGAACTTCACTACTGAGTACACGTCGGTGTTCAGTTCTTTACTGAATGAATGACTGAATCTTATTCCTAACATAAACTGACCCCTATCTTCCTTCTGTTGATTTTACTTTCTTAATGGGCAATTAAGATAGCTGCCAAGTATCTTGGACAAGTACAATTACTTCAAACCTTCCTTTTCCTCCAACAAACTTCATTAGGTTTATTCAAAGTTTGTAATATGAAGAACCTTGATCTTAAGAATTCTAGATTGCTTTGTTTCCAGGACTTATTTCTTAATTAGTTTTGTCCTCAATAGCACTTGAACTATCCTAAGTTTTCAGTTACCTAAGAAATACTATACTGTCCTGGGAAAAGCCATATTCTTTGTTTGGCTGCTTCCTGTTAACAAATAAAGAAAAGATAGCTCCCTCTCTCTCACACACACACATGCACCTACCCCTCTACTCCAAATCTACTCAATGTCCCCTTTCGGCTCAACCACAGGACCACACTACTGGCCTGAGAAACTTCAATGCGCAGGTAGTCCTGGTTACTTTCCCCTTTCCTTTAAAAAGGCAAACAAATAGATATTTATATTCTACTTACCATTAATTGCCAAAAACTGAAAAATTAAAGTCATTTAAGAAAGTGATTTAATTATGAGTTTCCAGGAGTAATATCCAAACATAAAAATCTCAACAAAGAGATTATTTTTAAGTAAACATAACTGAATAACCCAAGTACCTTTTTAAAGTCAGTTGAATCATCCTTTTCTAGCCTGCTACTGTAAGGTTTTCTTTCTTCTGAGTAACTGTATGATCCAGAGCGACCCAGCAAGGAATCATACCGATCACTAGCTGATGTAGAACTGATTTCATATCTTCAAAAGATGAGTTTGAGTCAAAGTCTTTATTATAGGCTTTTACAACTTACATTAACATGCATCCTAGTATTTTAACTAGACATTCCAAAATAGTAGATAATATTCTCCTTTATCAGTTATCTAATCAACTTTCATGATATGTAATAAATAAATGGGAAGTTATTTTTAATACTAACTTCCATTGTTTGAGAAGGAGGTTCAAAAATCTCTATATCTGAAAGTCAAAACTGGTTTTACATCATGATAAATTATTTCAACAATTGTAAATCATATATATTTTTTCACATTTTAACATCTCTGAAATCAGAACAGGGCTTACAACTGATATGTATTACAGTTTAATTGTAGTTCTTTTCCTTTAAGTGGCATATGAATGTATTTTAAAATTAGTAACATTGTAGATGATGAACTAATTAGAGTATTTCCAGAGTAATAAACAGATAGTACTATACCATTCTATATAGGGGGTTTGCACATCTGTGGATTTTGAAATCCACTGTGTTGGGTGGGTGGGGTAAATTCCTGGAACCAAATCCTCAGAGATACTGAGAGATAACAGAAATAGGTTTGTCCTAAAGAAGAAAAACATCTCTTTTGAAGATGAGGATCTTATTACTATCTGGTTCTGAATTTGTTTTTTTTCTGATAAATGCTAATGCCTCCACATTTCAATTCGAAAGAATCATCAGAATATAAAATTTGTCCTTGGTTTTACAAGGCGTTGGTTAACAATTATTGCTAAGGGAAGACGAACAGAAATTATATTCAAGTATTAATATATTGGTGGAGGTTCTCTGAAGAACTGAACAATTTGAGCTAGATGACACTTTTTAAAAGTGTCTTCATTGGCTTTTTCTTTTTCAGTCTGAAGCAGGGATAAGGGAGAAGAATCTGAGTCCCTGATGAAATAAATTTCTGGTGGATTTCATTGGCTTCTAATGTGAATAATGAGATGGTCAATGTTGAAGTAACTTAGGAAGCCTAAGAAAACTATCACTGTTGCAAAGATTTGAGAAAAAAATCTTTCCTAGCAACTTACTACAACAAATGAACTAGAAGTAAAGCCACTGATGAAGAAAGTTAATAACACTTATCAAGTCATCTAAATATCTATAGATTTATTACTAAAATAATTCTATCAACTTAAAAAAAATGTATCAATATCTAACAACATATTTTTAGAAAGGATAAAATGAGGAAAAGATCAATTAAAAAAAAAGTAAAACGTACCTAGAAATGGAATCCGTCTAAAAAGAGAAAAACGTAAGGGTAACTCAATTTTTATGCTTTCATTTAAGTAACTTACTGATTAACCAAGAAAATTTAACTTCAGTACTATTTTCACACTAATAAACTAATACATATTTAATCTATGCACTTTAACATCAATATGGTTGTTTTACAAAGAAATTCTAGAACAGAGTCACCGTAAATTTCTACTTGTCCAATACTTTCCGAATTTAAAGTCATATTTTGTGAATTTCTACAAATGACACTATAATTAGGAGGGGAAAAAAGAAAGACTAAGACACATACCCATTACTTACAATTCACTTAGCAGGAGAAAGTAACATATTTTGCAGTACAAAATGCACGTTTATTATGTGACATCTGAAAGCAACTACCTTTCCCATTTTTCTGTTTTTGAAGTAATAACAGGACAGACCAACAAATGAATACTGAAGTATTTAATGTACGACAGTATATACATATTTTGTTTACAATTCATTTTCTGGAAATCCAGCTATACATTCCTCCAAACTTTAGCAATGAGGGTATAAGAAATTATGATTAATTTTCTCAAAGAAGTGGTATGCTAGACTGATGTTCCAGAACTCTTCTTAATGTAAATGGTGAAATGATTAATAGGATAAAATAGTCTCATTGGAGTCAAAGACGTTTTTGGGGGATTAGCATCTTTAGCTCTTTCTGCTGAAACACTGAATCTATAATTTTCTATAAAGTAACTATTCAGAAATGGCTTGTTTAGTTTCTGAATTTTAGATATTTGAATTTTCCCATTATATTTATCTTTAAATGTGCTGTGAAATCACTAGGTTGCTTTGGAACTGTCTGAGCCTCATTCAGATTAAAAATGTCTTACAAAAGTCTATTTAAGTTTCCTTTGCAAAACCAATTTTGTACTTGCTGCCCATGTTTTATGTAATGCTTTACTTTTATAATAATTAACAATTTTGAAGTTTAATTTCAATTTTCACAATATAATTCAAATCCATAAGCTGCTGAAAGAATAGATTTTGAAAGTTTCTATCACAAGAAAATAATTGTATCTATGTGTATGTGTGGTAATTGATGTTTATTGTACTAAACATTTCACAATACACAAATATTGAATAATAACATACACGATATTTTATATGTCAATTACATCTCAAATGAAAGCAGAAGCAAACAAAAAGATACTATTTATTCAAAATCTGGAAAATATCCACATATGAAATAAAATATATACATATCAAAGGAAAACATCACATCTCCCCTCAGTTTGAACTCTGGTTCACTGGTTTAACTTAATTTTAAGAATGAAAACTTCCAATAGTCATAGAAATCACTCACATTCTGTTTTTTTGTCTTTAAAAGTCACGGTGCTATTACTAATTATGTTACATGTGTATCTGTTTTTGGCCATGCTGTGTGGCATGCAGGATCTGAGCTCCCCTGGCAGGGGTGGAACCCATGTCGCCTGCAGTGGCAGTTTGGAGTCCTAACCACTAGACTGTCAGGGAATTCCTGGTTATATTTTATTTTTTTAATTTTAAAAAATTTTTTATTTTTTAAAAATTTCAGTTAAAAGCACATAAAACAAAAAATTATCCAAGTCACTTTTAAGAATATAGTTCAGTAACGCTAACTATATTCACACTGCTGTGTAACAGCTCTCTACAACTTTTTTCATCTTGCAAAACTGTAATTTTATACCCACGAAACAAATCTCTGAAACTCCAATACTTTGGCCACCTCATGTGAAGAGTTGACTCATTGGAAAAGACCCTGATGATGGGAGGGACTGGGGGCAGGAGGAAAAGGGGACGACAGAGGATGAGATGGCTGGATGGCATCACCGACTCGATGCACGTGAGTTTGGGTGAACTCCAGGAGTTGGTGATGGACAGGGAGGGCTTGTGCGCTGTGATTCATGGGGTCGCAAAGAGTCGGAGACGACAAGACTGAGCGACTGAACTGAGCTGAAACAAATCTCTATACCCTCCTACCCCCAGCTCCTGGCAACCAGAATTCTGCTGTTACACATGAGTTTGAATACTTTGGTGAGAGCACAAGCTTGTCAGTTGTCTTGGACTCTTTTTGACCCCATCGGCTATAGCCCATCAGACTCTTCTGGACATGGAATTCTTCAGGCAAGAATGCTGGAGTGGGCTGCCACTCCCCTTTCTAGGGGATCTTCCCTACCCTGGGAGATCGAACCTGGGTCTCCAGCATTGCAGGCAGATTCTTTACTGTCCGAGCCAACAGGGAAGCCGGTAGAATCATACAGAAGGTGCTTTTTAGTGACCTGTTTATTTCACTTAGCATAATGTCCTTGTGACTCCCTGTGTTTTAAAATTGTTTTTCTGAGGTAAAAATATCCTTTAAGTTTTTCTGATTACAATATCATAAGATCATATACCATACTATAACAAAGTTCCTCTATAATTCCCCATCTCTCAAATGCCCTAGAAAACTACTGTTAATCTTTTCTGTATACATATCTATGTGAACACATAAATATCTGTCCATACAAATACATTTTATTTAATCTATTCCCAACTAAAAGACATTTGAAAGTTTAATATTTTGCTTCAAAAGCCATGCTGCTATTAACACTTTAGACTTATTTTTGCACACATAAGTCACTTCACTGGAAATAAATTTCTTGACGTGGAATTGAAAAGCAAGGGGCATGAACTTTTTCTGAAGGCTTCAGATTCGTGTTGCTCAACTGATCTTTCAAGAAAATGAATTTATTATAGCCCCAAAGTGTTATATGAAAATGCCTATTTCAAAACTAATCATGCCAAACCTGAGCATTATTAACCTTTGTCAATTTCACTTTGGTATTAATTATTATGTCTTTGGTTATTAGTGAGAGTAAATGTATTTTAAGCTTACTGGCCATTTATATTTCTTTTGTTATGTTTATAAATTTCATGGATTCTGCTTCCAATTTTAACCATGTCTTTTAAATAGTACAAATATTGATATTTTAAATGCTATAAAAGAGGGCTACACTATTTAAAGTGAGCAAATGTGTCTCAATTTTAATAAGGATGTCNGGCCACTGCTGAGTTTTCCAAATTTGCTGGCATATTGAGTGCAGCACTTTCATAGCATCATCTTTAGACATACTCAAATAAAGTTGCAGATTCTTTACCAACTGAGCTATCAGGTAAGCCCCTTATATCCTTTTACTCTCTTTTAGTTTCTATAGCACCAAAGGGAAATCTGATTCTTTATTTTCCCAATGATTTTTATTCCTGAAATAAATTTATTTCTAATACAGTAATTCATGCTTCTTTTTGTGATCAGCCATTTACTAAAAAATTTTCAATTTAAAAAATCTTTCAAAGGACCAAAATTTTCATTTTATTTGTTCTTCCTATTGCATCTATATTTTCCATTATTTATTTGTGGTTCAAGAACATACTCTGTAGTTAAACTTGTTTTACGATGTAGTATACAGTTAAGATTTTTAATATAAACATACATACTTATGATCTCTAAGATGCTATAGTATTAAGGAGGCCTTAATATAGAAATATGAATAACCATTATAAGTAGTAGGAAATCCCTGGGAGTTCAGCTGGTGAAGAATTCCCCTGCAATGCAGGCAACCCCAGTTGGATTCCTGGTTTGGGAAGATCCCCTGGAGAAGGGATAGGCTACCTTCTCCAGTATTCTTGGGCTTCTCTGGTGGCTCAACTGGTAAAGAATCAGCCTGCAATGTGGGAGACCTGGGTTCGACCCCTAGGTTGGGAAGACCCCCTGGAGGGGGGCACAGCAATCTACTCTAGTAATTCCAGTAGAGCTATTTCAAATCCTGAAGGATGATACTGTGAAAGTGCTGCACTCAATATGCCAGCAAATTTGGAAAANTATAAGAGACAGCATAAAAGCCTAAGCAACAGAAGCCCCATTTATGGAATAATGAACCACACTTCAATAAAGTAACACAAGTTTTCTGGATCAAATTTTATCTTAATTTTTTTTAAATTTATATCCTGAAGTAGTTTCAAAGGCGATTCAAAAAATTTAACAACCTTCTGGTTAACTTAAAATTTACTTTTCTTTGAAGCAAAAAAGTATATGCTACAGAGTCATTTTTTCAATTTGGTGAACTTGGATTCTATAAACTGAATAAAAGTTTTGTTATAAAATACTTCTGAGGTAGTGATAACACTATTTCAAAAATGTACAGAATTGGGTTAATCATACTTTTTCAAAGAAAAACAAGGGCTGACACTACAAATTTTCATAAGAGAGCAACCTTATTTGGTGGAAGTACTTTTCTAGTCTATTGTAGAAGACACCATAAGCTTCTGCCTTAACCTCCATTCTCCCTTTCTCTCAGGTACAGCAGTCACTAAGTTTAGGTGAGGTGGTATGCAGCCCATATTCACAGCAAAACAGCTGAACTATCTCAGTGGTGGACCTTGTCTGGCCTAAACTAATGATTATAATTCCAGTCCTATGTTGTAAAGCAGCCTGAGGATGAAGCTAACATAGAGGGTTGTGTAATATAATTGACATACAGTAAATTATCTTTGTTTAATCTAGTTCAAGCTGGGTTTTGTGTTGCTTGGAACTGAAAAAATGATAGCAAGATCTAAATAATGCTCTATTTAAAATGAACAAAAACTATTTAAACTGTTTGGAACTAAGAAATTTTTTTTCATAAAAACAATATTCTACTCAATGTATCTCATATATAATTTTAACAATAAAACTTAAATATAACATATCAACATGCTTCAAAACCACAAACTTGGAAGCTAGAACATCTTTCCCCTTCTACCCCAGGCTGGTGGGACTAGGGATCTGTGTGATAAGGTGGTGAGAAGTGTCAGCTGGAGATGGTTTACTAATTCCTTCGCTCTTGCTTATCTGTCCACTGTTTCTCCTTGAAAGATGAGAATTCATTGGGTATCGCTGGGCAAGGAAGATGATGGACAAGTTTACAGAAAATAATAAACAAGAGACATAGGTGAATGGGAAGTTCTGACAACTGACAGGCAAAGGGTTTGATAATTACAAAACTTGGCCTGCAAAAAAATTCACCCTTGGAAGTAATTGATTCTTCAACTTGTCTGGCTACCTAAAGATAAAATAAAGGTACCTTTTGGGTCAAAATACACAAACTTGGCCCTAAGAGTAATGTCCACAGTCACCTAGCACAGGGAACCAACTTCTGATCCCTTCACATTATTGTCAATCCCAACAACTAAAAGTAATCTCAATAGCTTTATGTAGGAATGTCAAAATGAAGAAAATATGACCAGAATGCCATTTCAGGCTGGACACTTGAATTCAAAACATTAAGACTAACTCATATTGTACAATCTACTCCTATGTAAACAAAGTTCTTCCACGTATGTCAGCTTTGTGCAGAGGAAACAGTAGAGAACAGAAGGGGAAAAAACTAGTGGGAAGAAACTTTGGTCACTTGATAGCTATGCCATCGTGTCAATCACACTTGCCTTTATTTCTTTAATCAGTACTGGGGTTGGAGGGCAGGGAGCCTTTTCCTGAAGATTAATGGAAAGATCAGCAGTGATAATGAATGTAAAAGTCATTTAGAGACACGAAATTTCTAAACAAATGTAAAGAAAGTTAAAATGACCTATTGAATGACCTATAAAATGACCTATAAAATGACCTCCAGAATATAAATAACCCTGCCGTTTACAAAACTAAAATCTGGATCTGGTACGGTATGCACTAATTCTAGATAGCCTTTAGATACTTTTCTTTGGTCAAAGGTGTAACAGGTAGCCCTTGTTTAAAGGCAAAAAGTGAAAACAGCATTCAGCGTGTTTGGCAGCAAGCCGTTATAGAGGCAGAACACACTAAGCAGGGAGGGGGCACCTCCAAGCTCCTTCCTGGGAACTACACTCAGTTTAAGCTGCCATAGCTTCTGACTGCGTGCACTGCAATTTATCTCAATTTACCTCACGCAACTGTTAGCAAGATGTCGTAAGGTAATTCCCTCTTCACCTTATGTGGCTTACAAAAGATTACTGAACATTCTACTTTTGGACAGCAGTAGAAACCTCTTCTCGTTTTTTTCCTTTCAACTTTGAAGGCTAACATACATACAATAAACTAGACCCACTTAGAGTATATAGGTTGATGAGTTTTGACGGTTGTGTATACCTCAAAAAATCCTCTACGATCAGGATCTAGAGCATTCCCAATGTCTCTGAAATACTTTTTGTGCCCCTTTCCAGTCCCCCACACCCGATTTCAGATAACCACTGATGGTCTATCCCCAGCATGCAGGGACAGTGTACAGTAACTGTCTTACATGAATAAATATAAACAAAAGTAAAAAGTAACCCTTAAAAATACAAATATTTCTAAATACAAAAAATAATGCTAATTACCTGAACTTCTTTCTTATTGGATCCCTCCTCTGTATCAGATTGTTGTTCTTGTTCATTTTCATCACTCTAAAACAGATTATCAATTTATTTTAGAAAAGTAAAGATAATTTTGAAAGTTAATGTCTAAATATATTAAAGCTTTTATAATTTAAAATAACTTGGGAAAACATAACAGGAAATGGATCAAAAAGAAAAGTGGTTTTTAAGTGGGAATTTTTCTACCCCATTTACAGGAAGCCTGTTTTATCTGCACAGTACAATCTAATTAGGTTAGCATATATAGTGAAGAAAGGCCATCTACCTAACATTCTGATTTAAGAAACACATTCATACTGGGGATGAGGATGCAGGAGGTTTAATGTGAAAATATGATACTCAATTTTATATTGTGATGTTATTGCATGTCAAAACAGATACTATTTAGCTGTGCAAATATAATGAGGCAGCAAAAATAGGAAACATTATCTTAAGTAAGGAAAGCTCTATTCTATAAGGTTGGTAAGATCTATATAACAATCCTATTATGTTTAGGTAGTTTAGCTATCTAGCAATTTCTTGGGAATTTATAGCACACCAAATAGAAAACACAAGGCTTGGTAGGCTAAAAGTCTAGACTCTCAGCCAATGGGAATATTCTATTAGAAGGCTTAAAAACTCAATAATCCTTAAAGGACTGAAAGAAAAGGGAAATACACAATCAACGCATCTGGTTCAGGCTCACTAAAAAAATAGCACAGGCTTTAAGACTAAATCATCCTATTTCAGACTGGTATAGCTATTTTCAGCTCTGTGAGTTAGGGTAAATTTAATAAAGAAAATTCTGAGTCATAGTTATCTCATCCATAAAGTGGGGATAAAAACCTTACAGAATTGGCCTAGGGATTATAGAGGATCTTTATACAACCTATCATGTGGTTTCTAGCAAAAATGGTATTTGAAGTTACTAAGCAAACAGGAGCAATACATGCTGCTGCTACTAGCATTATTTATTAACATAAATGTATTAATTCCACAATATGAACTGGTTGTCTTTACACATTACTGTTTCACAGAAGAACACAGGAACTGAAAATTTAAAAAATGGGGAGGCTCAGAGGTCTTGAAAAGTGGTAACTAAGACAAAAAAAAAGGAAACTTATTAATAACTTGCTTAACCATACACCTCCCCTTTCTTTGACAGAGCGATTTTTGTATACTGTTTGATAAAGGTTCAATCACAAGGCTATGGAAAGGAAAGGATATCTGTGCTGATGGTTGATTATAACACTATTCAATGCAAGGTCAAATTAAAAAGATGACTATTGCCTATACAGATATCAGGAACAATCATTATAATGCTAGTTATGTGTATGACTCTAGAAAGTGGAGTTTTGAAGGGAGAGCTGGTCCAAATAAAACTGGGGAAAAATAAATACTGTATAAAAAAGCTTTGCTTAGTAAACACCTAATACATATAAGTTATTAAAAAGGTAAGAATTTTTAAGTAGTAAGAGTTACTAAGATGCTAAGACTGATGGGCTTTAGTATTATTATTAACATATTACTGAGCAATCAATTAAGATCAACCAGACATCACGTACTTCCTGATGAAGGAAAAAACACCCTGCCAAGAGAATACTGAACCAGAATCTGATCATTTCTGCACCTCATATTACCAATTGATAGGAAACACAAAAAAATACAAGAATGTGTTAAACTATACTTCAGGAATATAACCCAGTTCATTCAAAAATAATTGTAAGAAAAAAGGAGATGGAAGAAGTAACTGATTTTTTAAAAGAGACTTGAAAGAAAAAACTAATAATTTATGGTCCTTATTTTGATGCTAATCAAATCAGCAAAAAATAAAATTACAACAGACCATTTATGGCAATAGGAGTCAAAGTGAAAGTAAACGCGAAGTTGCTCAGTCCTGTCCGACTGTTCGCGACTTTGTGGACTGTAGCCCGCCAGGGTCCTCCATCCATGGGATTCTCCAGGCAAGAATACTGGAGTGGGTTGCCATTTCCTTCTCCAGGGGAATCTTCCCAACCCAGGGATTGAACCCCAGTCTCCTTCATTGCAGGCAGATGCTTTAACCTCTGAGCCACCAGGGAAGCCTAATTGGTAAAGAATCTGTCTTGGGAAGATTCCCCTGGAGAAGGAAATGGCAACTCACTCCAGTATTCCTGCCTGGAGAATCCCATGAACAGAGGAGCCTGGCAGCCCACAGTCCATGGGGTCGCAAGAGTTGGACACGACTTAGCGACTAAACCACCACCACAGGCCTATGTAAATGGACAGATGATATGCCCATGAGGCCAGGTGGACAATTAGGTCTTTCCAGGCAATATGGGTCAGGAGGACATTAAAACTGACTGTCTATTCAATATTAAGGATTTATTGTCAATTTATTTAAAATAAACATGATCATGGTATTATGATCACTCATTAAAAGATAATATTTATGGTTACTTTTAAAAAATAAAATTTTAATATTTTAAAAAGGAGTCCTTATCTCTTGAAAATTCATACTGAAATTTTTACATATATAGTATTACTAAAATTTTCTTCAAATATAAATAATTGGGAGTTGGGAAAGTGGTAGAGATTTAACTTAACAATGAATATCTGGGGTGGGATGATATACTTCTTCATGTTTAAACTTTTCTGCATTGCTCCCCGCCCCCCGCCCCCGCCAGGGAAAAAAAAGGGGCTAAAAAAATAATCCCTGAAAACTAAATTAGTTTTGCCTTTCTGAGGTATATGTTGTATTGAAATAGGATAAATTTCACATTAACTGTGTTATCCCATAGTTCTTCTTTCTCCTGCAAATGAAAAGCAATGTCAGGCAAATAGAGATGAAGAAGAAAAATTAAAATTTATAAGATTGCAGCCATTAATTTTTTATTCCCATACTGAGACAGTACTCTTGCTTGTAAGTAATGTCAGAAATCTGAGTAGTTGTTTATTCTTAAAAAGAAAAACTCTTTTCATTTAAATAACTAGCTCAAACACATAGTGGTGACCTAAAGAATACATAATCTGAGGCATATAAAAAATCATTATTGTACATTCCTAGAAAGATTAAGCATATGTCAAGTAGTTATATTTTAATAGGTTCTCACATCTTGTGTCCAAAACGAAACTCCTGTAGATCTTCTTTTCTCTCTTGGTCGCCTTCGTTCTCTGATTGATTTAGGTTGTGATTTATCTTCCCCCTCTTTTTCTTCTTCTTTCTTTTCTCCCTCTGTTAAGGATTAAAATAATCATATGGCAGCAATGCATCTTGAAAGTATTTGCAAAGTAAACATGAAAACAATTCTAAGTCAACCTCTGTGAAAGTTTCTCAAGTTCTCTAATCAGAAATAATTTTTGCCCCCTTAGTGCTCCTGTAACACTTGGTTTAAACATGTCTGTGTCTCCCATTGGATACACTCTTGAAAATCAAGAATTTTAATTACTTCATTTTTCTAGTGCTTAAAACAAAAACTTTGCTTAAAAGACACATTTAATAATATTTACTGAAGAGAAAATAAATGAATTCAATGAAGAAAATGGGGCCCTAGTTATTAGTGTCTGACAGGAGAACAGTTCTCATGCCCAAACAGTCTGTAACAGTGGAGCAGCTGTAGGCACACACGTCTATCAGTTTCTACTTCTGCCATTCCCAATCCTCATGCAGCAGAACCAATGCACCATTCACTGAATTTTCTTTTAGTATCTCAGAGCAAACCTTTTCCCCCCCTTGGGAAAAAATTATCTTTTATTAAAAACAAATCAATGTAAAGTCTTCAAATTTGTTCCCTTCCTGGGATAGTTAAAATATCTTCAGACTTACATACTAGAGGAATATTAGAACCTCTGAACATGCTTTAAAAAGCAGACATATGGAGCAAAGTAATGCTAAAATTGATTGTCAAAAGGCTCCTGTGTCATTAGCAGGCTCCTTGTCTCCTTCTGTGAAGAAAAAGCAGCAAAAGAAACTCCAAAATTCTAGTATTAAGAGGGGTTTAACGTTTTTTACGATTAGTTTAGTGCAAAAGGCCTCAAACTCCAAAACCAGCAGTGGTCATCCAGGTCATATAAGAGTTGGGAGGGGCGGGGTGGTGGTGCTATTTCTCAGCTCTAATCAATTGTTGATGTGAGAATTCAGATACAGTGTTGCCATATCTTCCAACTTTTCAAAAGAAGACAGAAATTTGAACTTTTATTCAAATATCCCTAACTTAAATGTTGGCTCAAAATTTTTATAATCATTATACAGGCCTCACACTCAGAGGTTTAAAGAACTGAAATATTTCAATGACCAACGAAAGAAGGGCCAGCTTGCAGTTGAAAAAAATTTAATTTTCTGAAGCTTACTCCTATAGGACTACTGATATTACCATGACTAATATTATTTGACTTTGCTTTTAAAATATAAAATACCTACAATTGAAATACTTTTATTTAGCACTCATTTATTAAAGGAGGAGTTAGAGTTTATATAGGAAGTTTATATGCAATAATAGGAAATGCTAATAACATTAACATGCCAATATACAGCTGAAAAAGAAACCTATTTTTCAAGAAATAAGCATAGAAATAATTTTTTTTGCAAGGACTTTATATATATATATGTTAAATGATTTTTAAAACAATTTCACAATAAACAGTTAAAAGATGTGACCTACATAATATGCAAGAAATGACTTGAAACATTAATAAACTATTCTTAGAAATAATCACCCCACCAGTTTTTCTATACCAACTTTTCTATGTTGATCTACATAAAGATTTTTGAAGTCTTAGGCAATAAAGATACACATATCCATGACAGATCATACAATTTTCTGTTTTTATTTTCTACTTTGCTCATTCTCAACCATCATATTCTTTCTGGTTAGGTAGAATGAGTCCCAGTTTAGGATGTTGGTTCTTTTCTGTTAAACTATATTAATTAGGAAAAACCAATTCAAAGAATTATCTGAAGGAAACAAAGAGCTTTCAAATTTTCGTTCTTACCTCTTTCATTTTCCTTTGTTAATCCTCTGGAGTAAGCAGAAGTTATACCTACAAGACTATTTGGCCTGTTTAATTGACTTGAAGCATAAAGTGAACTGCTCATTGTAGAAAGTAAAGAGGAGGGAGTGGTTGAACTTGAAGTTGATACTGGTCTGTAGCGTTGATAAGTCTGTGAAATGTGAAAATTAACACCCATTTGAAATATTAAACACAGATAAAAACATAAAATATTTAAGTTCATTTGAAAGGAAAAGTAATATTCTACTCATGTCAAGATAATTAAGACGTCCAGTTAAAATCCCTATGAGTAATTTGCATGTGGTTTGTTAGTAAATAAACCTCTTGCATTTTGAGAATAACAAGAACTACCCATGCCATAGGACCTAGTTTTGTTGCTGGTATACTATTACCTCATCATATGTTCTGGTATACTTCTGTTTATATTCATCTTCTCTAGATGTTTCAGATTCCTTCTTTTCTTCCTGCTTTTCTTTATCCTGTTTCTCTTTTTCCTCTTTTTCTTCATTTTCTTGTTCTCTGGTTCGGGTGGAACGACTCCTCCCTATTGTTTTTTCAGCTTCCTGAAGATCAGTCAATGTTACCCCCTGCACACAAAAAAAGATATATTAAATATTAAATTAAATATGAATGAACTAGAAGTCAAATATGCATGTTTAGAATTGGTCTGCAAATTTAAACAGAATTTCTACTTAGCAAATCATATTCATTCTATGAAGAATCATCATGAGCAAGCACAATAGTATGTACTGGGAAAGAAATAAAATATATGCAAGAAATTATCTATTAAAGAAATTAACAAAATAGCACAGGAACTGACTATATGAATATAAACATTCGTAAGAAGTTCAAAGAAAGAAGGAAAAGCCAATATATACACTCTTTATATATTAAAGTTACATGTATTTATGAGTTTTTATATATGTAGATGCACAAAGAGAAAATTTCAGTAGGGTGGTAATTTTTGAAGGTTAAGTCCCCAAAAGGATAGATTGAATATCAAGACGTAAAGGTACTAAGACAGAAAAAACATGTTAAGATCCTACAAAATACGGTTTAACTTGAAATGTAAGTAATGGTAAGGATCAAATAGTTTAATCTGGACTTTGGAGCCCCTGTACTGTATGAAAGGGAAGATAGAAAGAGATATAAGAGACAGAATCAGAATGGCAAGGAGGTAAAAAGATGATAATTAGCTGGAGTTGACATTTTTCTCATACTTGCACATCAGCTTTTTGAAATACTTAACATAAAATGCTTACTTTCCACCCCTTCCCAATACTCAGAATTATTTAATAATTATAAGACATCATATATGATTCATTTTTAACACTAATCAAATACTCTGAATCAGACACTATATTAGGAATAGAAATATAAATACTCAGAGAGATATAAAAAGGCATACAAAACATGCCTTAACAGTAGTAGCCATATGTAATATCAGATGAAATGTAATTAGATAAAATGTAATATTAACAGCATAGCCATATTTAAAAGGCTACAGTAGGATTACTAAAACAACTTTTATATTTTAAGATTCATTCATACTATATACTGAGATCAATATTTGCACAGAAATGTGAATAGGGGAAACATAATTCTGAACTTTTATATATTACACACATTAAATATACCTGTGTTGATCTTCTAGACTGTCTTGCTTGTCTAGATCTTGCTTTTCTTTGGGACTCAGACTCTTCATCTCTAACAGGAGTGAGGTATGATCTACAGTAATAAATAAAAATCGTCAGTTGGAAATACATTACCTGTGAATGTAAATAAATGAAACATTTAAGTTTAGCATTTTAATGGATTTTTAAAAAGAGTTATCAGAAAATGGTTAGACCCACTCTGAAATTCAACAATGCAGTTTGATAGTGTTTTAGACTGTAACTACTCATATTAACATATATTTTTTAAAGTTTTTCCTATCCACAGTTTTGTTCTCTCAAACTTGTAATATCATTTCTCATAGCTCCTTTTAACATCATCTTAGATAATACGTGAAACTATATGGCTAAGCTCTAGACTGTCAATGTCTTCTTATGGTAACATCATCAGGACTGAATGCGGTTTTTTAGGATGTGAGATGACTAGTGAAGAAGCACGACTCCCTGCACTCCTGTCATCCTGCATTGACATCATACTTTTGTTCATACTTAAAGGTCTCTAAAAATTCAAGTGTTGTCATATATGAACTCCTTTAAAATCAGCATCTTACTCTTGGGTCACTGATTTTCTGATACAGAAAATAACATTTGGTACTATCTTTACTAGATTTTATATTTTAAATCCAAGCCTAGCAGCGGTGGCTGTGCGGCACAGAGGCGGCTGAGAGGAGCTACGAATTGTCCAAGGTCAGGGGCGGTGGCCGAGAGGAGCTACCCCATGTCCAAGGTAAGAAGCAGCAGCTGCTCTTTGCTGGAGAAGCCGTGAAGAGATACCCTGGTTCAAGGTAAGAGAAACCCAAGGAAGACAGCAGGCGCTGAGAGGACGTCAGAGGGCAGAAAGACTGAAACCACAATCACAGACAACTAGCCAATCTGATCACATGGACCACAGCTTGTCTAACTCAATGAAACTAAGCCATGCACTGTGCAGCCACCCAAGATGGACAGGTCATGGTGGAGAGGTCTGACAGAATGTGGTCCACAGGAGAAGGGAATGGCAAACCACTTCAGTTTTCTTGCCTTGAGAACCCCATGAACAGTATGAAAAGGTAAAAAGATAGGACCCTGAAAGATGAACTCCCCAGGTCAGTAGGTACCCAATATGCTACTGGAGATCACTGGAGAAATAACTCCAGAAAGAAGGAATGGAGCCAAAGCAAAAACAACACCCAGTTGTGGATGTGACTGGTGATAGAAGCAAGGTCTGATGCTGTAAAGAACTATATTGCATAGGAACCTGGAATGTTATGTCCATGTATCAAGGCAAATTGGAAGTGGTCAAACAGGAGATGGCAAGAGTGAACATCCACATTCTACGAATCAGTGAACTAAGATGGACTGGAAAGGGTGAATTTAACTCAGANACTATATTGCATAGGAACCTGGAATGTTATGTCCATGTATCAAGGCAAATTGGAAGTGGTCAAACAGGAGATGGCAAGAGTGAACATCCACATTCTACGAATCAGTGAACTAAGATGGACTGGAAAGGGTGAATTTAACTCAGATGGCCGTTATATCTACTACTGTGGGCAGGAATCCCTCAGAAGAAATGGAGTAGCCATCATAGTCAACAATGGAGTCCGAAATGCAGCACTTGGATGCAATCTCAAAAACGACACAATGATCTCTGTTCGTTTCTAAGGCAAACCATTCAGTATCACAGTTATCCAAGTCTATGCCCCAACCAGTAATGCTGAAGAAGCTGAAGTTGAACGGTTTTATGAAGACCTACATGACCTTTTAGAACTAACACCCCAAAAAGATGTTCTTTTCATTATAGGCGACTGGNAGTGCAATACTTAAACACAGATGGAAATAGTTCTTTCAACAAAAATCATTATGTTGATGCAGGTTGGAAAACTATCTCAAGAATAAGTATAAGTCAAGAAATCCATTTCAATTTGTAGACCCAGAGACAGACATAATTAAAGTCCTACTAAGTAGAATAAATATAAGGAACAGAGGGAAGTTGTCATGGCAACTGGGCTGGATGAATGAAACAGAAGCTGGAATCTGCCTGGGGGCCAGTGTGAGGAACTCCGCCCATGGCAAAGGTCATGAGGAAGGAGGCATAGCAAAGGCATGATCAAGCCTCAGGAAATCCCCTGTTCCCGAGCATCTACCCCAAAACCAGAGTACTTTACAGGGGTTCTCCCCCATAACCATTTCTCTTGGAGAGGAGTAAACATGCAGCTCCAAGGCAATAAAAATTCCTGGGGGTGACAAGAGTGTTTCACTTATGAACTCTGAAGGTTATCTAGTCTGCCTGTGTAGGTTCGTCCGACCACAACAGCCCCCCAACCATGAGAGGCACGAGATTTTTTAGACTTTCTGAAGCCAAATTCTTTTGGAAAGTTAGAAATTATTAGTATAGTGGGTTGGTTAGGATTTATTTTGGTGAAGGGTTTTTCATTTGTTGTGTCAATAATTGCTGCTAATTCCCTGCCCTGGGTGGGACAAGGGTGTCTCAGGTTAAACCTCTCTGTTGACAGACTAGCTTGTGTGACAGGATTATCCATACTCCTGCCACTATGATTGCTTACTATCTCTCAATCATAAACAGCACAGAGTATTTTGGAGTATTTTGAGAGTCTTAATTAGCATAGGGCTTTTCTTATTGTTGAGTCAATGATTGCTGCCAGGTCTCCATATCCTTAGGCACCTGGGAATATATTAATCAATGTATTTGGAATATAGGAAAGGAAATATAGTAGTTTTTGATGTTAGCAATACTAGACTTTTTGAGTTAATGAATTTTCTCTTTAGTTACAGACCACTGTACTTTGTTATAAATCACTGTGTCCTTGCTATGTAAAAATGTAATTTTATCACTATCTTAAGACTAAACATCTTAAGGGGAATATTGGTGAAAGGATTTTCATTTGTTGGGCTGATGTTTGCTGCTAAATCTCCATATTCCCTGCCCTTATAATGAATATAACTAGCATATAGGAGAAATAAGTATTAACCTTTAAGATTAATCATGTTAACCTTGGGTTAAATAAATTCCTTTCTTGATTGTAACTCACTACACCCTCACCCTATAGGAATGCAACTTTATTTGGAGGGTGGTGTCTGGTTTAAGAAAAAACACCCTTGGAAAAAATAAGTTTTTTGGTTATCAGAAAGAAAGGGTTGTAAATGTCAGCAGGCTTCATGGACAGATGATGTAAAACCCCTAAGACCTTTTTTTATGTAAAGCATCTGATTTTGATAAAGGTCAGGACTGCTGACCCCCGTGTGACTCTGTATTCATCCCTATATGCAACAAAAGGTATATAAGAAAACCTGAAAAATAAAGAAATGGGATCAGTTCTNTTTATCACTATCTTAAGACTAAACATCTTAAGGGGAATATTGGTGAAAGGATTTTCATTTTTTGGGCTGATGTTTGCTGCTAAATCTCCATATTCCCTGCCCTTATAATGAATATAACTAGCATATAGGAGAAATAAGTATTAACCTTTAAGATTAATCATGTTAACCTTGGGTTAAATAAATTCCTTTCTTGATTGTAACTCACTACACCCTCACCCTATAGGAATGCAACTTTATTTGGAGGGTGGTGTCTGGTTTAAGAAAAAACACCCTTGGAAAAAATAAGTTTTTTGGTTATCAGAAAGAAAGGGTTGTAAATGTCAGCAGGCTTCATGGACAGA
Organism: Neotragus pygmaeus; assembly: GCA_006410875.1. NCBI lineage: Eukaryota > Metazoa > Chordata > Mammalia > Artiodactyla > Bovidae > Neotragus > Neotragus pygmaeus. Next base: position 736,758 of record SJYV01014875.1, read on the forward strand.
TGATGTAAAACCCCTAAGACCTTTTTTTATGTAAAGCATCTGATTTTGATAAAGGTCAGGACTGCTGACCCCCGTGTGACTCTGTATTCATCCCTATATGCAACAAAAGGTATATAAGAAAACCTGAAAAATAAAGAAATGGGATCAGTTCTTGGAAAGAGTGACTCCTCCATGTCGTTCTTTCTTGCTCCCCATTTTTCTGGCTGAATTCCCATCTGGAGCATGGATGCTATTCCATGTGAACCAAGTTATTCAGCCTCTTTTTCTCCACTAATTTTCCTACTACACTATCCGTTTCTAATCTCTCTCTATATCTGTAATTAAATATGTATTTTTCCAAGGATGCTGACTCCATCCCCACCTTTGAATCACCCTGGATCCACCAGGGCTGGACCCCAGCAGGAATCAAAGTTGCCAGGAGAAATATCAATAACCTCAGATATCTAGATGACACCAACCTTATGGCAGAAAGTGAAGAAGAATCAAAGAGCCTCTTGATGAAAGTCAAAGAGGAGAGTGAAAAAGTTGCTTTAATGCTGCTCAACATTCAGAAAACTAAGATCACTTAGTTTGCCATCACTTCATAGCAAATCGGTGGGAAACAGTGGAAATAGTGACAGACTTTATTTTGGGGGGCTGCCAAATCACTGCAGATGGTGACTACAGCCATGAAATTAAAAGGCGCTTACTCCTTGGAAGCAAAGTTATGACCAACCTAGACAGCATATTCAAAAGCAGAGACATTACTTTGTCAACTAAGGTCCGTCTAGTCAAGGCTATGGTTTTTTCAGTAGTCATATATGGATGTGAGAGTTGACTATAAAGAAAGCTGAGCACCGAAGAACTGATGTTTTTGAACTGTGGTGTTGGAGAAGACTCTTGAGAGTCCCTTGGACTGCAAGGAGATCCAACCAGCCCATCCTAATGGAGATCAGTCCTGGGTGTTGATTGGAAGGACTGATGTTGAAGCCGAAACGCCAATACTTTGGCCACCTGATGCAAAGCACAGACTCACTGGAGAAGACCCTGATGTTGGGAAAGATTGAGGGCTGAAGGGGAAGGGGACGATAGAGGATGAGATGGTTGGATGGCATCACTGACTCAGTGGACATGGGTTTGGGTAAGCTCCTGGAGTTGGTGATGGACAGGGAAGCCTGGCGTGCTGCGGTTCTTGGGGTCCGAAGAGACAGACACAACTGAGGGACTGAACTGAACTGAAGCCTATGTTCCATCTTGTCACAGGAATGCACAATTTCAAAAGCATGCTATCTCTGTCAAAAGGTAAATAATGAATTAATGGGTTAAATAAGCAAAGACAAGACAGAACCATTAAGTTTATCAATAACGTATCATAATGCCTCTATCTCTGAAAGCTATTTTTAAAAAATCCTCCTGGGTTAACTTTAGTTTTTTTTGTCAATTTGTAATTCATTCTGGTCTTCAGCCTTCCTGACATTATTCACGTATTCATGACAAACGTCGGAATTTTCTGTTTCAGGCCTTTTAAAATAATCTGTTCTTTTAAAGCTCTAAGTTCAAAGAATAAAACACATCATCAAACACCTTAGAGTTAATTACAATTTCTTCACAATTTTTTTTCATACATATGAATGCATCTTTCTCACCATTCAAATTCTTGAATTTTTTGGAATTTGTCTCTCTAAAACCGGACTACAAGATTCATTACTCTTAGGATTCTTCTCCTTAGGTAACTGACCCTAAGATGACAAAGTCACTTCTCATTCAACATCCTAGTTACTTCAGTTTCATCAATTAACTCTTACTTATTGTTAGTTACTTCTAGAGATCTGAATCTTTATGCTTCTACTCTAATTACAGAGAAGCTGTAGAGGGAAGTATATCAAGAAATTTTCAAGGGGGTGTTTTACTTGAATGAGTCATCCAACAAACACAGAGAAAGATGAAAATCCCTTCTATATTTTGACCTAAATTGTTCTTCTCACCTGCTTTGAGAAAATAACACCTGTGTTCTCTGTTCAGCTGAATTAACTACTATACCGTTATAGATACATTTCCCCTCTCTTTAACTTCATATTTTCTATTGTATTTTACCTCTAGATTTCTAGAATATCCTGAATGATTACGTGTTTTTGCTATCATAGTAGTATACAGTACTACACTTCTCAATAAGACTGTTGTTGTTCAGTCACGAAGCTGAGTCCTACTCTTTGCAACCCCATGGACTGTAGCATCTTCACTACCTCCTGGAATTTGCTCAAATTCATGTCCATTGAGTTGGTAATGCCATCCAACCATCTCATCCTTTGTTGTTCCCTTCTCCTGCCCTCAATCTTTCCCAGCAGTAGGGTCTTTTCCAATGAGTCGGCTCTTCGCATCAGGTAGCTAAAGTATTGGAGCTTCAGCTTCAGCATCAGTCCTTCCAATAAATATTCAAGGTTGATTTCCTTCAGGATTGACTGGTTTGATATCTTTGTGTCCAGGGGACTCTTGAGAGTCTTCTCCAGCACAATTCGAAAGCATCAATTCTTTGGCACTCAGCCTTCTTTATGTTCCAATTCTCACATCCGTACATGACTACTGGAAAAACCATAGCTCTGACAACATGGACCTTGGTGGGCCAAGTGATGTCTCTGCTTTTTAATATGCTGTCTAGATTTGTCATACCTTTCTTTCTAAGGAACAAGGATCTTTTAATTTCATGCCTGCAATCACCACCCTCAGTGATGCTGGAGCCCAAGAAAATAAAATCTGCCATTGTTTCCACCTTTTCATCTATTTGCCATAAAGTGATGGGATTGAACACCATGATCTTAGGCCTTTTAATGTTGAGCTTTAAGTCAGTTTTTTCACTCTTCTTTTTCACCATCATCAAGAGGCTCTTTAGTTCCTCTTTGCTTTCTGTCATATCTGAGGTTGTTGATATTTCTCCTGCAATTCCTGATTACAATGTGATTTATCCAGCCTAGGATTTCACATGATGTACTCTGCATATAAGTTAAATAAGCAGGGAGACAATATACAGCCTTGACAAACTCCTTTCTCAATTTTGAACCAGCCCATTGTTCCATGTCCAGTTCTGTTGCTTCTTGACTGGCATACAGGTTTCTCAGGAGACAGGTAAGGTGGTCTGGTATTCCAGTCTTTTTAAGAATTTTCCACAGTTTGTTGTGATCCATACAAAAGCTTTAGTGTAATCAATGAAGTAGAAGTATACTTTTTTTGAATTGTCTTGCTTTCTCCATGATCCAATGGATGTTGCCAATTTGATCTCTGGTTCCTCTGCCTTTTCTAAATCCAGCTTGTACATCTGTAAGTTCTTAGTTCACATACTGCAAGCCTAGCTTGAAGGATCTGGAGCACTGAGCATTAGCTACCTAGCATGTGAAATAAGCACAACTGCATGTTAGTTTGAACATTTCTTGACATGGCCTTTCTTTGGAATTGGAATGAAAACCGACCTTTTCCAGTTCTGAGGCCACTGCTGAGTTTTCCAAATTTGCTGGCATATTGAGTACAGTAATTTAACAGCATCATCTTTTAGGATCTGAAATAGCTCAGCTGGAATTCCACCACTCCCACTAGCTTTGTTTGTACTAATGCTTCCTAAGGCCCACTGGACTTTACATTCCAGGATGTCTGGCTCTAGGTGAGTGACCATACCATCAACTGTCATGGTTATCTGGGTAATTAAGACCTGTTTTGTATAGTTCTTCTGTGTATTTATTCTTGCCACCTCTTCTTAATCTATTCTGCTTCTTTTAGGTCCTTACAGTTTCTGTCCTTTATTGTGTGCACCCTTGCATGAATTTGGTATCTCCAATTTTCTTGAAGAGATATTGAGTCTTTCCCATTCTATCGTTTTTCTCTATTTCCTTGCATTGTTCACATAAGGCCTTCTTATTTCCCTTGCTGTTTTCTGAAGCTCTGCATTCAGTTGCATATATCTTTCCTATTCTTCTCTGCTTTTCACAGTAGTTGTAAGGCCTCCTCAGACAAGTACTTGGCCTTTTTGCATTTCTTTTTCTTTGGGATGGTTTTGATCACTGCCTCCTGTACAGTGTTATGAACCTTCACCTGCAGTTATTCAGGCACTCTGTCTATTAAATCTAATCTCTTGAATCTATTTGTCTCCTCCGCTGTATAATCATAAGGGATTTGATTTAGGTCATATCTACTAAATGCCTTAGTGGTTTCCCTACTTTCTTCAATTTAAGCCTGCATTTTGCAATAAAGAGCTCATGATCTGAGCCACGGTCAGCTCCAGGTCTTATTTTTACTGACTGTACTAATCAATCTGATTTTGGTACTGACCATCTGGTAATGTCCATGTATAGAGTCATCTTTTGTGTTGTTGGAAGAGGGTGTTTGCTATGACCAATGTGTCTTCTTGGCAAAGCATGTTAGCCTTTGCCCTGCTTCTTTTTGTTCTCAAAGGCTAAAATTGTCTATTATTCCAGGTATCTCTTGACTTCATACTTTCACATTTCAATCTCCTATTATGAAAGAACATCTCTATTTGGCATTAGTCTTAGATGGTCTTGTAGGTCTTCATAGAACTGGTCAACTTCAGCTTTTCAGCATCAGCGGTTTGCAGTATAGACTTGGATTACTGTGATGGTGAATGGTTTGCCTTGGAAATGAACCGAGACTATTTTGTTGTTTTTAAGCTACGAGCTACTCTGATTCTTGCCCACAGTAGTAAGTATAATGGTCATCTGAGTTAAATTAGCCCATTCCTGACCATTTTATTTCAGATTCCTAAAATATCAAAGTTCATTCTTGCCATCTCCTGCTTGATCACGTCAAATTTACCTTGATTCATGGACCTAACATTCCAGGTTTCTATGCAAATTTGGTCTTTATAATAGCATCAGACTTTACTTTCACCACCAGACACATCCAAAACTATGCGCCATTTCAGCTTTGACCCAGTCCTCTTTCTAGAGCTATTTCTCTGCTCTTTCCCAGTAGCATATCAGACACCTTCTGACCTGGGGACTCATTTTCAGGTATTAATCGTTTTGCCTTTTCATGCCGTTCATGAAGTTCTTGAGGCAAGAATATTGGAGTCGTTTGCCATTTCCTTCTCCTGCGGACCATGTTTTGTCCTGACCCAGGGATCGAACACAGGTCTTCTGTATCACACACATATTCTATCTGAGCCACCAGGGAAGCTCCATAAATTAGGTACAGTGCACCAAATTGAAGCAATTCACTGAGAAGCTATCTTACCAAATCCAGTTTCTATGAAAATATTAGTACTGATTTAAGTTCATAGAATAAAATAAAAAAAATTTTTTAACTTAAAAAAAAAAAAACAAAACTGTCCTTCTAAAAGTGGAAGGCAAGGAAATAGTCACTAAATAAAAGATTTAGTTTATTACCATTTCCTGAGTTAGACTTTCTCTTAGTTGAAATTTTATATGGCTTCATCTGTACCAATGCACAAATATAGAAATGATTACAACTAGGAGACTACCTGCCCTCTCTCCCTTCTATGATGCACAAAAGCTTGATATTTCTCCTTCTCCCCTCTGTTTTATAATTCTGTTCTGTCTTCATACTGCCTCTCTGGAGTCTTAAGGTTTTTATTCAGCTATAACAGATACTTTTCTCATTTTTATAAAAACTCCAGTGATTTTCTGGGACAAGAAATAGGATATCAAATAAATATTATTAGAGTTTAAGAAACATTAATTCTGGAACATGGTTTTTATATTGTTTGTTCCATAATTGATTATATAAATGTGCAAAATACTATACATGCTAACTCTTCTTTAAGAGAAGGGTAAGCAACATATTAAAAGGTCTGTAAGGTACTGAGGGAAGAAACCTATTTAACCATGTTTAATGCAGCATCGCTCGAGATGATTTATACAGAAAAAACTTTTTTTTAATTTTGAGGTGCATCTGTTAAGGAGTAATGATCAGAGCCACAGTCAGCTCCCAGTCTTGTTTTGGCTGACTGTATAGAGCTTCTCCATCTTTAGCTACAAAGAATATAATCAATCTGATTTCAGTATTGACCATCTGGTGATGTCCATGTGTAGAGTCTTCTCTTGTGTTGTTGGAAGAGGGTGTTTGCTATGACCAGTGCGTTCACTTGGCAAAACCCTATTAGCCTTTGCCCTGCTTCATTCTGTACCTTAAAGCCAAATTTGCCTGCTACTCCAGGTATTTCTTGACTTCCCACTATTGCATTCCATTCCCCTATAATGAAAAGGACATCTATTTTGGGTGTTAGTTCTAGAAGGTCTTGTAGGTTTTCAGAGAACCATTAAACTTCAGTTTCTTCATTACTGTTCGGGACATAGACTTGGATTATTGTGACACTGAATGGTTTGCCGTGGAAATGAACAGAGATCATTCTGTCACTTTTGAGATTGCATCCAAGTACTGCATTTCGGATTTTTTTGTTGACTATGATGGCTACTCAATTTCTTCTACAGGATTCTTGCCCACAGTAGTAGACATAATGGTCATCTGAGTTAAATTCACCCATTCCAGTCCTTTTTAATTCACTGATTCCGAAAATGTTTATGTTCACTCTTGCTATCTCCTGTTTGACCACTTCCAACTTGCCTTGATTCATGGATCTAACATTCCAGGTTCCTATGAAATATTGTTCTTTATAGCATCAGATTTACTTGCATCACCAGGCACATCCACAACTAGGTATTGTTTTTGCTTTGGTTCTGTTTCTTCATTCTTTCTGGAGTTATTTCTCCACTGTTCTCCAGTAGCATATTGGGCACCTACTGACCTGGGGACTTCATCTTTCAGCATCCTATCTTTCTCATACTGTTCATGGAGTTCTCAAGGCAAGAATACTGAAGTGGTTTGCCATTCCCTTCTCTAGTGGACCACGTTTTGTCAGAACTCTCCACCATGACCCGTCCATCTTGGGTGGCCCTACTCAGCACGGCTCATAATTTCACTGAGTTAGACAAGGCTGTGGTCCATGTGATCAGACTGGTGATCACCCCAGACAGAAATGATGTGGACTTAACAGAACCAGAAGATATTAAGAAGAGGTGGCAAGAATACACAGAAGAACTATACAAAAAAGATCTTCATGACCCAGATAAACACGATGGTGTGTTCACCAATCTACAGCCAGACATCCTGGAATCTGAAGTCAAGTGTGCCATCGCTACAAACAAAGCTAGTGGAGGTGATGGAATTCTAGCTGAGCTATTTCAAATCTTAAAAGATGATGCGTGCAAGTGCTGTACTTATTATNTTCACCAATCTACAGCCAGACATCCTGGAATCTGAAGTCAAGTGTGCCATCGCTACAAACAAAGCTAGTGGAGGTGATGGAATTCTAGCTGAGCTATTTCAAATCTTAAAAGATGATGCGTGCAAGTGCTGTACTTATTATGCCAGCAAATTTGGAAAACTCGGCAATGGCTACAGGACTGGAACAGGTCAGTTTTCATTTCAATCCCACAGAAAGGCAATGCCAAAGCATGCTCAAACTACCACACAATTCCACTCATCTCATACGCTAGTAAAGTAATGCTCAAATCTTCCAAACCAGACTTCAAAAGTACGTGAACCATGAACTTCCAGATGTTCAATCTGGATTTAGAAAAGGCAAAGGAATGAGAGAACAAATTGCCAACATCTGGTGGATCACTGAAATAGCAAGACAGTTCCAGAAAACCATCTACTTCTGCTTTGTTGAGTACGCCAAAGCCTTTGACTGTGCACATCACAATAAACTGTGGAAAATTCTGAAAGAGATGGGAATACCAGACTACCTGACCTGCCTCTTGAGAAACCTGTATGCAGGTCAGGAAGCAACAGTTAGAACTGGACATGGAACAACAGACTGGTTCCAAATTGTACCAGCCCTGACTGGTACGTCAAGGCTGTACATTGTCACCCTGATTATTTAACTTATATGCAGAGTACATCATGAGAAA
>SJYV01014875.1:744976-767634 GCA_006410875.1 Neotragus pygmaeus
GTCTAGTCAAAGCTATGGTTTTTCCAGTAGTCATGGATGGATGTGAGAGCTGGACTATAAAGAAAGCTGAGCATCAAAGAATTGATGCTTTTGAACTGTGGTGTTGGAGAAGACTCTCAAGAGTCCCTCGCACTGTAAGGAGATCCAACTAGCCCATCCTAAAGGAAATCAGTCCTGAATATTCATTGGAAGGACTGATGCTGAAGCTGAAACACCATTATTTTGGCCACCTGATGTGAGGAAGTGACTCATTGGCAAAGACCGTAATGCTGGGAAAGATTGAAGGCGGTAGGAGAAGAGGATGAGATGGTTGGATGGCATCGCCGACTCAAAGGACATGAGTTTGAGTAAACTCTAGGAGTTGGTGAGGGACAGGGATGCCTGGCGTGCTAGAGTCCATGGAGTCACAAAGAGTTGGACACAACTGAGTGACTGAACTGACTGACTGACATCCATTAAATGCATAAAAGTGCTCTGTGAAATATTAGCCTATAAAATATGGTTCAATGGCTATTTTTTTATCCATTCAACTTATTTATGTACATATTGGTTCTATGCAATTTATTGCTTTTGTACTTCCACCAGATGAGGAGAAAAAATAACAGAAAGAGATGAAACCTAAATGTGATAGCACATCCAGTTAAACAGAATTTATACCAGGCTAGACAGGTGTTTGTATTACTTCAGCATTTCATGAGCTGCTCTGAAAAGTCAAATGAACATAAAAGGCTAAATTCTGATTTCTACTATATATGGTTAAAGTTTTTCATATTTAGTTTAAAACAGGGAAATTTGTATGTCCTTTTACCCACACTGCAAACAGTACTACCAACTATCACACTCTCTCCCAAGAAGCCTAGATTCTTTTTCAATACTTTCAAGCTGCTATGAAAGTTAATAAACCTATTTATCATATGCAGGTTATGGACATAAAAATTACTAGCTCCAAGATAGGTCTGTTCAGTTAAAATTTCCATACAAACATTTGCTCTAAATTAGCATAAAAACCTAGCCTATCAATTTGTAATGTACAATATATTTCCTGGGCTGAGACGACATACCCCACGCCTGAGGAAAAGGAGTATGTCAAGGCTGTATATTGTCACCCTGCTTATTTAACTTATATGCAGAGTACATCATGAGAAACGCTGGACTGGAAGAAGCACAAGCTGGAATCAAGATTGCTGTGAGAAATATCAATAACCTCAGATATGCATATGACACCTCCCTTAGGGCAGAAAGTGAAGAAGAACTAAAAGGCTCTTGATGAAAGTGAAAGAGGAGAGTAAAAAGTTGGCTTAAAGCTCAGCGTTCAGAAAACTAAGATCATGGCATCTGGTCCCATCATTTCAGGCAAATAAATGGAGAAACAGTGGAAACAGTGTCAGACTATTTTGGGGGGCTCCAAAGTCACTGCAGATGGTGACTGCAGCCCTGAAATTAAAAGACACTTACTCCTTGGAAGNCTCTTCAAATACAAAAGATCTCTTGTATTTTTAGTTAGCTACAAATTTTTTCTTTTAGCAGTGACTAAAAGTTAAAATTTATCAAAGGCATTTTTGCATTTCATTGGATGGTCATAGAATTCTAATCTGTTAAAATGGTGAATTACAGAATTATTAAAGCAAACTTCCATTCTTTGCATACACTCTAATCAAGATGTATCATCTTTTAATATGTATTTGACTTCAGTTTGTTTAATTTGCATCTTTGTTTTTGAGTGAGTGTGTTCCTTTGTTTTTCTTGAGTTTTTCTTATATCCATGCATGAAACAATACATTTTAACCAAAGATTATTAAGTGTAAGTCTCTTCTTTTTTCACACCTTGCAATNAGCAGCAGCAGCAGCAGCAGCAGCTTCATAGTATCATTTGAAGTCAAGGAACACGCTACTTCCAGCTTTGTTCTTTTTCTCATCACTTTACATCTTTCATATGTGTTAATTTTAGCTTGAAGCACATTATTATTGCTATTTTCTGTCTGTCTCTCATATTACATGAAGGGGGGTGATGTTTCTTGTGTACTCTTCTATCTTTAAGACTCTTGACCCAAATAAATTCTAAATGAATAAACATATATAAATGTTGCCTACATGAATGAATGGAATGCAGGTGAATTCATGGATGTCTTGCATGACTTATACCCTATAAATCTTCTCCCACTGAAGCATCTTTGCTTTTTGACTCATATTAAAGAGAATTCTCTCAAATTCCACTGCTGGGTATATTATATGTGATAGATCCTTTTAGTACAGACCTCTTCAAATACAAAAGATCTCTTGTATTTTTAGTTAGCTACAAATTTTTTCTTTTAGCAGTGACTAAAAGTTAAAATTTATCAAAGGCATTTTTGCATTTCATTGGATGGTCATAGAATTCTAATCTGTTAAAATGGTGAATTACAGAATTATTAAAGCAANGATTGGGGGCAGGAGGAGAAGGGGACGACAGAGGATGAGATGGCTGGATGGCATCACCGAGTTGATGGAAATGAGTCTGAGTCATCTCTGGGAGTTGGTGATGGACAGGGAGGCCTGGAGTGCTGTGATTTATGGGGTCGCGAAGAGTTGGACATGACTGAGCGACTGAACTGAACTGAATATATTTCCTATACATATGATAGTCTCCGTCTGATATTTAGTTCCTTTCTCCTTCCCTGAGCTGTCTATACAGAGCAGACCTCTATGAATAGAACATAGACAAGATAGAAAATTCATGTTTTTAGTATGTTTTCAATTCCAAAGAGCTAGTCATCAAAAAAGATGGAAGAATATACCAAATTTCACTGCTTCCTTAAACATTACTGTATCATATTGTCATACTGGATTTCTTTCTTGTAACTACATAGGGTATGTAATTTTACTTACTAATCATAGACCGCCTACTATTTTCTGAACAATCCAAAGGTTATTTCTAAAGTAAGAACTTTTCCCCTAGTAAAGGCAATTATTCTGTATATTATTTCTTTCCCTAACATTTACTAGCTGAGACATTTTTATTTATTTAAAATGGGAAGATCCCCTGGAGAAGGGACTGGCTACCCACTCCAGTATTCTTGCCTGGAGAATTCCATGGACAGAGGGGTCATGGGGTTGCAGAGAATCAGACACAACTGAGCAACTGACACTTTTGTTTGTTTCAATAATATTTATATTTTTGTCCACCAAATTACATCTCTAAAAAGCAATACCAACCCTTGCTTCTCACTCAGCATTTTTCCTTCCAGAGGGAAGATAGGAGCTGGCTGAGTCAAAGGGAAATGGTAAAAATGAGTAGTTGTACGAAACCATGGGAATTCACACTACACATATGAAGTTATTGGTAAGGTAGTATTTTGCAGTTTGAAAAGGCTATGGAGAATTAGAAATACTCAAACAATGAAATAATTTTTCATCATACCCCACCTGTCTGTCTATCTTGCTACTCCCTTGGGCTTGCAAGATCTCAGTTCCTCCATCAGAGACTGAATCCAGGCCATTAGTGAAAGTCAGGAATCTTAACCTCTAGGCCACTAGGGAACTCATCTATTTAAAGCAAGCTTCTCTCTTCTCCCTGATGCCTCCCCCCTCCATTTAATCAACTGGAAATTTTATAAAAACAGAAAATTCTTACCTAAACCTGATCAATAAATCCAGGAAAACTCAAGAATAATGTGGAACTTAATAGTGTACACAGTAACTTTACAGAGTATTTAAAAGTGCATATGTAAGGGTATATAAAAATGGCATAAATGTATTAACATCATTTTAAATATTCAGGGCTTCCCTGGTGGCTCAGACAGTAACAAATCTGCCTGCAATGCAGAAGATTAGAGTTTAATTCCTGGTTGGGAAGATCCCCCAGAGAAGGGAATGGTAACCTCAAATCATCATATATACGATGCAGAGGAAAATTTTCAACCATATACATTTTGAAATAATTAATAATAATATTTAATTAAAACATAAAACAGGGGAATTCCCTGGAAGTCCAGTGGTGAGGACTCTGAGCTTTCACTGCTAAGGGCCCAGGGTTCAATCCCTGATCAGGGAACTAAGATCTTACAAGCTGAGTGGCCAAAAAAAAAAGAGAAGACAAACAGCAAGGTCAAAATTGCAAACAAGTATTTGACATCAAACAAAACACAAACATTAATATTACTGCAAACATCACTGAAACAAGACAAATTTTCTAGGAGTTGAATTAATTCAACTGACTAGGAAAAATGTCAATAGACATTTTTTTCCTTACACTATAGGACCTGCTGTACCTTAATAGCATCGCTAAATATTTAATTCTCAATTTTTAAAATCTTAAAGAATTGGGGACTTTCCTGGTAGTCCAGTGGCTAAAACTCCCTGTTCCCAATCCGAGGGGCTGGGGTTCCAAGCCTGGTCAGGCAAATAGATCCTACATGCTGCAACTGAAGTTCCTGCATGCCATAACTAACACCTGGCACACTTAGATTAAAAAAAAAAAAAAAAACCTTACAGGATTAATTCTAAAAGGCTGAAACTTAATACTTTTCAACAACATTTAAAAAAAGCTCTCTCATAATTTACTAGTTCTGAAACAACTGATGATTTTGAGGAGATAGTCACTGGAAGAAAATTTTAAAGTACGGAATGCTAGAAATAGAAAGGATTCTAGAAGTCAAAAATTGTGAATTAAAGACCTGATTTTACAGAAGAAATGCTGACCCACAGAGAACTCTTATTTTAGGATTAAGGCAGACAAGGAGCAAAAATATCAGGAATTCTTAAACCTTTTCCCCTTTAACTACCTTCCAAAAAAAGCAAAGCCTTTAAATTTATTTTCACCAGAAGAGAATGAATGCCTATGATCCTCTAATTTCTGTTGACTAAGTGGTCTCACTAAAAACACCCCCAAACCTAAAACTTACTAATTTAGAGAAAAATCAAGCAAGCATAAAAAATATGATATGACCTGTACTGGTATTCAAATCACAAAGCGCCTGTAGTGCTGTTGAAGTATCATTAAATTTCACCATAAAAATAGAAATGAAATATACTGACAGAAACTAAAGATGCAATGACAGGAAAGAAAAAAATTTTTCATCTAAAATAATTTTCAAAACATTTAACATTTTGTTACTTTCCAGATAATCACTACAAATTTACTGTAAAGATGCTACCACTTTTACAGCAAGCCATGCATTTTGCTAGGCATCAGAGACAAAAGATATATAAGACTGTCTATATATGAATACTATCTGCCAGAAATAAAGCCAGATTAATCTGGTTGGTAATTTAGTTACGGAAAATATCAGTTATGTAGCTAATTCTTAAAGAATAAAATATTTAAAGAGGTTACATTTAGTTTCCTAAAATATTCTTTCCCAAGAGATAAAACCAAATTCAAAGCTAGCGACAATGAGTAACATACTAGACAGAAAGAACCCTGCACAGATTCTCCTGTAATCTTGGGCCTAGCCTAAGCTCTCACACTAATCATATAAAAGTGGAAAAGTCACTTAATATCGTTGGGACCCAGTTTTCTTCTGTAAAGGATATATAAAAGATAATAGTAAGTTCCTTTCCACATCTATGATTCCATACCAGTTGGTTGCAACAGGAAGAAGAGAGTAGTGCTCTAAGTATGTTTTAGCACACAAAATAAATTCACAGACTCTCTAAAACACTTAACAAGTGTCTTCTATGTTCAAATACCAGAATTAAAACTAAGTGAATGTATTACACATGTTAAAATCATTTGGCTTACGCATGTGCCTAAGAAGCCATTCTTCAACAAGGGAATTTTAAAATGAAAATTTCAAATATAACAACAACAAAAAGGAACCTGTTAAGCATCAAATTTCTTAACAATGAAGTAGAAGGGGGAAACAATGAGAAGAATAAAAAACTTGTCTTTTTCATGTTATATCTATAATTTTCTATGAGTATGATTTGCTTGATATGTGTTTAGAGTATGTGTTTAGATCTTCACTACAAAAATTTTTTGAATTCTAACAACCATTAAGACTAAGATGGCTAAGTAACTGCCTGGCTCAGTGCCTTTAAACAAGAACTGTCAGAGGTGGATTACCAAGCCTAAATGCTAATAATTGCTAATTATAACAATTTACAGAGTTTTGAGCTGACGCAGGTTATCTCATTGTATTAACTTACTGAAAAGATGGACATCAACTTTCCAAGATTAAAAAACAGAACAAAACAGACAAGTTACATCACTGGGCAAGATACATCAGCAGTGCTATTACGACCTGTACACACCTGCGTCTCTCCCTGACCTCTGCAGTGGAGGAGACAGTGCCAGCAGCAGTTGTAGTCAGGGTTGTGGTAGAGGCTGCAGCATTAACAACAGTTGGAGCAACAGGAATGGTCACTGCCGTAGGAACACTGTCCTTCTCCTTTTCAGTACTATCCTCAGCCCACAAACGATTTGAGGTACTATAGCATCATAAGCAGCAACACAAAAAGAGAAAAGGAAAACAGCTAAACAATGAAAGCACTTTCTAGCAGCTGAAAACATGTGACTACAGGGATGGATTTTTTTTTTTTTTAAACACAACATGAAACATCTTTCAACCATGAACCAAAAAGTTCACCCAGAGCTGTCAAAGAGAAATTTACATTTTAAGAAGCTTAATTCAAGGAAAAGTTCTTAAGTCAGGAACTTAATTTTTTTCCCCAGACATATAATTGCCTCTTTTGGAACCAATTTTTGTTTGTAAATAATTTTAACCAGGTCAATGAAAAAATCCAGAGCCCCACAATCTTCTACACAAAAATGCATGCACATACATAAGCACACAGGAGGCCTGAACACAAAATGTACCTGTGACTCACCTGCTTTGTGTGCCTGCTGAGGAAGAACCCGTTGTAATCTTTGTAGTAGTGCTTGTGCTGGAAAGCAGGCTTTTCTGAAGCCCAGCTGCAGAGGTAACTGTTGGTGTTGATGTGGTGCTTGGAACACTAGAACTAATCAAATCATCTTGTCTTCTACCAAAGGAGCAACTAAAGGAAAGAGTCATATCTATATAGGATGTGTCTGTAGGTGTATTCTATAGTCAATGCCTATACATTATACAGATTCACAAGGTTAGGAAAAAAATCTTAAAAACTGTGTTCCTAAATACACCACCGGCTCCAGCACCAAGAGTTGCACCTACAACTTGCTAGAGTCTAGATGATTTCACTAATTTGGTAGTGTATCATTTTATTAAGCCCCCACCCACCAACAAGATTTAAAGATGATCTGACAGCTTACGTTTCTGGAACTGCTCTATGTCATATGGACATGCCTGGAAAAACACTGGTTTACTCAGGGAAAGTTATGACTAACATTTTTGGAAAAAAAAAAAGTTTCGGCAATGGGTCACAGCCTTAGGAGTGATCCATGCCTGTATTTTATCTGTTGATCTTTTAGTCTTTTTGATTGCTTTTAGCAGAAAAAATAATGCATAGATCTTCTACTCCCTCTCCAATATGATATTACCAACATTCCAATTTACAGCATTTCTACTACTCTGAGTTCTAACACAAGTAAAAACTCTTCAAGTCACCAAATGAGATAAATCAAGTTACTGACTACTTCAAATGCTCCAGTCAATTACATAATTGATTTATATGTAATTATATTCAGAGTTCCTTTTCAATATAATCTAAGATACTTCAAAATACATATTAGGAAGGCATAAGTAGGAGCAAATTTTCAACCTGTTGTTAAATATATATTGTGTGTCTTTAAGCGAAGTTTTATTTAAACAACAAAAAATATATAAAGGCATATTTTTCATATTAAATTGAGAGCTCCAAACAAACTGCCTGATATTTTATTAAAAGACTACATGAATGCTACTTAAGAATTATATTATTACCTTTTGTGGTAAGTTGATCCTTCATTAATTGAGCTATTCTTTTTAAGATCATCTTCCCATTTTCTTCTTGTATATGAACTACTTGTTCGCAAACTTGAAGAATCTCTGTGGAAAAAAAAATCCTTCAGATTCTGGCAGATAATTTTAAAACAGAGTTAAAGAAGCTGCACATTAATAAACACAGTAGAAATAGAAACTAGTAAAATCCCTTAGGAAAACACTTTGGAATATTTATTAAGAAATGAAAGTAATTCACTAAGATTCCAGTTCTAAGAGTCTATACCTAAGGAATAATTCTACCTATAAGGGGAGATAGAAACGTCTATAGAAGTTTTCTTTATGATGACAAAATATTATATGATTTCAGTGTCCATAGTTTGGGCAGGAGGAATGGGGACTTTAATATCAGCAGATCTACTCTACAAATACTATGTATTGATGAAAAACAATGTTTGTTGAATTACACGCTAACATCAGTTCAGTTCAGTCGCTTAGTTGTGTCCAACTCTTGGTGACCCCTAGGACTGCAGCACGCCAGGTTTCCCTATCCATCACCAACTCCTTTGCTCAAACTCATGTCCATGAATTGGTACTGTCATCCAGTCATCTCATTCTTTGTATCCCCTTCTCCTCCTGCCTTCTATCTTTCCCAGTATCAGGGTCTATTCTAAGGATTCGGTTCTTCACATCAGGTGGCCAAAGTATTGGAGCTTTCACTTTAGCATCAGTCCTTCCAATTAATATTCAGGACTGATTTCCTTTAGGATTACTGACTGGATTGATCTTTGTGCAGTCCAAAGGACTCTCAAGCATCTTCTCCAGCACCACAATTTGAAAGCATCAATTTTCAGCATGCAGCCTTTTTTATTGTCCAACTCTCACAACCATAGATGACTACTGGAAAAAACCACAGCTTTGACTGTATGGACTTTTGTTGGCAGTGTGATGTCTCTGCTTTTTAATATGCTGTCTAGGTTGGTCATAGCTTTTCTTCAAAGAAGCAAGCATCTTTTAATTTCATAGTTGTAGTCACCATCTGCAGTGATTTTGGAGCCCAAAAAATAAAGTCTGTCACTTTTCTACTGTTTCCCCATCTATTTGCCATGAAATGATGGGACCAGACGCCGTGATCTTAGTTTTTGAATGTTGAGCGTTAAGCCAACTTTTCCACTCTCCTCTCCTCTTTCACTTTCAACAATAGGCTCTTTAGTTCTTCTTTGCTTTCGGCCATAAAGGTGGTGTTATCGGCATATCTGAGGTTACCTGATACTTCTCCCAGCAATTTTGATTCCAGCTTGTGCTTCATACAGCCTAGCATTTCAAATGATGTACTCTGCATATAAGTTAAATAAATAAGCAGGGTGACAATACAGAGCGTTGACATACTCCTTTCCCAATTTGGAATCAGTCTGTTGTTTCATGTCTAGTTCCAACTGATGCTTCTTGACCTGCATACAGATTTCTCAGGAGGCAGGTCAGGTGGTTCTGGTATTCCCGTCTCTTTAAGAATTTTCCACAGTTTGTTGTGATCCACACAGACAAAGGCTTTGGCATAGTCAATAAAGCAGAAGTAGTTGTTTTTCTGGAACTCTCTTGCTTTTTCAATGATCCAATGGATGCTGGCAGTTTGATCTCTGGTTCCTCTCTGCCTTTTCTAAATCCAGCTTGAACAACTGTAATTTCTCAGTTTACTGCTGTTGATGCCTGAGTTTGGAGAATTCTGAGCATTTGTTTGCTAACATGTGAGATGAGTGCAATTGTGCGGCAGTTTGAGCATTCTTTGGCACTGCCTTTATTTGGGACTGGAATGAAAACTGATCTTTACAGTCCTGTAGCCACTGCTGAATTTTCCAAATTTTCTGACACAATGAGTACAGCACTTTAACAGCATCATCTTTTAGGACTTGAAATAGCTCAGCTGGAATTTCATTACCTCTACTAGCTCTGTTCGTAGTGATGCTTCCTAAGGCCCACCTGACTTCAGACTCCAGGAGTGGACATCAACATTTTAGTAATCAGTGAACCAAAATGGACTGGAATGGGCGAACTTAATTTAGATGATGATTTTATCTACTAGTGTGGACAAGAAACCCTTAGAAAATATGCAGTAGCCCTCATAGTCAACATGCTAACATGTAAGACTGCTTATGAGATTGCAAGTGAAAGAAAAAGACACAAACTGAATACTGTAACATGACTACAATCATTGTTAAAAAGTTCTCATACTCTATATGTGCTGAAAAGTGAAGAAACAAACTAAAATGTTGTCAGTGATTAAGTAATGGCTTTTTCTCCCTTCCTTCTCCTTTTGCATTATGTTCCAAATATTTAGAAGCATATGCTAGTCAGTGACCTCATCTGCCACCACTGTCCTCTCCCTCTGATACAACCATAATGCCTTTTATTTATACTGTTATTTCATGAACATACCAAATTCTGTGCCTCCTCAGATCCACGTACCTGGTGTTATTACTATTAGGAACACCCTCCATTCTTCCTGAAATCTACATACCTTGTAATAACAACCACCCAACCCTCATTATTTTAACTATCATGCTAGATAGTAAAGATTTCATAGTAAAAAGACAAACAAATAAATAAAGCAAATGACAATGAACCCACCTGTTCTCTTTCTCTTCAATGTCAGATGTACTGGCGAGGCGTCTTGGTATTGTAGGTGCAACATATGCAAGCCTAGTTCCTTTACTATCTTTTTCCTACACAATGGCAAGAAAAAAAGTGAAAATAAATCAGTGCGATGATTACAGGTGCTGCTAAAAGTACGGAAAAAGTTATGTAACAACATATAATTACACAGTCATCACAGTTTATTTGATAATATTTCCATCATTCCTAGCTAAACTCTAAAACTGATGTCTATCAATGCTCAAGGACTATAAGCACTAAATGACAGCCTGCTCAAATTAATTTTCTTTTCTTTCTCCCTTAATCTAGAATTAGATCATTTTAACATAAGAAAAATTCCTCCCCATTTTAATGACTGTTTCTAAAACTTCTGTAACATATTATTTACTGTAACACAGTATTATAAGACAAAACATCCTTATTTCTTTCAGAGAGAAGAGTTCTCAAATATGATTCATTGGTAAGTCTCAAATATTTACATTATATAAGCTATTCACTACTTTTATACTCTATGCTTTAAAAATACAACATTATACAAAACAAAAAATTATTTCAATTATATTTATCCAAATCTAAGAGTGTAGATGCCATTTAATGGAATCTGTTATATTCTCATTATATGGTATCCATCAAATACTTGGAAGACAACAGGACAATAAATTTATACAAAATAAAAATCCTAAAATTACTTTATGAATAATTCATTTCTGAATTTCAATATATATAAATAAACATTCTTATATAGTGCAAGAAAACTATATGGAAAAATATCTGAGTATTAAAAATGCAATGGAAAATAAATAATCCAATTACATAAAATAGCATTCAATGAACTGTGGTACACTGTATTTAATGCAATTTAATAATGCCTTTCAAAATACAGCTATTAAAATTGCTCACTAGGACAAAGCTGGGATGCATCAGATGAAAAAGGAGGTAAAGAAATTGTAAATATTGGATAAATGCAACCTATTAGTATAATCACAGTCTAGAACAAATGCATTCCTAAATTTTGAAAACGTTTCTTAATAAATAAAATTAGCTTATCAATTGATAGATTTTATAGGATTTCTGTAATTGAGTAGTCTTCATAATTTATGTTTTGGGTAAATACATCTGATCTCCCCAATAATTATATTCCACATATATATTGGCTGAAGGTAGGTACATTTGTATTCTCATGTCATTCATTAGGTCAAGTGAATTAAGTTGATATATAGGTATAATAATAATACACAGTAGAGAACCAATTGTTATAGTTCTTATAGAAACCAAATTGTGAAACAGATTACCTTTTCTTTATTATCCAAAGAGGAGGAAAGTCTGGGACTTGAAGCTGAGCGCATGACACCTGCAGTGTCTTTTTCCTTCTGAGCTTCTTTAGATGCTGTGATTTCTGCAAGTGCGCCGTAACTGCCTGTCTTTCTAAGTCCTAACCTCCAGGATGCAGGGGACTCATCTTTTCTCTCTTCTTCTTTGGGAGAAATTTTTGTAGTTGAAGTTGGAAACTGTTTTTATTTTATTTTTCAGGAAAAGGAAAAAAATTGTCAAGACCGATCAGTCCTTAAACTGGAAAGGAGAAGTTTACAGATTAAACGCTTTAAAATTACAGTTAATAGTTTCAGGAGAAACACTTACTAAGTAGGTTAATGTCTTAGTCAAAATGTAAAGATCTAAAACTGAAAAAAGAAATATTACCTGTCGAGATGTTAGGTTTAAGAACACACACTCCACACTTTGTATCACACAGAAAAATTATGATGCAAATACAGAGAAGAGAAATGAGCACACCATAATGACTTAAAACCATGCATCGTTGAAACCAATATTCACATTAAACTTGTTATGTTGTAACCTAATATAAATCCTTGCACATGGAAAAGCCTCACCATAGATTTTTCACCCTTACTGGGCACAAGAACAATGCCAGTTTTGCGCAAGCCCTGCCTCCAGGATGCAGGATCTACTGATTCCACCACAGGCATGATAGGAGCAATGAAATCAAACTAAAGCCGATTAAAGTAAGACAGGCAAAGAGACACAGATTGAAAGCTTGAAAATATAAAAGGAAGTTATGAGCAAAACAGACTTTTCTCTTGTTTTAAAAGAATTTTACAATAAAGTAAAACCCCAATACTGGGTAACTCTCCAACCTTTAAGAGTCACTGGGAATAAGTTCCAGTTTTGGTATAAGAGCATCCAAAAAAATCTGAGAAACTTCTAAGGCAGTTAAAGGCACAGAGAGCTGATAATATTCTAGTATGGAGTGAACTAACTACTGCACTTGAATTTTGTTTTTATTCACTTTGTACTAGGGTTAAGAAATTTTAAATACATCATCAACAAAAGTAATCATCAATATATATCTAATCATAATATTTCATTCATTAATATTTTAAATATCATAGCCTTAAAAGTACCATTGGATTTTTCTACCAAACATTAAACATGTCAACTAAAAATTATTTTTCTACAAATATTTATTTCATTTCAGTTTTCCAACAGCCCTAAAAATGAAACACTCATAATCTTCAAACTAGTTCACTTCATCAACTGCACTTACAGAGTTTAAATATTCAACCACAGTTAAATATAGACGGTTAACACAGCAACTAACTAGTTACTACAAGCACAGGATATGGATAATTAAACAATTAAACAACCCAAAACAACCTTTCTTTCACATTTATAGCCCAGGTTTACCGTAATGGAAAGTTTAAAAGAACTTGTTAAAAGCACCATAATGTTGGAGGTCTACTTTCTAGACAAAAAAATCTCTAGTATTTCCAGTAGTTAATTCCTATCAATAGGGTTGAAAAGAGACTCAAGACATACAGCATTTCTCAGTTTCCAAAATGTGCACTGAGGCATTCAAGATGCAAGAACAAAATCACAGGCGTGCTATGGAATGTTTTAAAATTTTAAGTGAAGTACAGTGACATCTGTTGGACACAGCACAAACTGCCATTACTAACTTATTTGTAGTAACTACTTAGTAAATGAAGTAAAGAAGTACTCCTTTGGGCCAAATGGCACTGTGAAAAAAAATCAGTAAAACACTAAAGTTTCCCTTGGCTGAGAAAGTCCAGGAAGCTCTGTAATATTTTACTCAGTATGATAGGCACTGCGATGATTTCTTACTGATTTCAGAGTTTAATGTCACACTACTCGAGAACACAGGTTGGCAAACTTTTTTTCTATGAAAGGTCAGGTTGTAAACTTTAGGCTTTAACTACTCATCTATGCTGTTACAGTACAAACCCAGCCATAGGTAACATACAAGTGAATGAACGAACGTGGGTGTGTTACAATAAAACTTTATCTAGGGGCAGTGAAGTTAAGAGTTTGTGTCACAAAATACTCTTTTTCTTTTAATCTTCCCCTGCCTCTGCTAACAATTTAAAAATATTAAAAGCATTCTAATTTGCAGACTGTACAAAAAACAGGTAGTGGGCCAGGTTTGGCCCACAGACTATGATTTGCTAATCCTTCTCTGCCCCTAGAACCTTCCCCAAACTAGAAACAAATGTTACTCTTCCATGATAAAATAGTAAATAATATTTGCTGAATGTTAGAACAGAAGCGAACATTTAACAAATGTTCACTTGTGTCAGCCTAAAAGAACTGTTTCATATGGGTTATCTCATTTAGTCCTGCAACCACTCAATGAAATAGAACTTTACTATCATTTTTGAGTTGAGAAAAATGAGGCAGTATTATCAAGTTAGAAATTTTGTTGCACTGTTAAAACTGATATACCTCCTCTCTCTATCTAACATAAATTTCAATTTAAGAACTGGTTATCTGTTTAAAGGCATCTTTCTATTTCTGGTGTATAAATGAACCTCTTTGGGTAACTCAAGTATACCTACTCCCTGAGATTCTTCTTTTTGTTTTTATAACCAGGACACTATTTTGACTTTCCTATTCTTCTGACTACCCCCATTCTTGGTCTTTTTGTTGCTGTTGTTGTAGCAACTTTCCTTGTCACAGTCCTGTAACATAAGCACTCCAACAGTCTGTTCTCATATATCCTATCTTCTCTTTGTATTTTCTTCTGAGTGTTGGGAGTAGGGTCTTCTTTATATCCTCATGCACTGTATTCAGCTTATTCTCAACTGTGCTATTCTGCAACTCAGTCTCACTCCTAATGTCCCAGTCCTGAACTTCTATTTACCTGTAGAATGGACCTTAGATAAGGAAAACTGGAAACGGAAACAATGTATAAAGTGTAACACCTTTATTTCCAAACCAACTCTGACTTGGTTCCCTATTTCTGTTAAGGGCATCAGTAATCTAGTCAATCCCCCCCACCCCCCAAAAAATTTTGGCCTCACTGTGCAGGCATGTGGGATGTGGGATTTTAGTTCCCTGATCAGGGATCAAATCCATGGTCCCTGCAGTGGAAGCAGGGAGTCTTAATCGCTGGACTGTGGAGGAAGCCCCAATCCCCTGCATTTGCAACTTGAAAGTAAGGTTAGACCTCTTCTTTGTCATCTTCCTGCAATTATAAATTAAGTGACAAGTCTCTAAACCTCCTCCTCTACTTTATATAAGACCACTGCCACTCTTCTGATTTATATTCTTTATCATGTTGGGAAAGTTTAATGACTTTCTAATAAACCTTCTCTCAATCAGTCTCTCGCCTTCAAATACACCTATACATTAGTGTCAGAATAATATTCTATAAAGAATAATTCTTTCATGGCCTTGTTCAAATATCTATGATTCTCTATATCTATCGGATCACAAAAACGTTACCATAGGAATGAAAACATTTCACAGTTTGACTCTACTTTTCCTGTTTCACTTCATATATGTATCCTATAAATTTATCAAACTTGACAACTTATTTTTCCTGAAAAAAAATACTCTATATTATCCCTACTTTGATCACACCATTTCTCTTCTCTTTCAACAAACTATACAAACTCTCTTCTCTGTTAGGCTGAAATACTACCAACACATTCTTTAAGATCTATCAAAAATGTTCTAACTCCACTATCGCAAATCAAAAATGATTTCTTCCATTTTAAAACCACTGTTTTACAATTATACACTTTTACTGGTAGTCTTTTATTGAATTTTATTATGTTTAATAATTATATTCAATTAGCAAGAACACGTAATCAAGAAAACTCTAAACTTTTACCATCTAGTAAAGACAATATAGTTTACATGTACTGGAATGTATTCGTAGACAGCAGAACGGATGGTTTTTGGAGATTCCAACGATATTTACTTTGACTACAGTTATATATATAAACATTGTTAGTTAAACTTACTGTTAGTTAAAACGTTAACTAACAATAAACTTACTGTTAAGATAGAATTTTAATATAAAACATACATTATTTAACTTTTTAAGTTAAATAATGAAATAAACTTACTATTTAGTTAAATCTTAAGATCAAACTAATAGTTTTATAGTTAATATATCCACAAATTATAGGCTTGATCTCATTGCTACAGAAATAGTTCTGCAATTTTAGCTGACAAGTTAACAACTGAAGAGAAGAACTTTAAAAGTGAATACATCTATGTTTCTCTACAGTTATCAGGAGTTATTACAGTATATAAGTGATATTTAATACTGTTTTAGAGCTTTCAGGGTTGTGATCTATTCCTTGTCATGAATGCTCATGTGTATGTGTGTCTATTTATATAAGGTTTAAGCACTGGTGGAAGAAGCTAGAGAACTTAAGACAACTTTGTCTAAAAAACAGAAGTTGAGGAGTGAGTGGCAACCTAAAAATAGAACTCTTAATTACAAAATCTTTTATGATACATTTATAAATTAAGAATTCATCTAAGGAAATTTGTTAGGTGTCTAAGTTACAGGGAAAATCTTAAAATGTTAAAAAAAAAACCAAACATGCTACATTAAAGTAAATACAGTATCACTGAATATAACAGGCTTTAAAAGTCATACATAATACTGATTAAATTTTGAAATACTTCATTCTTTTGTATAAGACTTTATTACTTGGAATAAAACTTGGCCATAAAACATTATGAACAAATACTGAAACAAAATAATCTTTAAAGTAATCTTCAACTTGAGAATAAAATGCAGTTTCTAAATATACAAATTAGAGAAACAATTGTCATTAGGTCAACTTAATTAAGAATCAGAATCAATTCTGATTAATAATTGATAAGAATAAAATAAGAACTTTTATAGCAAAGAGATAATTGGTCCACTAATCTAACAGAGCTATTAAGTATCTGCTTTCAGTGAGGGCGGTAGGCATAAACTGAGAAGTAAACTGCCATAAATCTAGGGTTATGCTTGAGAAAAATATAACTGATAAGAAGCCTATTGTAATTGTTTGACTACAGTAGGAAAGAGATTGCTTAGCTAAATACTCAAAACACTAACAGCTGGCTTCTTGGCTAGCTATGCCAAGGGAATGGAGCTTATAGGAACTTTTTTAAAAAATTTGCAGTTCTAACAAATAATAAATCAAAAGAGTTAAAGTTCAGTATTCACTGAAGAAGTAAAATGGGGTTCTATAATTAAATAAACCCAGTTAAAGCAGCTCATGGTAGCTCCAGTTATGATAACTATCTTGAAAATTTTGCAGACAGACTGCTTCTGGAGAATTTCATTTTAAAGCATATATAAATTATGGCCATTTGAAGATAGTTTCTGACTGCATTTATGAAGCCCTCAGTTCTAGAATATAGAAGGTGAGATGATTTAGTCAGTCTCCTGATATTCAAACTGCACAAGTGAAATGCATGTTATTTCTACCACTAAAAATTCACACTACTGCTTTCTTTTGGAAGAGTTTCAAAGGAGGATTATTAATAATAGTATGGACTTTTCTCTAGCTTATGATTTTAAAAGGCTCAAATTGTGGCCACTTGGTATCAAATCCAAACACTAGCAAAACTCACAATATGATAGAACTGCTGAGGGGATTTAAAAATCAGTCCTCAAACCAATGCAAACCAAATAATGTCAGACAAGCAACAAAACAAGAAGTCCAAAGGCAGAGACACGATAAATGAATACAATGTGTGATTTGTGAGTGGACCCTTTATTTGAAAAATCAAAAAATTTTGAAAAATTAAAAAAAAAATTTAGATTTGAAAAATCTAGAAAGGTGTTACTCGGAGAACAACTGGGAAAATTCTGAGTATGGTTTGTGTATTAGCATAAATAATGTTTTGTATCAATGTCAAAATTTCTAAGTATAAATACATACTCAAGTATTCAGGAATACTGTGTTACAGTGAAAGCAGTCAATTCTTAAAAACAGTTCTGAGAAAAAAAAAAAAGGTGAGTGCTTATGTGTGTGTGTGTGCACAAACATGTGTATGTGAGTGTGTGTTACATAGAGAGGGAAATAAGTTTGCTCATAAAAGACAGGTAAGGGCTGGTAGGGAGAAGCCTTTAAAACAAGACCAGTAGGTTAAAGAAACAAACAAACAAACAAAAACCCACAGAAAAACCCTTAATCTTTAATTTGGGTTTTAAAAAGTATGGGTTCTGAAACATCAGGGAAAAGAAGTGTTGAACATCAACACGCTAAGTTGGAAAGCACTGTTTGGTAGAGAAAGGAAAGTAGGAAGGACAATAAATAAATGGAGAACAAAATAAGGAAGAGGAAGAAATGAAACTAACATTTTGGGAGCACTTAGCCACTAGCCAAGCTCTTTCAATTAGTACTTAACAATGGTAACTTATTTTCTCTCTTTACTATCATTTTTGTTTTGTGCTTTTTAGGGAGAACACATAAGGAAGTTAGTAACTAGCCTAGAGTCACAACTAACAAGAGGTGGGGTCAGCATCTGACCTTTGGTTTGTTCAGACATACCTGGTGCTTTGTAAATGAACTAGAAAATCAAGATTCCAGTTCTTTTAGTGACCTGTGGCAGTTTTGTGTGCTTAACTTATACACACGTCAAATTACCAAAAAGTACCTTTACTCAACAGAAATAAAAGACACACAACTCTTGTTTCTCAAAAGTCAAAGGAAATTAAAAACTACCATGCTCAGTAGTTTTTTATATGAAAAATTTTATTTTTCGGGCTCTTTATTTTTTTAATGATTAACTAATATCAACTGCAAAAAGTATTTGAAAAAAGAATGTAACAAGTTCAGTAGAAATCTCAGTAAAATAAAGAAAAAGTATTTTTATTCTAAAACCTTAAACTTAGAACTGTCTTCATGCTTTAACTCAAATGACACTTACACAGAATACATTTACTTTTTAACAAACACAATTTTGTCTTACCTTTTTAATAGGTGATGTAGGTGTGGGCTGACCAGATGACACAGTAGGTGTTGTAACAGCTACAGGAGCTGCTTGTGTACTAGAAGTATTGGCATTAGTTACAGAAGCCATGGGTTTTGTCTTATCTTTAGGAGGAAAAAAAGAAAAAGAACATTAAAACTCATGATTCTAGATGAGTTCAGTTTCAGAGGTATTGAAAATAGTATTTAATACTGTATTTTTGTTTAAGGTTTTGTTAATTTAGTCTTTTCCCACTATCATCCCTTTCAACGAGAGAATTTTTCAAGGAGTTTCTAGAAATGTCTCAATATGTATGAGAGTTAAATAAGAACATGACACATAACCAGACTTTTAAGAATAAAAGGCACAAATAAAATCTGACTTTTGTACTTCTAACACAATGGAATTTTTTTTAATTTTAAATTAATTTTTAAAACCTGAACCCTTGAATACAACATAACTTCAAAAAATTCAATATTGCTTATCTAAAACTTATAGCTCTTCTTTGTTCTAGGCGTCTAAAACTGGTCTTTGTCGGTAATTACATTCCTGTCAAACAGTTACATTTAAATGTCACAAAGAGCATTCCTTCTCACCCCTAAAAGGTATAAAGTTAAATGGTTACAACATCAGCTGAATTAGGTTAAATCTCTTCCCATGACGTATCAAGACAATTTCCAACTAATAATTGATCACTTAGAAAAAGATTTTTGAAATACTAGAAAAAAATCAATATGATGCTAACAAAAATTCAAAGACTATTTGAACACAGAAATCAAACTAGCCTTTAGCACAAGTCACATATAAATTTAAACCTTTAAATTAACTATAATTTATAAATGAGCTAGAAAAGTTTGCTTTTCAAATGGTCAAAAGTCAATTAACTGAGCTTTAAAGTATTCCCTTAGTTTCAAAATGGGGTAGAACAGGTATCTTTCTATACTTTTGAGAAGAAATATACTGCTTTTAAAGCTCTATGAGGTATTCATTTTTACTATACTACCTCTCTTCCCTATGTTAATAGGGCTGAAAGCATAATCTCAAACTACATCAAAGGGCAAGGCCAAATTGACACATTTAAAAATCACTATTACCACAGCTTTTCAAATAAACTGAATGAGCTAAACTCAGTCTAATAAGCTTTTTTTCTCATTGTTCAATCTCTTTTCATTCAACAGAAGCTGAGCCTACTCAGCATAATTAAATACAAATCATATATATTCTTAATTAAACCATCCTCCTGGGAAACAATCCATCTAACTGAAGAGATTAATTCAATGAATATTTACTAAGTGCCTAATACCTCAAGCATTGTCCTAGGCGCTGGGGATGTATCAGTCAACGAAAAGACAAAATAACTGCATAAAGCTTATAGTCTGGAAGGAGAAATAAAGTTCAGCATATTTTTTTTTGCATTTTCCTGTTTTTTTCCTATTTTCTCTAGGTTTAAAAATTTGTTTTATATTATTGAAATAAATACATCAAAGAATGTATATGCAGATATGCAAACATTTATGGTTGGTTTATGAGTAATAATGAAACCAACCAGGAATCCATCGTTCAACTTAAGTAAACATTATCAAATGTTATTGAAGCCCTTTATATTCACTTGACTTCAATGAAGAATAAAAATTTCATCTCCTAAAGGAAAAAATAAAAAACAAAAAACTAAAAGCAAAACTATGCTTCCCTTTCCTTATTCCCTCAACTACCTCTCAAAAATTTATAAATCATTTGGAAGGAAATTAAACTTTTTGTTGAGTCCCTATTTTCAATCTGATTTATATGAAACTGATTTAAAACTGGTTTTGTCAATATTTAACAAAAGAAAATCCAGCAAAATAGTTATTTAACATAAAATAGTTTCCCAAGGAAACAACCCTGCAAAAAGAAAAAAAGAAACAGTTTAGAAATGGTCAGGTCAAGCTGCAGCTCTACAGGGAAATGACTGCTTTCTCAAGCTTGCCAAATAAAGTATGATAAAGCCTTGTTGATATTAAAAGAGTGAGAGAAGGAACCACACAGCATTTACATGGGTTAATACTTGAGATAGAGTCAAATTTTCCTGGCACAACTAGCTACTAGCAACAGGAAGAACAAAATTATCAAGTACAATACTTTAGAGAAACATTTAAAGTTAGCTTTCTGAGAAACTCAGCAGAGTGACTTAAACTTCAAATTGGGAACGAACATAATACAATTTGATAGTGATTAGTTCTATTCATATTTACAGAATAGAAGAGTTTAAAGAACTATCCAGATAACCTAGTCTAATTCTTTCCATTCTATAGAAAACGAAATTTCAACCAAAAGGTCAGGTGATTTGCTAGTTAGCAGTGCCTAATACTGAGAGTTTGTATGTTGTTGCTGTGTAGTTGCATCCGACTCTGCGACCCTATGGCCTGTAGCCTGCCAGACTCCTCTGTCCAAGGGATTTTTCTGGCAGTACTGGAGTGGGTTGCCATTTCCTTCTTCTGGGAATCTTCCTGACCCAGGGATCGAACCTGTGTTTCCTGCTTGGCAAGCAGATTGTTTTTTTGTTTTTTTAATTCTATTTAGAAAGGCTGAACTGACTGTATGCTAATTTGAACAGGTAAGCTGTACAAGAAAATTTCATTTCATTTTTTATATCCTCCAAGTTGGATTCCATTGAATATGCTTTGTTCTTTCTTCAATCCTCTTTAACTTCAGACTGGAGCTGAGCAGAAATATGGCTTACTCCTTTCTCCTCAAATCATTCTCAGGCTCCAGACAAGGAGCTGGACCTCTGAGAAATCTTAACTGGCAGTGGTAGCTTTTAACTCTGGAGGCTTTTCAGGAGTATATAAAACAAGGAACAAGCTGCTCGTCTCTCAGCTATTTCCAAGAACCTGACCCTAAGCAGACTGAAAGGCATTGTAAGACTGATTAATCTACTGCCATCAGAACAACTTGCATTCACCCTGGGAGGCAGGTGAATCCCTGGGGACTGGTGATGAATGCTTCAGCATCATCATAATCCACACTGGGATACATCCTGTCCTGTCCTCCAACTTGGAAGCTCCTTTGAATCAAACCACATTTTCACGACAGTTCTTTGTGATTCCTGAGCATTTGAAGTGCGTTCGAACTTGAAAGCTGTGGAAAAACGAGCTGGCAAGCGGATTCTTTACCACTGAGCCACCAGGGAAGCCCAGTGAGTTGTATACAAGGGATCAATTAAGAAAAAATTAGGTAACAAATCTTTGAGCTATCCGGACTTTCAGTTCTTGAATTCTTCTATATGAGCTAGGAGATCTTGGTGCTAGCCTTGGTGCACATGTACATGTAGTTTGATTTGTAATGACCTATTTTACTAGAGGACAGAAGAGCCTAATATATTACGCTCTATATGAGGTCAAAAAGAGATGGACATGACTTAGACTGAACAACAAGAAAATTTTACTAGAGACTAGGGGCCAAAGCATATCTCAAAGAGAGGAGATTAACTACCTAAAAATAACTTTCAGTTCAGTTCGGTCGCTCAGTCGTGTCCTACGCTTTACGACCCCATGAATCACAGCACGCCAGGCCTCCCTGTCCATCACCAACTCCCAGAGTTCACTCAGACTCACGTCCATCGAGTCAGTGATGCCATCCAGCCATCTCATCCTCGGTCGTCCCCTTCTCCTCCTGCCCCCAATCCCTCCCAGCATCACTCTTTTCCAATGAGTCAACTCTTCGCATGAGGTGGCCAAAGGACTGGAGCTTCAGCTTTACCATCATTCCTTCCAAAGAAATCCCAGGGCTGATCTCCTTCAGAATGGACTGGTTGGATCTCCTTGCAGTCCAAGGGACTCTCAAGAGTCTTTTCCAACACCACAGTTCAAAAGCATCAATTCTTCGGTGCTCAGCCTTCTTCACAGTCCAACTCTCACATCCATACATGACTACTGGAAAAACCATAGC
>SJYV01014875.1:768900-894451 GCA_006410875.1 Neotragus pygmaeus
ATCAATTCTTCGGTGCTCAGCCTTCTTCACAGTCCAACTCTCACATCCATACACGACCACAGGAAAAACGATAGCCTTGACTAGACGGACCTTTGTTGGCAAAATAATGTCTCTGCTTTTCAATATGCTATCTAAGTTGGTCATAACTTTCCTTCCAAGGAGTAAGCATCTTTTAATTTCATGGCTGTAGTCACCATCTGCAGTGATTTGGGAGCCCCCCAAAATAAAGTCTGACGCTGTTTCCCCATCTATTTCCCATGAAGTGATGGGACCAGATGCCATGATCTTCATTTTCTGAATGTTGAGCTTTAAGCCAATTTTTTCACTCTCCTCTCACTTTCATCAAGAGGCTCTTTAGTTCTTCCCTTTCTGCTACAGGGGTTTGTCATCTGCATATCTGAGGTTATTGATATTTCTCCCATCAATCTTGATTCCAGCTTGTGTTTCTTCCAGTCCAGCGTTTCTCATGATGTACTCTTGCATATAAGTTAAATAAGCAGGGTAACAATATACAGCCCTCACAGACTCCTTTTTCTATTTGGAACCAGTCTGTTGCTCCATGTCCAGTTTTAACTGTTGCTTCCTGACCTGTATATAGGTTTCTCAAGAGGCAGGTCAGATGGTCTGGTATTCCCATCTCTTTCAGAATTTTCCACAGTTGATGGTGATCCACACAGTCAAAGGCTTTGGCATAGTCAATAAAGAAGAAATAGATGTTTTTCTGGAACTTTAAATACTTGTATTTGAGTCAATTTAAATTTCAATGGTGTCAATCTATCTTTCAAATGAACTGAACAAATTTAACTGAAGTACTATTAGATAAACATGTACATTAATCATATTTAAATGAGTAGACTTTAATTTTACACACTATATGAAAATTAAGATT
This sequence comes from Neotragus pygmaeus, assembly GCA_006410875.1. Classification (NCBI taxonomy): domain Eukaryota; kingdom Metazoa; phylum Chordata; class Mammalia; order Artiodactyla; family Bovidae; genus Neotragus; species Neotragus pygmaeus. Next base: position 769,790 of record SJYV01014875.1, read on the forward strand.
TATTACAGAGTAATTATTATATAGTATCCATGTAAAGCAGGTATTATTACCCTGATTTCACAGAGAAATCAGATTAAATAACTTACATCCACAATTACATGCATGAATCAGTTCATGTTCTTGAACACTGTAATGCTGATTTTCATATAATTTGCTTTTATAATTAGAAATATTTTAATTAGTATGTTATACAAATAAATTTTAATATTCAATGACCTGTTGTTCTACTTCCAATTTTGCTTATACTAGTGTGTCATCAAGGCAAACGATATACTGACTTACCTGACCAGCAATGTGACAGCAATAAATAAATAATTATTACTAAATTCCTAGAGACTAAAATCTAGCCATTTATAAGCCTCAAAAACTCTTTGTGTATTTCCAAAAAAATAATTTACTAGTACTAGTTAAGTTCAATAAAATAAAGAAATTCATAACAAAGCACCTGGCAACAAAGCTAGCCTGCGCCAATTTAGCAGTATCTTGTTTTTAATGGGAAATAGAGTTAACAATATGTTCCTTGACATGTTTATTTAGTAAACTTAAATTCTCACATTTTCTTAGAGAAAATATTTTGCTGAGTGAGTAAAAATAGTCTGATTCAAAACTGCTGTGGTTGAGTCCAGAAGAAACAGGGGGAGCTCAAGGGATTCTAGGGCTCCTTTGTGTTTACCACTTGATCACCAAACTAGTCCTGAGATTATGATGACAGTTTTGAATTGATAAAAATCTTAATGGAAATGAAATACTATTTTCGGTAAAGATGTTAAAATGTCAAAATGCCAGGTTACACAACTCAAAGATGGCAATACTGGAATCTCAAACTCTTCAGAAGTTTTGAGTGATTAGGCAGTAAAGAATAAAGCAATTCAGTAAACAAAATTTATAAAAATGTGAGCCAGAGGAAGAAAATGCAGAAACTGTACCCTTGATAATAAGAACGATTTAAACTGTTATAGTAAAACAATCTGGCAGCATCTGCGAAAAATGAAAATATGACTCAATGATCCAATTTTTCAGTATATCTATTAGAGAACCTCTTGGACATATACACAGGGAGTAATTATAAAATGACTGCTCTAGGACTGTTTACAATAAAACATTGGGAATTAGGTTAATTTTTTATCAAAAAGGAAGTCAATGTATTTAATGAATATTATACAGCAACTGAAGGGATAGATTACATATAAAAAGATACAGATAGATAGAAACAAAACTTTTAAGTAAAGAAAACAAGCTGCATAACTATTCCTAGGGTAGAAAATAAAACACAAAGCAACCTTATGATTACTATATATTATTTTTGAATGTAAGATAAGAGTATAACAATGGATTAGGAGATTTAGGAAAAAACTCATGATAGTGATTTGGGGATGATTAAAGAAGACAACAGTTTTAATTTTATTGAAAGAAAATTAAAAACAAATACAGCTAAAATCAATAGCTGCTTAGTTTTGGTAGTCTGAGTACGAATGTTTATTATATTTTTCTATATCTTTAAAATTTCTCAAAACAAAATAAATTTCCCCACACACCTACAGGAAAAATTCTAGGGACTCAGTCCCAACGTTCTATTACTCAGGAAATACTTGGGAACCAGCTTCCTGTACTTGGGTCTCAGAAAGCAGCAGGAGCATTCCTGAATTGCTGGGAACCCATCTAACCCTATCTGTACCACCCACAGAAGTCTTCAAAACTTCTTCACCTTCTTCAAACTTAAAAATATAGGTCAGTGAAACACAGAGGTGATCAAGAGTATCCAAATAATTAGAGAACAATAAATCACAACTATACTTAAAATTCTAACACTCCTGAAAAGTAATTTACAGGCTTGTTGCAAGTCTGACCTTATCTTACTTTACACTTCATCAAAATTTCACTGAAAATCCTTTTTTCCTTCACATTTTACCTGTTTCAGCTTCTGATTCTGAGTCATCTTCCTCATCTTCTTCACTAGAGCAACTAGATTCATCTTTCTTTCCTTCTTCTTCATCATCAACCTTTTCTTGTTCCAGAGATTCAATACGGGATGCATTTTTCTCAGGCTCAATAATCAATGTCTCTTTACTATAAAAGGAAAAAAAGCCTTAAAATAATTATAAAAACAAAAGGTCAAAATACAATATAAATGTATTAATTTTTCTCAGAACCACAAAATCTAATAGCCATATCTGTGGCTATCATGCCAACTCATTTAAAAAAATAACAAAATCTACTTTAATATTTTACTTACTTTTTAAAGGTCTTCTGTGATTGATTATTATCCATATTAGCTGTTGATTCAATTAGTGGAGATTTCTTTTCCCGTTTTTCACTATGGAGCTTTATAAAAGTTATGCAAAGAAAAATAAGAATGCTATTAAAATAATATCAATCAGCAAAATTCAGAATTTAAAATAGTAACAGCTTCCCAAACACTAAATGAAAACAAAACAGATAGAACAAAGATTTAAATTTTACCTAAAAAGAAAAGGGCTTGGATAAAGAATAAAAAAGAACTAGACAGTTAAAAATCTCCACAAGGGAGACTTCTCTGGTGGTCTCTGGTTAAGATTCCAGCCTTCTATACAGAAGGCACAGGATCAATTCCTGTTCGAGGAACTAAGATATGCTATGCAGCCAAAAAAAAGGGGGGGAGGGAGTGCTCCACAAAGGATTAAGTTGGATTTTTTTTTAAAGACCCCTCCAACCGTAGTTTACTGAAAAAGCCAGAGTCCATTAGTCATTTAGGATGTCTGATAATACTTAAACAACTGCTTCCTAGTTATGTAACTGTTTGCTTTTCTAGGGTATGCTATTTTTGAAATCTGAGATTTTATAGTCTCCACCTTCTAAGCAAACTTCCTTATGAAATCACAAAACCATTACTGAGAACATACACATTATACAGGGCTTCCCCGGTGGCTCAGCAGGTAAAGAATCCACCTACAACTGCAGGAGAAGGGGGTTCAATCCCTAGGTTGGAAAAGTCCCCTGGAGGAGGGCACGGCAACCCACTCCAGTATTCTTGCCTGGAGAACCCCATGGACAGCGGAGTCTGGGGGGCTACAATCCATGGGGTCGCAGAATTGGACACAGATTAGCAACTAAGCACACACGCACATACATTATCTAAGTATTCCTTTGGGAAGAGGAGGCTAGAGAAATGGGGAAAGGGCCACACAAAAGGCTAAAAAAATACCACCACTACTCCTTTATTCTCATTTACTGTCATTTAATTTGTTTACTGGGAATAACTTAAAACCAAACAGTACAAAGTATAATAAGAACACTTTTTCAACTGTCTGAAATTCAATGTTATAAGGGAATTCACTAATAGAGACAATTTTTAGATAGTCATCAAACGTACCAGATTTTGTTTCTTTTGCAACTCTTCTAAATATCCTAAAATGTCTTCATCTGCTACATCAAAGGCTGTCTGGCCCTACACAGAAAACAAAGGGTTGGTGATGATAAAAAGTTATCAATAAATTACGCCATCAGTAATTCTCTATAAATCTACAGAAAGAATTAAGTAATTTTTTCTATAATAGGTACAAAACATGGTACAAATAATTTGAAGTAGATAAATGAAAAATCCATGTGAGGAAGAAGCAAGTGATATACATCCCCTTTCTTTTTTGGTAACAGCTTTACTGATCTATAGTTCACATACAAGTCAACTATTTAAAGTATGCAATCCAATGGTTTTTAGTATATCCATGAGTATCACCACAACCAGTTTTAGAACATTTTCATCATCCTCAAAATAAGTGACACACCCACTGCAATCTCCTCACCATCCCTCCTTGCTTGCCCAGTCTGAGGCAGCCACTAACGTACTTTCTGTTCCTATAGATTCTTGTTTCTATATCTACTCTGCACATTTCATATGAAAGGAATCATATACTATATAGTCCTCTGTGACTGGCTTCCTTTACTTTACATACTGTTTTCAAGGTTCTTCCATGTTGTAGTAATATCTATTTCATTCATTTTTTAATTGCTGAATATTATTCCATTGTATTGTACACCAGTTTGATAATTTATTCACCGGCTGATGGACATCTGCATCTGCTTTTGCTTTTCTGGTATATAATAACACTGCTATGGACATTTGTATACAAGCCTTTTTGTGGACATCTGTTTTAATTTTGGGGGGTATAACAGCTACAAGCAGAATTACTGGGTCATGTAGTAACTCCAAGTTTGTCTTTTTGAAATCTTATTTCTATTTTACCACCACAAAAATTAATTAAATTCTTACTAGAGTAATAAAATAAATATATGCATTTCAAATATACTTAAAAGTTCAGCTAGGCACAGGTATGACTTAGTTTCAAAAATCAGTCCAGACAAATACCTGTCAATCTGTTTTTATTCACAGTGGAAAAGACAATTTTAAAGAGCTGGCGGCAAAAAATAGTGAGGATTTTTCCCGTTGCCAGCTTAGTCCTTATAATAACCCTACTGGTACAAGTTTCCAGAACACCAGAAAGTTCATTGCTTAGAATTTGTTCTACCTTATACATTTGCAAAATTTTCTTAATTTATTAGTTTTTAAATATAATATCAATGGAAGAGCCTAAATCACCTCATAAGTAGCTAGAAAAGACTTAATAATAAAAATGAATAAACAACTGAAAATTATGAAAAACAACATAATTATATAATTTATAGTCTCACAATATTTTAAAGACTAAAACTGTATTTTTAAAAGTTAAAATATTTAAGGTATATTTAAAAGCCCTACCACTTTGTTGACCATCTCCATATCACACAGATTGTCCACTAAAATCCGACATGCTTCTTCTTTACCCCAATGAGCTGCAGCATGAAGAGGTGTCCAGCCATCATAATCTTTAATATTAACATCATAGCCTGCCTGTATTAAAAGTCTAAACAAATTACAGTCAATTAGATAATCATTAAAATCTAGAATTGAGTGAAGAGAATCAATAGCTCTATACCATGCACTTAAACAAAAATTTGCAATATATTTCTTTTCATGGTTCGAAATTTCTCCTCCCCTCAACAAATTAACTACGGCAAAAGAAAGTAATTCTCAGAAAACACTGGAATAGAGAATCTTGAGTTACTGCCATAATAATGAATTCAGTTTTAATCAATTCCTCATAATTATTCCTCTTAATGACTGTGTCTTATGGTTTGGTATGACAATGATTCTTACTAAGATGTTTCTAACTAAAATTTTGACAGGGAAGCCTATAATTTTTCAAAACTACAATATCAATTTGTATGTTAAACTGATTTATTGTAGGAAATGGCTTCCATATGATATATCATCTCAGGCTGAACACGTTCTCAAAATATACTGGGATAAAACAAACATTTGTAGTGTTATTGTTGCTTTGCAGTTAAGGAACTGGTTTGTGAAACCTTTCATGAACCTTTATAATCTACCACTGGAAATTTTCACAGGAAAATGACAATCTGTTAGAAACAAAACAAAGCAAAACAAATATTTTTGAGGGGTTGAGCCTATTTTCTGTAGCAGTAGAAAGCAGATATTCTAATCATCAACAAAGCTAGAAAACAGGAATACATTTTAATACAATGCAAAAAGTTGCATAAATGTTAGTATGCCCTTCTAACTACTTATTGACATCAACTTTTATTTAGAAATTAAGCTCATAGAGATCAAAGAATGGGTCTATAAACTGCACACAGCACAGCCCCACACACAAAGGCGAACACTAAATACCTCATAACTCAAATGTGGTTAACCTTTACCTTACTTTCCAAGATGTTGACCTTGAGAAGGGCTTCTTTTTACCTACAGGAGGTGGTAGTGATAGCTAACATATAATCATTTATTTATGTTCAAGAACTGATTTCCCTGTTTCCTAACAATATCTAAAGAATATTTTTCTATTCTCCATCCCAGTTCCACTAAATTAATCAGTATTTTGGGAGATGGGCCCTGTCAATCTTTATTTTTAATAAGTCCTCTATATGACCTCACATCACTGCCTGTTATCTGATTGCAGATCAACATTTAAGAGCCACTGATCTAAAAAACAGGCTAGTAGATAATAAGTCTGAAGCTTTAAGTTAAGAAAATATGGCCACTAACACATACATCATCAGATAGGGAAAAATAAAAATATATCCACAATTAGGAAACATGAACTATAATAATGTTAAATACCCCGAGTGGTATTCTAAGTACTGGGGAGTTTGTGTGGAGAGAAAGGTAGAAACATTCCCCCGTCCCCACTCCCAAATAGAAGGCTCTCTATATGCCATGCAAGGATACTCCAAAAATATAAGATGGTATTTATTATACTCAAGGAACTTCTAACGGAGGACAAAAATCAAGTAAAACAACAATCAACCCTCATAAAAAGGTTCTACGGTGAAGCTGCCTTAGAAGTACAGGGCTGAAAAGCCTAAGAGTCAGCTGAAAGGGGCTGTGTGTTTGCAGGGAGGGCATAAAAGGGGAGATTCTGACATCCAAAATGGATCTCTTCTATTTATTTTTGATTTCATATTTTCTTTCCTAAGTAATACACTCCCAAGTTTCAAAAATAAAAAAGAATAAATGGCTATATAGGAAAGTCACTTTCCCATTGCTGAACTTTAGCCAACCAGCTTCCCCTCCCCATAGATAACCATACTACAATTTTTGATTAGATCCTTACAGAGAGATTTTAGGCATATATAAACAGATACAACCTAAATTTAAAAATAAATAAACACAAATGAGGCATAGTTCTATTCTTGGGTTGACACTTAACACATCCTATTGTTCCTTTCATATATTAAGTAGTGTTTTAATCATTATAGAGTATTCTAGTGAAAGGATGTATCATTATCTAGGCAACCATTATCCTACTCCAATCATAAACAACGCTGCTAGCACATACCTTATTTCCTAGGGGAGAGTAAGAATATCTGTAAAAAAAACTCCCAGAGGTAATGCTGCTAAACGAAAGGATAACTGTTACTTTGATAAAATTTGCTCAATAGTCATTTTTAGTTCTACCAATAACATAAGAGAGTGCCTTTCCCCAACTCTGTCAATACTGTGCCAAGCATTTTGATCTTTGCCAGTATGATAGATGGAAAATGATGATTCATTGCAGCTTTATCTGAAATTATTATGAATGAGGCTGAGCTTTTTCCCCATAGACTGAAGAGCCCTCAACTGAGTCAAAGGATCAAAAGTAATTGACTTCCAAGTTGAAGAGATGGTGAATGAAGGTACCTAGACAGAAGTAAGAGTACGCTTTAAGGCATCATGACAGAACTTAAAGACAATATATATAGCTGGACTCATGAATGCCTGAGGATCAGTAGCAGCTGCTCAGCTTGACAGAGAAACCAACGGCCAGATGACTGATGGTCTTATGTGCTAGGTTGAAGAGTTTAAAATTCATCACAATTTCTAAGAATCTTAACGAAAGACGTTAAGAGCCTGAGTAACTGAATTACAAACACCACTTGGAAGCAGTCTAGAAATCCATTTAACTGGGCAATCTGGTACTCATATATACATTCACAGAAACAAGAATTTTAAGAAACAAAATTATCTTTACCATATGTAATACTCTTTGATATTTTCAATTCTTCTCTTTTAAATGCTGTTTACAATTCATCAAGTGCATTTCATGACCCACACTAATGGGCCTTGAAAGTTTGGAAAAGTTTTGTACTAGAGAGAAACAGATGAGACAAGGAAACTAAGAGTTAAAGAGTTAAATGTACCATTCCAGGAGAAGGCTTAAGTTCCTGAAGTGAGTAGAGATTGAAATAGGAGGAAATCTGGAATAACTGACCCACTTAAACTTCTTCACTGTTTTTACCGAAGAGAGGGAATATAGAGGACGGATTTCTATTAGAGGCCCAGGTGGCACAAATGCAACATAAAGGGTGCAGTAGATTTTGCTGAGGGCCAGTTTTATTAGCTTTCACATACATGTAAGAAAAGTTATGCAATGAATTATTTTTTATATAGTTGCCAACACCTTTGCATTGCATAAGAAAAATCCAAAACACAAATTTATTGTGACATAAAAGAGCTTTTCCTAAGGATATTTGTTGGTCAATAAGTAAGTCCACTATATACAAACCTTTAAGTTTTGAACTTTCAAAGATGTGAACATGTATTCACATGTCCAATCACAGAAGTTGGTTCATGTGTCTGGCATACACTACCATGTGTGTGCATCTACTACAAGTGGTTGTGCTTTTGAGTACTTCTACCATACAATACAGTACAGTACAGTACCTTATTTCAAGCCTAGGATTCCAGAAGCAAGCGTTAAAGCAGCATTGATGTACCTGGTACTGCTAAGAAGTACCGGGCAATAACAATGAACAAAAGTGACAGTAATTAGAGAGTGGAGTGAGGTGAAAAGATGGAAGTGGAGGCCCAGAGAAAGGACAAAGAGAGACAAGAGGAAGAAGTTAACTGAAGAACAGAAGCAATTCACGACACAGGAAATGGCAAGGGGAGTTTCTTCATCTGAGGAGGCACAGATAGCTTTTGAGTCACAGGACAGGAAGGTTGCAGCAGCCTTTCAGAATGCCATCCAGTACTGCCGTGACATCTACGAGAAGAGAAAAAGAGCTACTACCCAGACAACACTGGGTCATTTTTTCAAGAGGGTAGATAGAATTGAACCCAGCAAGGAACCAGAACCTGTGCCATCAATGTCAAACATGAGTGGCACTACAGCTTGTCCCCTGCCTCCTGTTGCTGATGATCCTTCAGCTCTACCATCTCCCACCATCTCTCCCTCCTCCAGTCAGCAACTCTTTCTGTCTGCTCATTCAATGCCCACCCTGTATGCCAGCTACTGTGTTGTAGTACTGTACTTTTCCAAGTATTGTACCATAAGATTAAACATGTTTTCTTCATTTCTTGCTTGCCTTTATGTATTAAATCTATTAAGCACAATACTATATAACCAATTGTGTTAGTTGGGTACCTAGGCTAACTCTGTTGGACTTACAAATTGGTGTTATGAATGCACTCTTGGAATAGAACTTGTTCATATATAGGGGACTTACTGTATAGTCTAAGTTGCCTGTGGTTTAACATAATGCTAATAGCTCTCTGAATTTCAGTGCTCACATAGTGAAAATCTTAAAAAAATAAATTCAGACAGTATGAATCATGCTCTCAGAATTTGATAGTATGTATTATATACAACATTGTTCTTAGTTTCTGTATCCAGAGCTCACCTATCTGGGAACTTCAAAGTGACTCTAATAATTTACCAGACCAGAAGGTAACACATAATGGTTGTCTGATACTTAAATTTTACGTATCAGAAAACTGCAATGGAAAAAAACAACAGGAGAATAATAAAAATTTGAGAATGAAAGAACTTCAGAAACAAAACAATAACATTCAATATTTAAGTAATTTTCAAAAATTGTTTCAAAATAATGTTAGCAGGTATCTTAAAAAAGGAAAAATGAAACAAAGAAAACAAAGCAGAAAAACAACTGTGAGAAGCAATACTTACTTTAAAACTTCTGTATAGCCCTTGGCGGCTGCAACGTGAAGCGCTGTACCTCCAGATTTTGCATGCCGGACATCATTTATATGACCACTATTTAACCACTGTCTGGCATCTCTAAGCATTATTCGTTCCTCTTCTTTTCGAGCTGCTTCTATATCAACCCCTGATATAATAAAAATAACTTTTTATTTTGTTCTCTACAAAAAATGTTTTTGTTTGCAAATAAAATTATCTCAATCATTTTAAGTGAAAATTAAAAGATATTACATTTTTGATATTATATTTTTGAAAACTGGGCTGCTTAGAACACACTGGTTAAAGAAATGCAGGAATACTGTAGATATTTTATTTGCATTTTTAATTGACTAATTTTTGTCCTTACAATATTTTTTTGGCTTTTTTTTTTTTAACCTTTTCTGCTTATTCCTTTTGTTTTTGAATATTTGAACATTCCCCAAGGTATATTTTCCTTTGGTCTAAAAAACAGATTTTTTAAACACAATCATATATATTTAAGTCTCAATTTTCTATCCACCTGCTTTGACTAGTTCTCTGAACTCTAGTCTAGTAGGCATAAATGTTTTTTAAAACACTTCAACTTGGAGGTCCTGTCTTCATGTAAAATTTAACAGGCCTTAAGACAGGTTATTTTTAAACCAACGTGGTACACTGTTCATACTGTTAGTATCAGTTTTATAATTTTAATAATAAGTTATACAGATGTTTATTCATTTAAAGGCTTGAAGCATTGTGCTAGGTTGAGGTGATAAGAGGAGGGGAATTCAGAATGGAATAGAACCTTCAAGGAGCTCAACATTCTAAGAAAAAAATTAAAAGAGCAAAGTTAATCCTGAAATTCTTCAGTAATCTCATTTATCTTACGTTTTCAAATGCTGGCTATTTACAAAAACAGCACACATCACATCATTTACACTTTAGAGGATCATAAGTTTTAAGAGTTTTTAAAAAGGTGAAGATACTGCTTTTTTATCTTCTATCCCCATCAACTGGATGGGTACCTGATCTAAAGTAAAAAGGATCAGTAAATGTTTACTAAATGAATACTGTTTAGTGGCTAAGTTGTGTCCCACTCTTCTGCAACCTCAAGGACTGCAGTCTGTCAGGCTCCTCTGTCCATGGGATTTTCCAGGCAAGAACACTGGAGTGGGTTGCCAGTTCCTTCTCCTGGGCATCTTCCTGATCCAGGTTTTGCACTGGAATCTCCTGCACTGTCAGGAGGGTTCTTTACGCTGAGCCACCAGAAAGGCCTTAGGTTCCAACACTTGCCCACAAACCCGGAGGTTTCCTTAATCCCTCCCTTTACCTTATCTCCAGCCCTCATCCAATTAGTCGGCAGATTCTGAGTTGCCATCTCCTAGAATGTCTTTGTAATGGCTCCTTATGCTATTTTAATTCATGTCTTATGTCTCACACTTTGATGACTACAGCTGGCCCTTAACTCATTCACCTCAGTCCCTTCTGAGTCATTCCCCACATGATCACAAGACTGGTTTTTCTATATTAAAATATGATCATCTCACTTTTCTATAAAAACCTGTCATTGACTGCTAAGCTCCTATAAGACAAAGATCAAGCTCTTAAGTGTAGCATACAAAGCCATTTATGATTTGGTCTCAAGGCATTTTTAATCTCTAGTATTTCTCCTCTATCATCGCCCAGTGTTCCAACCATCTGGGATCTTCACACAGGTCAAGTACGTCACTTGCCTGTGCTACTGTGCAAGCTGTTATCCTCTACCTGGAATGTATCTTTATCTTGCTTGCTTTATTTATTCGAGACACAACTGAACTGTTGAACTGAAGCTCAATCTTAAAAAAGTAGGCAAAAATGGTAAAGTATTTTTAAAATCCCAAAATTACAGAAGTACCAGCTAAAGTCATCTTGAAACTAGAGATCTTATTACCACATAAAAAAGAAACTAACAATAAGACTTTCCAAACTGACTTTAAAAAACAATTATATATATAATACAGAACAAATAAAACCTATTATCTTTATTTACAAAGCATCACAATTTCTATAAAAAAGCAATTTTACATTATAAATCTCCTATCAAAAGATAATCAGCCCATCTTATTGAAGATGTCTTCTAATGTTATTCATAAAAGAAATTATAAGGCTGCAACTGTAATACATTAAGAATAATCTTTCTACTAAAAGACTTTTCTCAGACTGATTTATGCTTTTTTTTTTACTATGTCTTTTAAAACATGAACAAATTATCTTTATCCCTTTTCTCTTTACCATCTTAAACAGCCTCACTGTTACTATCTTTTATTATTCTAAATTTCCTCTGGACTTGAAATAAATAAAATATCTACTTCTTACTTCTGGATTTATCTAATTTCATGCTATCTTTACCTTATTACAAAGCAATTACCCTTTGTTGCCACCAAATTGTGCCTTTATATAAATTATATATAAAAACAACTCAAGTCTAAAATTTAAGTATATGTGAAGGGAAATTTCTTATGTTTAAGTAAATTCAGTTACCAAAAAACCTAATGACACTTTTCTTCCTTTTAAAATCTTTTAAAAAATACCAATGATTAGAGCGATGGACAATTACATTTTTTTAAACCTCATTGGACAATATAAATATATATGTAGAATATATATATACATAGAAATAAAATATATATAACAATATATATAGAGAGAACAATACTTGTTTTCTAATTCCAGTATTTTAACTAGGCTAGTAACCTTCAGACAGCCATAACTTCTCTCAGTCTAATGAGTTAAGAACACAGATCTGAATCTACACTGCTTGGTTTCAATCCCTGATCTGCCTCTTACTAGCTCTATCATCTTAAGCAAGACACAATCTACACTAGCATTCAGTTTCTTTATTTGTAAGTTAGGAATAATCAAAGTTAACTATCCACAATGTTGTTGTGAGGATTAAATTAATTAATATATGTGAAGTATTTAGAAGAGGAATAAGCACTAAGATGTTAATTATCATGATCAGTTCTAAACATCTATGATTCTGCTTCTCTTTTATTGCCTTGTGGACTAATAGGGAAAAGATCCTATAAAGCATTTTACTGGTCTTTAATTCACCTACTGGTCCTTAGTTTACCTATAATTGCAAAACTTTTAAACAATGAAAACAATGTATACTGAACTAAATGGGGTATGATAATAAAGTGACTAGACTATTTACCATCTGTCACTACTATTAAGAAATAGTAAATGTTAGCTTATAAGAAAATGTTAGTCAATTCTCTTAGGGAAGAAAACATAAAACTGAATTGGAATTTGGTTAGATAAGAGGTACAAAAATTGACTTGTATTCCAAGCTAAATAAAGAAAAATTACTTTAAAACATAAATCAGAAATACTTTCATCTACTATTCAATTATTACTACTTTCAAAGGAAATTTACTTAAGCATGACTAATTGTTAATCATGTATATTAGAACAAGAAACAAGAGTCAAAAGAATAATTAAAGAATTTATAAATATTAAACAATAATAGAGATGCCTCTATCTTTTTTCTTTGGAATAAAGTTATGATATATAAATCATGTATTCCCATTTATTATTCCCATGAATGAATGAACATTAGGAAATATTTCTAGGAGACATTCCTAATAGAATGCAGTATGGTACTGTGAAGAGTGTGGGGCTCAAGGTATCTGTTACACTGTTTGGGACTGAACTACATACAGCATCACTTTCTACCTGTTTGACCTTGGGCAAATCTCTGAAATCTCCTTTTCTCATCTATGAAATGCAGTGACAGCACTATTAACCTTGTAGAACTGCTATAAGGATGAAATGAAATAATTCATGTAAAGTCTTCTGCTCAATAACTAGTATTTAGATATTTAAAAAAGAGTTACCTTTTATTTTTAGTATCAGTGCTTCACTTTCAGGGTCATATTATATATTATTTTCCAGAATTCCTCATCTATTACTTTTCCAGATTTACATTTTCCATCCTGACCTCGCCTAGATTCCAACATGGCACTAAACACTGCCATTCAGATGTGCTTTAGCAACCACAAATACAACACATCTTAAAACAAACTCATGCACATTCTAAATTTGTTCCTGCTTTGTTCCACCTTTTTGTATGGATTCACCCAATAATCACTTCTTAAACTGGAAATCTCAGGAGGCAAATTAGCTGGCCTCAATTCTTCCTTCAACTCCATATTCAATTACTTACCAAGTTGTTTCAATTTTACCTCAATATTTTCTGAAAACAACCCTGGCTCTTTGCTCTTTTCCACCTTAAATATAATTACATTAGCCCTACTGGTCTCTCACCCGAATTAAGTGAAGGGTCTTCCTCTGGGAAGGCATGCCACCATATATTCCCCATTTGAGTTCATCCTCCAGATTACCACCAGCTTTATTACTAAACACTAAATCCAATCAGGTTAATTTCCTGCTGGGGATCTTTGTTGCATCTGTCTAATGCCTACGAAATAGATGTCCACCATCTGTCTCTAGTTTAATCTTTTCAAGTCTCAATCTCATACTAATTCCATCTTGATTTTCTTACTACCTTCCAATCCTAGTGAATTCTCTGCATTTTCTATGTTTCTGATCCCTTTTCTTTGCACTTGTTGACATCCCTTATGACATGTCTTTTTTGTCCACCATGCCTGTTCTCTGCCAAGCAAACTCCCTCTCAAATGTCCTCTTTCTCAGACCCTTCCTGACTGAGAGCAGTCAGTCAGTCTTTCCTGTTCTCCCACATCGTTCTGCTCCTGCCTATGTGTTAGCGCACAGCATTGTAAAGCTGTTTATGGAGCTGTCACTTCCACCACCCTGTGAGATTCTCAAGAGCAAAGTTTGTTCCATTTTTTGTTTAAATACCCATCACTCAGAACAAATATGCTGGCACATTAATAAAAATCATATGAATCATTATAACTAAAATCAGCCTTGTTAACAGCTTCCTTTATATAGAAAGAAACTAAAGACAAGAAGTTTTCAGTACATCTCCGTGCCTTTCCCAGCTGCTATCTCAGTTCAGTTCAATCACTCAGTCGTGTCTGACTCTTTCTGACTCCATGAATCANTGTGTGTGTGTGTGTGATGGTTATGGACTGGAACACAGAAAGGAAATCAACCCCATGAAGGGCATGCTGAGAGCTGTTGGGGATTCAGTGACTTGAAAACAGGGAAACAGAGGTTAACTTTTCTCTGTGACCTATAAGGTATTGACCTCAGGCTGAAAATTGGGGCACGTTGGATGTTAATGAGAAGTTAATTTCAGTGGAGATAAGAAATGCCTGTGTGGCCTAGAGGTTAGTGAGAAGAGCCTGAGTGTGACGTGTTTGGTGATGGGAGTCAGAAATAATACAGGGATCTGAGGAAGGACATTTTAATGATCATGAGTAGAATGTATTAGAGAGGATATAGAATCGTGTAGGGAAGTCAGTCATTAAGAGTATTCTTTAAGTGAGGGATCAGCCATGGTGTGCGTATGCTATAGGGAAAGCCATATCAAGATGAAGAAGGATAAAACCAAAGACAATTGTAGGGGAAAATCACAGCTGCAGGCATAGCACCTTGAGTATTCTCCTTCACAAGAGGGAAGAAAAGATTAGAGTTAATACACATTATCAATGTCCCAAGCCTGAAAATGAGAGGTTTTCCTTTTAAACTACAAATTACGTAAATTAGGAAAGCTATCCCAACTATCTGAAAACCTTCCTGGTTGATAGAGAATACCGATGATTGGGAATTAAAGGAAGATGAAAGACTGGGTTGTTTTATGCACTCTCTGAACTCTCTCAGGATTCTGTGAGGGTTTGGGGATTTGTGGGCAGGGAAGAATGAGAGTAAACAAAGAGGAGGGGAAGAGAGCAAAAGTGCCAGGAGCTTTCTGGAGTGGATTAATTTCCTCAAAGTTAAAATTGAAGTGCTAAGGAAAAATGAGTTCCCACCTTCACCCTACCACCACTGGTTCAAAATGCTATCTCATTTGCAACTTTATTTTGCTTTAAAGTGTCTCACTAATTTATCTGTGGCCAAGTTAGTCCAATTACTTCAAGCATGACATTCTTGAGGTCAAAGACTTGGGTTTGATGCTTCTACAGAATAATTAACTTTGCTTTAACCTATGGTCACAGCTCATATCCCAAACCCTGACAAGTTGTCTTTGTTTGCAGGAAGGGATGGGATGAAAGAACAGTATTGTGAGAACAACAACCCAAAAGCACACTCAAGAGAGAGGGATAAGTAATACCATATTTATTTTAAAAAGATACACTTTGGACTCCTTCTTAAAAACCAAAAATATAAAATTTGCTATAAGGCATAAGGTCAAGTTGACTGTCTTTAAACTTGAAGATTGATAGAATGCCCTTAAATATAAAAACATAACAATTCAAAAATCTTATTTTTCACTATAACATTAGAAAATCTAATAGCTAAATAACATAATTATAATAAATTAAACAATAGTTTGTACTATGGATACTTTCCAAAAATTTAGTATGAGTTTTGATATTTAGAGTTTTACTCTAATTTTTTATTAGGTTTCATTTATTGTTCTTTTATTCAGATCTACAAAGTCNGGCAAATTTGGCCTTGGAATACGGAATGAAGCAGGGCAAAGGCTAATAGAGCTTTGCCAAGAAAATGCAATGGTCATAGTTGCTATCTATCTGGGCACTAATCAGGACAAGACGGACAGATAGGGTACCCCTTCTTTCTAGGTTGTGGTGCTTTATATCCATCCTTCTGGTTTCTTCAAGTCTTGACTATCCCATTACTCCAAAATTGCGCGCTTAGGACAGAACTGTTAGAAGCTCTTCTTGTAACATGGACCTTGCTTCTTCTGGACTCCAGGTACCTTCAGCTACTTGTTACAATGCTTCAGCTCTATTTAAGCATTTAAATATTTCCTGAGTTTTAGTGCCCAAGATTTGTTTTTTAAACAGCCAGAAGTGTGTGTGTGTTGAGTCATGTTCAACTCTTTGCGACCCCATGGATGGCAGTCCACTAGGCTCTTCTGTCCATGGAATTTCCCAGGCAAGAATACTATTTCCTACTCCAGGGGATTCTCTACCACAGGACTGAACCCGAGTCTCTCATGTCCCCTGCCTTGGCAGGTGGATTCTTTACCACTGTGTCACCTGGGAAGCCCCAAAGCAACCAGGTAGTCCTTATGAATTTTCCCAATCCCCCAAAATAAAAATTTCTTTTCACTTAGCTTCTATTTCTTTACTTTTATTTAATGAACCACACTTCCGCAAGACTCAGCCCTCTCTAAACAAATACTCCATATCTCATACAACATAATTCTCTTCTGATAATACTCATTCAATCATTGCCTAGACACAATACAAGAGTGGAAACCACAGTAATTTATATATACGTTTTTTAAAAATGGAAGTAAAATACACATAATAAAATTTACTATCTTAATATTATCATTTTAAGTAGACAGTTCAGCAATAGTTGCTTAATCTTCAGAACACTTTTCATCTTGCAAAACTGAAACACTATGCTAATTAAACAGCAAATCCCCATTCCCACCTCCTCCCAACTCCTGACAACTATCATTCCACTTTCTCTATGATTTTCAGTACTTGAGGTACCTCATATAAGTGGAATCAGACAGTAACTGTCTTTTTGTAACTGACTTATTTCACATAGCATAATGCTCTCAAGGTTCAACCAGGTACAGCATATGTCAGAATTTCCTTCTTAATGCTGAACAGTATTTCATTGTAAGTATATATTATATATTGTTTATTCACCCACCCATTGATGAACATTTGGTTTTCTTCCATCTTTTAGTTATTGTGAATAATGTTATAAACATGGGTGCATAAAAGTCTCTTTGAAACTTTCCTTTTAATTCTTTGGTTATGTGTCCAGAAGAGGAATTGCTTTATATTTATTGAGATATAATTCACACAATTTAAAGTAAACAATTTAGTGGTTTTTAGTAATTCTGCAGAGTTGTGCAACCATTACCACAATCAGTTTTGGAACACGCATCACTCCTAAAAGAGATTCTATCCATAAGCAATCATCTATCACTATAAATTGACATCTCCCCAATTCATATCTCTAGCTTGTTCCTCTCTCTATTAACATATTCAACTGCCTGGATATCTAGCAGGCGAAACAAACTTAACATGTTTAAAAAATGAGCCCCTGAACATTTTCCTGTAAAACGTAATTTTCCCACAATATTCACATCTCTCATAAAAACTTCACTCATCTAGTTGCTCAAACCAAAAAGCTTAGAATCCTCCCTGCCTCCTTCGTGCACACCCTACTTTTAATCACACAACGGTCTTCTTGGTCCAATCTCCACAACGTATCTAAACCCACACTTTTCTCCTCACTTTGTCTACTGCTGCCCACTTCTCCCCTCACCCTTCTCCTACTGCTGCCCTTCCCTTGCTACAATCCATTCGCAACACAGCAGCCCCAGAGATCCTTTCTACAGTAAGTCAGATCATGTCACTCCTCCAATCTCAGTCTCTCCACTGACCCCCAATTTCACTCAGATTAAAAGCTACAATCCTTCCAATGGCCCACATGGGCTTGTGTGATATGGTCCACTGCTCCTTCTGGGACCTCATCTCCTTCCATGCCTCTTTCACGCTCTGTCTGCTTCAGTCACACTAGTCTCATTCACTGCTCCTCTGAAAACATCAGGCATCCCCCCATCCGCAGATTCACTGCTCCCACTGTATGCCGTGTTCTTTCCCCAGACCTGTATGATTCGCTCCATCGCCTGGAGAAGGTCTTAGCTTAAATACATCCTTATCAGTGAGGACTTCTTGACCGTTCTATTTAAATTTTTCTTGTTCACCCTGTACACTTCCTATCTTCTTTGTCTGTTTTACTTATCTCCAAAGCTTTTATTGACAGGTAACTTTATGCCTGATCCTACCACTTACAATATACTTCTTTCAACTTGAAAAATATTAAAAAGGTGTAGAGTTAAGAATCACACACTTGTTCAAGTAGAACCTTACTGCACATATTATTAAGTAAACTGATTTTTTTCACTCAAATTATAACTGTCCTTCAATGTCAACAATTATTTATTTAAAAAGTCAAGTATCGTACTTTACACAAGACAGTTTAAAACATGCTTTCCATTTAGGTTGGTTCCCATTACCTTGCCGATTAACCTCATTCTGAAGTAGCTCTTCCATTGCCTCCTCCTCAGCAATATCTAAAGGTGTGTCTCCTTCACTGTTGACAGCTCCTACATGTGCTCCCTGACCAATCAAAAACCTGCAGAATTAAAGGGAAGAGAGTTAAGCAATGATGGTATCATTGTAATAAGACTAAATGAATAGCTAATGAGGTAAGCTTCTACACAAGAGCAGCAATAAAAACAAAAGAAAGCATAGGCATCATGTAAGCTTTAAGAAACTACTATAAAGCATGCTTTCTCTTCTTTTTAAAATTTCATATTTCCTAATTTTTCTATAAGGAATACACTAACACAATACTAATACAAAAAACTCAGTCGTGTCCAACTCTTTGCGACCCCATGGATTGCAGCCTAAGAGGCTCCTTGTCCATGGGATTTTCCAGGCAATAGTACTGGAGTAGGTTGCCATTTCCTTCTCCAGGAGATCTTCCCGACCCGGGGATCAAACCCGGGTCTCCCACATTGTAGGCAGATGCTTTACCGTCTGAGCCACCAGGGAAGTCACAATACTATATTAATACTGTACAAACACTAATACAAAAATATCATTTAAAAATATTATAAATATTTTAAAACAATTATGAAATCTTTCATAGGATTATTTCAGACTGTCTCCATTAAGATTTTTCATTATCTCCATATTGACTGGTTCCCTAACTGATCTTCACACTCTCAGTCTCATGCCATGAGCAAAAGCTCCTAACCCAAGACTCATGGACATGATGTGGAAAGTCATTCAGCTGGTACAGATATCTTAAAATACTGTTCATGTTCATCAGTCTTTTTAATGTGTTACTGAAGAAGAATACACATACTGTGCACTATTTTATTTTCTGCATCTGAAATACAATACTAAGAACAGATTCACAGGCTTCATTACACCTGCCAAAGGGATCAAGGGATCCAGATAGAAAATGGTTATGAATCTCTTTCACTATACCAACTGCACATCTTCCAGAATCATCTATTGATATGACTGGAGTCAATTCTCAATTTAAGATTCTCTGAATGGCTGTCCATGCTAGGAGAAAACACACATGACCCTTATTGATCTGGTTTTATCTTCTTTTCAGCCTCATACTCTTCTTTCCACATTTCAGACTCCAACAATATGGAACTGTTTGTAGTTCCAGACTGAAAAATGTTCTTTTGGCATCTGTGATTTTACTTTTATGTAAAGAATGGTTCTTTTTTTCTCATATCTCTAAATCAATCTACTCTTATTCGTTTATTTTTATAGGTTACATGACAATATATGCATTATAAAAACAGTGAATAAGAAAAAAAAAGCCCACAGCGTTTTTAAAAAAGAAGAAACTCTATACCTCTTTTATTGTCATGTTCCCTCTCAGAAATAAACACTATCAAAAGCATGGCAAGGATCTTTCCAGTACCTTTGCTATAAATTTATATGTTTGTATATAGACAAATATACATAGTTACTTTTGAGGTTCTTTTTGTAAAACAAAATTAATGGGATTACTTTAAATGCACTAGAATGCAACACTTGCCTTCTAATAGCTGAAGAATATTTCATGATATGACTGGATCAATTTTTTTAATACTATCTTGCTAATGGATGTGTCCTTAAATGGACATTTGATATTATCAATCTTTAAAATTTTTCTCAATGTGATGAAAATAAAGCACCTTATCATCATTTTATTTCCTGACTACACAGGAGGTTGAACATATCTGGATATGTTTACTAGCATTTGTATTTTCTCCTTTTGTGAACTTTCCATTTACATCTTTCACTTTTATTTTTAATGTCTGCATTAATTCAACAAACACTTATGGGATGTTATAGACTGAATGACTTTGTGTTTCTCCAAAATTCATGTTAAAACCCCAAACTACCAACATCATGGTATTAGGAGGCAGGATTTGGGGAAGGTAATTTAGGTATAGATCAGATCATGAGGTTAGAGAATCCATGATGGGATTAATGTTTTTAAAGAAGAAAATAATAGAGCTCACTGTCTCTCTACACTGAGTACACAGCAAGATGGCAGCCGCCTCCAAGCCAGGAAAGGAGCCCTCCCAAGACACAGAACTGTGTGTCTTGAACTCTCTAGTCTCCAGAACTGTGAGAAACAAATGCCTGCTGTTTAAGCCTCCTAGTTTATAGCATTTTTGTTACAGCAGTCAAAGCTAAGACAAGTGCCTACCATGTATCGAGCACCCTATTACATGTCAGGATTAGCCAACAAAAACAGATGCAGAGCTTCCCCTCAATGATTTTATAACCTAGAAAGAGAGTTGGATTATTTATCTAAATTAATGTAGAACTTTGATGCCTCATGACAGAGACTTTTACCTCTATAAGCGAATTAATAGAATTTTGATTTAGTAAGGTCAGGAAAGGATTCCCTTAAGAATAAATATGTATTAGCGGCAAACATAACGGAAGGAGTTGCGTGTGCCAGAACCAAAACCTTGTGACAGGAAACGTGTATGACTAGACAAGTGCTTGTGTGCGTGCTAATGGCTTCAATAGTGTTTGACTCTGCAACCCTATGGACTATGGCTAGACAAGGGCCTGGTTCATTTTCCTGGGAGTAACTGAAAAAGAATTAATCGATCTCTACACAGTTTCTGTCATGTACACCCCAAAGTTAGTGTTTATTTCGTAAGATTCTTACATGATCGTTTATGTGTTTCAAGAAGATCACTTTGTACAGTATGGAAAACAAATAGAATGGAGAAAGAAAGCAGGCACATCAGCTAATGAGCTACTGCAGCAGTAGAGAAAAATTATGTTGGAAGTTTGAATTTGATGGAGGAAATGGATAAATTCCAGAAATATCTAGGAGATCCTAGAGATCAGCTGGATACAAGAAGCAAGGGCAAGGAAGGTATCTATGATAAACTGAAGTTTTTAATTTGTATGGATGGCTATACTAATTAACAATTCACAAAAAACTAAGTTATTTCCTACTTCTAATAGACATGTTGCAAGTATATTGTCACTACATTACATTTACATTACACTACATTTACTATATTGTCACTACATTAAAAAAATATTTCTGACAGTATTCTGAGTGAAGTTTAAAGGTTATATGAAGTCAGGTCTGTCGACCTTTTGCTTTAAGAAGGATTTTCCCAACTAGCTATGAATATCTATGTGGAGACATAACTTTTATAAGACACACAGACAGAAAGAGAAAGAGAGAAGGAAATAATATATACCATAAAGTTAACAGAAGTAACATTAGGAGGGTTTTGCTTTGTTTTTTCATCCATGCCTCATGGCACCTGGGGTCTCAGGTCCCCAACTAGGGACTGAACCTGCACCCTCCACACTGGAAGCGTGGAGTCTTAACCACTGGACCACCAGGGAAGTCCTGCATTAGGAGAGATTTGTATTAGTGGGGATTTTTCCGGGGGTTGGGGGTAGGGAGTGGCATTTGTTATCCTAGTTTTCTTCAGCAAGTTCATTTTGTGTATGTGTATCAGACCACAAAAATGGCTACCATGCCATTTTGCAGCCTGGTATTTTTAGACTTAATAATATGTCATAAGCATTTCTCCTTATATGAAGCAATGTTTCATTTTTATGATGTTCGCAGGACATCTACAAACAGAAGTCACATGTGAATTGAAGCAACTGTTTTTGTTCACAGTCTTTAAAGTCGTAATATAACAGTAATGAATAACATACACATACTATCATGTGTAAACAGGTAACGAGCAGGAAACTGCTGTAGAACACAGGGAGTGCAGCTTGGTGCTCGCGATGATCTAGACGGGTGGGGTGTGGGGAGGAGGGAGGCTTAAGAGGGAAGGGATATAAATATATGTGAAAGTGAAGTTGCTCAGTCGTGTCCAACTCTTTGCGACCCCATAGATTGTAGCCCACGGAATTTTCCAGGCAAGTGTACTGGAGTGGGTTGCCATTTCCTTCTCTAGCGGATCTTCCTGACCCAGGGATCAAACCCGGGTATCCCGCAATACAGGCAGATTCTCTGAGCCACCAGGGAAGCCCATATATAAACATATATAAATATAAATATGACTGATTCGTGATGATGTATGGCAGAGATCACAATATGTAAAGCAATTATCCCCCAATAAAAAAAGAAAAGTAATGAAGACTATTTATATACTATAAATGAATAAATCTGGAGGAAAAAAAAAGATATTAGTGAGATAGTAACTACTATGCTCCAGGAGAGTGTGTAAGCATTCTGCTAGGCAAAATCTCAATCAAACAATCAGATATTTAAATAAAACCACTTATATTTTGCTTGTATGCGTGTTGTCGCCTCAGGTGTGTCCAACTATTTGTGACCTTATGGACTATAGCCCCCCAGGCGCCTCTGTCCATGGGATTCTCCAGGCAAGAATACTAGAGTGGGTTGCCATTTCTTACTCCAGGGGATCTTCCGGACCCAGAGATCAAACCTGTGTCTCCTGTGACTCCTGCATTGCAGGTGGATTCTTCACAGTTGAGCCATCTATATTTAGCCTAGGTATTAAAAATCATTCACGAGATGTAAAGACAGAGTAAAAGGAAGACCTCAGAGTGGCTGCAGTGCTTGTAGCAGAGGGAAGCAGAGTCTCAAGGAGATACCAGGTCAAAGCCAAAAGAGTCAATCTAAAATTTATATAAGCAGGAAGGATGTTAAGAGAAACTAACAAGAGGAAAATAGCTGGCCGGAAGTAGGCCCTGGAGCAATCCCTGAGCCAAAAGTTTAGGTATAAATAAATACGTACACATACAATTCACAAATCTCTCTAGCACTCTCAAACTGTTATTTGCAAATGTAAATTTTAAAAGATATGTCTATCAATCAATACACCTCATGGCATTCTTATTTATTACCATGAATAATCTGAAAAAATCATTCAAAGATTGGTGTTAAGTCACCAATCTTTGAATGAGAAAAAAAGTGAGGAAAAAAAGCATAAACATTTAAATTCTGCAGACTTTGGGTGTGGTTCCCACTTCAGTTTCTTGACAGCTGTGTGATATTCATTAACTTAAAACATTTGAAACTTAGTTTATAGATAACTTGTACAGGGTTGCATTATGTTTAAATGAGTTGATGCCTAAAAATAAAGTTAAAATTCTATCTTTTATCACATCATGAGAAATCATCATATTCAGAAAGCAATGTTTAAGATAATGTGAAACAAAATAATGGCGATCTGGAATACCAGAAATTCACTTTGTGGGACCCTTGGAGATACTGAAAACAGACAGCTAGATTTCCTTCAGAACAAAAAAGGCTGGGTATTATAAGCAGCTCATGGGACTCCTGATTAGGAAAACACACTATATTTATTTTACGATTTCTTGAGGGGGAAACAAAAACACAAAGATTTGGAGTCCCAGAGTGGAAGTCAGAATATCAGGCTGTTTCTCAGGTGACTTTTTAAAACACTTCAGGGTTTATACAAGAGGGAGGGGGCAGGCTTGCTCAGTCATGTTTGACTCTGCGACCCCATGGACTGTAGCCCACTAGGCTCCTCTGTCCCTGGGACTCTCCAGGCAAGAATATTGGAGTGGGTTGCCATTTCTTCCTCCAGGGGATATGCCCAACCCGGGGATCGAACCCATATCTCCCACGTTACCGGCGGATGCTTTACTGCCTGAGCCACAGACAGGGAAGCCCAGGAGATGGCACCTACTAAATGAATAAAATCATTACACATTATTGGAGAGAAAAACAGTGGATTCACTGCTAGGTTTACTGAGATTTTTGATCATCTAACAGTTGTTAAGTCAATAAATAATTTTGGATAATTAATAAACCTCAAAATCAAGACATGATCCAAAGTATTTATACAAAATTACTGCTTATGTGTTAATCTAAAAATCTAATAAAAGGTATAAAACTGTTAAGTTAATGTATGCAACTTGGATGTAGTATCTTAGATGGGTAGGATTCGATCTTGGTTAGAATGATTCGGTGTCAACTGAATTTGAACGACAAATTTGATGGATTCTATTAATTATCTTGGATTCTGAGTTTTGTCAAAAGCCAAACTACAGAAGAGACTGCTTGAGAAAGGGAAATAGTTCATTTTAAAATTCTATCTTTAAATTAGAAACTAATGAAAACACAGTGATTAGAGACAGAGATTTCATCAGCAAGAACTGAATAATGTACATTGTTATTTACTGGAGAAAAACTAGTATCAAGAGGTTGTTTTAACCAATACGTGTATTTTTCATGTATTCAATCCATGAATTTTTAAAAAACTGAAATGTCA
The DNA here is from genome assembly GCA_006410875.1 of Neotragus pygmaeus. Taxonomy (NCBI): domain Eukaryota; kingdom Metazoa; phylum Chordata; class Mammalia; order Artiodactyla; family Bovidae; genus Neotragus; species Neotragus pygmaeus. The sequence continues at coordinate 794,669 of SJYV01014875.1, forward strand.
TTGTAGCCTTAAGGAAAAAGTTCTATTACACAGATGAACTCAAGGTCATTACGGTAAGCAAAATAGTCACAAAAAGCCAAACGCTGTATGATTCCACTCATATGAAATGTCTAGAGTTGTCAAAATCATAAAAATAGCAGAGAGGAAGGCAGTTATCAAGAAACTAGGGAAGTGAGGAGGGGAAATTAGTGTTTACCAGGTAGAATTTTAGTACTGCAAGATGAAAAAGTCTATCCTGATTTGTAGGAAAAAAAATATGAATATACTTAACATTAATAAAGTTGAATATTACGTTTCTATCACAATGAAAAAAACACAAAAGTCAGAAAACCACTTAAATAATTGTTACTTGAAAATTCAAATGAATTACTCAAAACCATCCAACGAGACAGAAATTACGAAAATTAAGCTACCTCAACTTTTCAAAGATGGTAAGTAGAACATTAATTTCAAAAATAAATGGTATTTACTTTTGAAGTCTCTGAGCAACGTCATAAAATAAGTATAAATAACCTTATGCATCTTCAGTGGGAATGTACTCTGCTATCTCATATTTAAAGTTCTTAATCATAATAAAAAATAGCTGAAAATAACTGTAACAATAAGAATCCAAACAAAAGTTATGACCTGGGACTTTTGAGGTTTTTTTTAATTAACAGTTCTTCCCTCAGCACTTGACAAATGTTGCGCCACGTCTTTCTCATCTCCATGTTTCTGAAGAGACGTCTGTTTTAGTTCAATCCCCACCTGCCCCAATCTTATAGTAATTTCTTTCTCATTGCTTCGAATTTTTACTTTGTCTTTAGCTTTCAGAACTGAAAGGTTTATCTTGTTTCAAATTTGCTAAACTTCGTGAATCTGTAGGCTTATACTTTTGCCAAGTTTAAGTAAGTTTTTAGCTATTGTTTATTACTTCTTTAAACACTTCTCCAGCCATGCCCTCTCTCTTCTTCTGGGACTCCAAAGACATAAATGTGAGCTCTCTGGTATAGTCCCACTGGCCCTTGAGGCTCTGTTCATTTAATTTCAGTCTAGTTTCTCTCTGTTGCCCATTTTGGTAATTTCTATTGTTCTGTTTTTCAATTCACCAATTCTTTCTTCTATCCCCTCCATTCTGCTGTTAAGCCTATCTGTTATTTATTTCGGTTATTAGATTTTTTCAATTCCAAAATTTCCATTTGATTCTTCATCTTATATTTCTTTGCAGACATTTTTGGGCTGAAACTTTTTTTCATTTGTTTCAAGCATACTTTTAATTGCTTGTTGAAGCATTTTTGTGATACATGCTCTTACAATCTTTGAATAATTTTAAGATTAATATCTCGGTAATCTCAACGCTGGTCTCCACTGTCTTTTTCCTTCAATTTGATATTTTCCTTCATATGACAACTGATTTTCATTTAAAATCTGGATACTTTGAGCACTATGAGAGTCCAGATCATGCTTAAATCTTGTATGTTTGCTGATGATGTTTTTGGCTCTGCTCTAGCAGGGCCTTATTATAAGGTAGGGATAGAAGTTCAGGTTCCCCGCTCAGCCTCCATTTACACTAGAGATGGAGCAACTCCCTGTTACCTCTGTTCACCACCAAGCCTTCACTGATACCTTCCTGGCTGAGAAGGTATGGGTGTCTCACTAAGATGCCTTATGTGGCTCCCACTGGCACCACAAGGGGGGAGTTAGGCCTCTTTACTGATGGGCATGGTGGAAGTATAACCTCTCTATCACATCTCTTCTGACTTCACCTAAGAGGGGGGGTGGAGGTGCTCCTTTTTACTACCAGGTGGGGGTGTAAGTCCAGGCTTCCCACATGGTCTCCAGTGCAAATGAGGGGATGGCTAGCTAACCATCTGATGAGGATGAAAGTCCCAGAGGGCTCTGTGTCTCGCCTAACCTGACATCACGACAACAGGGGCTGCTGGGGCGCCTCGTGGCAGCCTGGTGATGCTGGAGTAAAGAGCAGGTTTTTGTTTTTAAAGGATTTAGGGTGCCTCTCTCCTAGTACTTGGCTAGAAGGGTTGCTTTTTGTTGGGGCTCTTTGAGGGCAGTGTGCAGCCACCGTTGTTTCTGGGGTATCAGTTTCCTCAGTTCGAAGTGTGGCACACTGAGGCAAAGAGAAAAGCGAAAAGCTCACTCCTGTGTCACTCCTTGAATCCTGAGACCCCAAGCTGTTCTGACTTCTTCCCACTTTTCAGAGTCTTTGTTATCTCATATATAATATGCAGGGTTTTTAGTTGTACTTAGCAGGAAAAATAGGGAAAAGCATATATATTCTATTTTCCCATAAACAGAAATTATTTCAATCTTAAAAAAAATCAATTTGTCAAAATCCTTCAGGTAGAAGTACTATTTTTATATATAAATCATGTTATTAGTCCAATAACATGGATTTATGTGGTCCTGATACCTTGCCAAACACCTGGCTGAATTTCTGACATTATGGTTTCAGAGTTATGCTCTAGATACAATAGCGAAGACCAGGCTAATACATGTGAGAGAAATGAATTTATTGTGAAAGTGGGCTCTTTTCCAACTGTCTAGGCACCTGGATTGTCAAAACAAAACAAATTCAAAATGTGTGCAAGTATTTACATTCCTCTCTTCTCTTTGCAGAGTACCTTTAAATATAGGGAATTCTGAAGGTTCTGTCTTCACTATTTAATTATTCCCCAGAGCAGTGACAATACTTCTTTGATTGTGTGCTAATGTCTACTAAAGATGCATACTTGTTTATTAAAACCAATTACATGCACTGCTGTCCTACTTTATTACTGCATCTCCCAATGCCCAGAGGCAAAAATCCTACTTATTGTGTAACAATTCTAAGATGTAAATTCCCCCAGATTTTAATATCACTAAAATCTACAATCAATTGAACTTACACTCATACATACAATGGATAAGGAACATAACGTGGCTGTCTTTGTCTTTGTGTAGCCCAGTCATAGCTATTCCTGCTGTTTCCACTTCAACTGATATATGTGCACTGATACCTTTAATATCTTATTTATTGAGCTTAATTATTAACTTAAAAAACACCTTCTTGGATGGTGTTTGACATTTTTTGTTGATACTGTGTAATAAGGTCAAGAAAGCACCACCAACAAAACCTGCAGGATGCTATTAATGCCAGTGGCTTAGAAGAAAATCCCAAAGGCAACAAGAAAATATTCTTTAGCAATGCTGCATCCACAACATGGCAACTGCATAAAGAATGACACTGTGTGGGGGGAAAAAAAAAATCTCAAGGTGCTTAAAAGCAAGAAACCATACACACTGTGTTACAGTTTGTTTTTTTTTTAAGTTGGTACATAAAATAATGATACTCTGTTTAAACGACGGAATCAGATTTGGTGAAATTCAGTATACACATTATAAACATACCCCAAAAAGTCCTGGTTTCTTATTCCATCTTTTCAATTGGCATCTCAAACTAGGCCTATTTAAATCCACATTCTACTATATGCTTTCCTCTGCTTCCCTCAATCAATTCTTATTTTAGTTTAATGGTGTCCTTTTACCAATCACAAAGGTTAGAAGGGGAGGCAGAACAGTGTAGTGCAGACTTGACAAGACAGTCTAGGTTTAAATCCTAGCTCTGCCAATTACTGTATGTGATTTCTCTGTTTCCTCACCCATAAAATAAGAATTACAATATGGGCCAATCACTCATCTAAGCACGAATTTCAAAACCTGTCATATTTTGGAAAGCTACTGAGTTTTCCAAATTCACTCCTACTGAGTCTGAGTCCGTCCTCCATAACCAAACATATTGATACTTTTGCAAAAATAAATTAACGCTTAAGTGGGGGAGAAACAAAGACTATAAACAACCTCGCCTCAGGTCTAGTCATGGTTTGCTGCCAAGTGAGCCTACACCAATCTTACAACTGGGCATTTTTCAGAGTTTTGGGGTTTTAGAATTGTGCATCTGGGCCATAGGGTAGTGGTAGCAATATATTTTTGTGTAATTGTCAGGATGACCAAAATTATATACAGTTAAAAAGACTCTGAGTAGTGACTCAAAGTGCTCAGCCAATGTTCGCTATTACCAGCACTATAACTACTGTTGATTTTTCTTCCCACCTTACTACCTAGATCCAGTCAATCACACCAAACATTTTTAATTTTATTTTCCAAATTTCTTTCAGATCTGCCCCACCTCCAAGCAAGGCACACAAATTCCTCTGTGCTACAGCCCCAGTTCCCTCTTTCTGTTTTATTAGCTACTCTCGCCATATAACACTAATATTCCTCTCCTGAAAATACTACAGCTCCAAAGAAGCCTGTTATCCAAGGCAATGATGACAACCGCTGACTTGGTTAACCAGAAAAGATTCTTAAAACAGGGAATAGTAAACTCTCTCACACATGTGAAAACAAATAAATGCAAGGCATTTATTTCAACACATGACACTGGAGAATGTCTCCAATGACTTAAATCCACATTACCTTTCTCGCATAAATTATACTCCTAATGTACTAAGACATTAAAATGTCTTAAAGTGAAACTAACATTTGCAGTCAACACAAATGCAATCTGAGTATATAATCCTTCTAGTTATTTTTTTCTTTCAATTTTTCAGTTGTTGCACCCACATCCAATTAAAAAGCAATTATATTTTCAGGACTTTCCCTTTATTGAGGCTTTTCCAAATAGTTAAGTTAATCGTTAGCAATAATTTTCTTTTTTGTATACATTGCATCAGTTTTGAGTGTTCTGATTAAATTATATTATCACTAACAAGGGAAATAGACATTAATAAGCCAGAAAACACACAACTAACTTTTAGTAGGCTTGTAATTCAACTAGTGGAAAGAGAAGTAAGTGAGCTTAGTAGAAGTAGTCTATGTGTTACAATGGTCAATATTAATAACTTTAGGGCAGTCATTCAATGTTATAACAAAGAAATGGCCAATGTTAGTAATAGAGTGGATGTTAGTTTAAAGAGCTTTAAGCATGTGTTATTTCCCATTTCTGAATATGACTTTTCTCAGATAGCTCTCGACTCCCAGAGGCAAAAATTCTGCCACTCTAGATAGGGGGAAGCTGCGGTGTAGCACAAGGAGCTCAGGTCAGTGCCGTACGATGATGTAGAGGGGTGAAGCAGGGTGGTGTGGTAGGAGAGAGGGTACAGATACAATCTGATTTTATATATATACATATAGCTGACTTATGTTGTTGTACAACAGAAACTAATTCAACACTGTAAAGCAATTATACTCCAATTTAAAAAAAAACAAACCCTGTCCATTGTTTAATCTAATAATGTCACCTCCCAGGAATCTTTCTCTGAATGGTCTAAAGAGAACTGATCACTTCTTCCTCAATGTTCCTTGAACATCTCTTGGTCCATTTCTTCTGCCTAGTATTGGTACTGACTTCATATGAATCTGTAAGCTTGAAGATTAGGTGCAACTGCCGTCATTTTTACTTTTAAAAATCCCTAACGCTACTATGCTGCTGCTAAGTCGCTTCAGTTGTGTCCGACTCTGCAACCCCATAGACGGCAGCCCACCAGGCTCCCGCAACCCTGGGATTCTCCAGGCAAGAACACTGGAGTGGGTTGCCATATAGGAGACAGTAATAATGTAACAGAAAGAACATCAGAATTTGAGTCTTGAGAATTAGGGTCCAGTTCTGATTGTAAAATGGAAATAACTGAACATGTTCATAGAGTAGTTAAAAAAAAAAACAGCAATAAGAATATATATCAGAATACTGTTGCTGTTTAGTCACTAAGTCGTATCTGACTCTTTTGTGACCCCTGACTGTAGCCTGCCAGGCTCTCTGTCCATGAGATTTCCCAGGCAAGAATATTGGAATGGGTTGCCATTTCCTTCTCCAGGGGATCTTCCCAATCCAAAGACTGAACCCTGTGTCTCAAGCATTGTTCCTTACTGCTAAGCCACCAGGGAAGCATATATGAAAATATTAGTTTGGGGCAAATATACCTCATAAATAAAATTTTAGTGTTTTCAAAGGCTCTTAGATTCAATTTCACCTTCTGAGACTTTTAATCAAAATACATGGTCTGTTTACACTAGCAATGTATCATTATTCTAAGAAATATGTAAACTGAAATGCATGGATTTGCCACCTCTTCTTGGAGCTCAAATAACCATATATCAGAATAAATATGACAAATGACTACTTTCCTCTCCCCTGTTCCTCTCATCAAGCTGGGTCTGCCCTAAGGGCAAATAATCAGATTATTTTTCACTAAAAGTAGTGATTTTAGCTATTTCTCACTAGAAGTAGTGACCAAAAATAGTAATACAAGTAATAACTAATTCAGCTAACTGTACTGATATTAAATTCAGCTAATTGTACTGCTATTCATTGTGCCAAGTGTTTTATAAATATGATCTCATCTAATCTTCACAATAATCTTATAAAGTAGGGATAAGTGCTAACTAACATTTCCACTTTATAGATGAGGAAACAGGTTCACAGAAGTTGGTAGTCTGTCTAAAGTTAATAGCAATTACTTAGCAGTTAAAATAAAAAGAGTTGTCTCATTCCTGACCTTGAACTCAGGAATACTATAATGTTTCTCATAGGTATGGTGATGCAGTTCATATAGTTCTCAAATTGCTAAGAACTTCTGATTCTTTCACCAAAAATAACATTACTGAATTCCAGACAGGGGAATCAGCAGGTGCAGACTATGAAGCAAGATGCCTAGTTTGTTTAAAGGCTGAGCAAGAAGACCAGTTTGGCTAAAAGAGACCCTGGAAAAGAGTGGAGAAAATGACATCATAGATGTAACAGGGGGCCACACCATAGCATCATAGCAACCAGAACTCTATTTTTTGAATGCATTATAAACCCACTGGAGGATGAAGAGTTTTGAATAAAATGTGATGCTATTCCACTTACAATATCTTATAAGGATCATTCTAGCTGCTGTGCAGAAAATAGATGGGGGGAGAAGAAGATGGTTATGGCTAGAATGATTCCAACTGCAATAATTCCAGTGAAGAACAACAGTGTCCAGGATCAGGGAGAAAGGAAAGAGGTGATGAAATAGTTAGACATTGAACATATCTTGAAAGATAAGCCAAGAGAAGTCTTAAAGATTCTGTTGGATATTTATGAAATAAAGGTTATAATGAAGAAAAGACATGATATAAATAAGCCACCACAATATTTTTAAAAGTTATATCCTTAAATAGTTGATTCTTTAATGATCAAATGACAAAACTAGGGAAACTTGTTCCATGCTGTATATAAGACCATGAAAATGTCAATGAATGTCATCACCAGTATTTTATGATGATATGAAATCTTCAACAGCAATGTCTTCAAAGCTACTCCAAACATGAAGGAAAATATATTAAATGCACGAACTAATCAACTTTTCATTCTATATGCTATGAAACCACATAATGCTAAACTAACACAGGGCTAATTTACTCTAATATTGGAAAATTTTAATGCAAACACTAGAGCTACTTGAGATAAAAGCATTCCTTAAATATCTGTAGTGGAAGCCTAAAAAATACAGTGATGAAATTTAAAAATTATAATCATATCAATAACCAAGATATTAATAAAACAAATAATTTAAGTTTTTTTGTTCAACTATGAATTATTTTTCACATAAAAATTCTTACAACTTGCAAGAATAAAAAAAAATAAAGACAATGCCAAGGAAAAGGTTATAGTCATTCAAAAAAGTAAACTTCCTTGGTCAATCAAGAAGGACAAGCTGAATTAACCACAATCACACTGTACAATGGAGTACGAAATACTCAATCTAAAGAGAGCAATGAGAAATATCTCTATATCCCACTATATAGTAGTCTCCAAGAGAGACTGTTAAGTGAAAAGAGAAAAGTGGAGAAATAGTATATGATAATTTTTCATTTATCTACAAAAGGGGAATAATGCTCACATTAAAACACAAACTGGGATAAAACATAAAATTTAAAAATGTTACCTATAGGAAATAGGGTGGTAATTGCCATTAGACGTGGTATTTTATGTAAACTGTCAAACAAAATGAAACAAAAAACAAACTCTAAAACAGAAGTAAACAATTAATGTAATGGTATATATTGTTAGTGTCATAGCCACACAGAAAAGTACTATTCCAAGTGACTTCAACACACACAGTAATTTGATGGTATACTCCAACTGGGATACCATAAGGACAAAAAGAAATGTCACCCTCCTCACTCCTGTCAAAAAACAAAACCAAAAAGAAATCCCAAACTTTAAGCTGCTTTCAGTACTTATGATTATTGGTGGTACTGCTATAAGCAGTCTAATGTACGTGTAATATATAATGCAGCAAATTAGTAACTATGTATTATTTTAATTCTATAGTTCCTGGCAATGAGGAAAGGGAGAAAGAAAATACAGAGAAGAAACAGAAGAGGTTAAAGAAAGATACCCTGTGGGTGCTGAATTTGAAAGAATGACCAATCCAGTATAAAAGGGACAGGTTTCTTTAGAGAAATGGCAATTCCAAAAATATAAAAGATGTGTCTGGAATATTTTTATACTACTAAATAGGAATGAAGCTACTTTACTGGGTCATATCCCAAGGTCTTAGAAGCCAACATGAAGAGACTCTTGTTGATCAAAGATAGTACAATTTGCTAATCAGTAAGGGTGATAACTGCAATACACTGAAATACATCAAGTATGCTTAAATGCACGCAATGCTCAAGTTACTTAAATCACACATACACACACAAAATCAATTAGTCCTTTCTGAAGGTTAAGTAAACCAACTCACTATCTTGAAAACCAGTATTATAAAGGGAAAGAATAAAGAAGATATCCTGATTTCATAAAAAACTTGTACTAGGGGTAACCAAATAGTAGACGTGAAGAAGTTTCCTTTACAAAAATGTTTCAGCTATAAAGAAGAACTGAGTTTTCTTCTAATTATTCTTTCATCTATTCTTTCTTTTATCCATTATTATTTCTTGGTTACTAAAAGCCAAGTCACAGGATTTGATTTTCAATGCTTTTTACATAATAACTTAAATATAGAATTCAGTTATAGTTAATGGTTAGTTATAATTAACTGATCATCTTAGACTGGAACACTAAATTGAACACATTTTCTTGGACTCCATAATCGTTCAAGTATGTACAAAAATATTATATTTAATTTTGCTTTTACTCTACAGTCTAATGACATCGAACTGTAACTTTTAGGGAAGAACACCTTGACGCAACAGTGAGAATTTTATACTGCCTATATTAGACTGCTAGCATTACCATAACAAAATACCATAGACAAACTGGATCAAACAACAGAAACTCATTTTCTCAGAGCTCTGGAGGCTGGAAGGTCACAGTCAAGTGCTGGCAGGATTGGCCTCCTCTGAGGAGCCTCTCCTTAGCTTACAAACGGCCACCTGCTAGCAGTGCCCTTATGCTGTCTTTTCTGAGTGCAAGCCCTGGATACCATTTTTCGTGTCCAAATTTCCTCTCAAAAAGATACAGTAAGATTGGATTAGGGCCCACCCTAAGGGCCTCAGGTTAAGACATGATAAGGGCCTCATCATCTCTTAAAAGGCTCTCTCTATATAGTCAAATTCCTATGTTCTGTGGTTAGGGCTTCAACATATGAATCTTGTGGGGACATGATTCAGAGCGTAACACTGCGAATTCAGTTCGGTTCAGTTGCTCAGTCGTGTCCGACTCTGCAACCCCATGGACTGCAGCAAAACAGGCCCCCTGTCCATCACCAACTCCCACAGCTCGCTCAAACTCAGGTCCATTAAGTCGGTGATGCCATCCAACTACCTCATCCTCTGTCATCCCCTTCTCCTCCCGCCTTCAATCTTTCCCAGCATCAGGGTCTTTGCAAAGGAGTCAGTTCTTCTCATCAGGTGGCCAAAGTATTGGAGTTTCAGCTTCAGCATCAGTCCTTCCAATGAATATTCAGGACTGATTTCCTTTAGGATGGAGTGGTTGGATCTCCTTGCAGTCCAAGGGACTCTCAAGAGTCTTCTCCAATACCACAGTTCAAAAGCATCACTGTCAGCCTTCTTTATAGTCAAGCTTTCACATTCATATATGACTACTGGAAAACCTATAGTTTTGATTAGACAGACTTTTGTTGGAAAAGTAATGTCTCTGCTTTTTAATATGCTGTCAAGGTTGGCTACAGCTTTTCGTCCAAGGAGTAAGCGCCTTTCAATTTGATGGCTGCAGTCACCATCTGCAGTGATTTTGGAGCCCCCCTCAAAAAAGTCTGTCATTGTTTCCACTGTTTCCCCATCTATTTGCCATGAAGTGATGGGACCGGATGCCATGATCTTAGTTTTCTGAATGATGAGTTTTATGCCAAAGTTTTCACTCTCTACTTTTACTATCATCAAGAGGCTCTTTACTTCTTTTCGCTTTCTGCCATAAGGGTGGTGTCATCTACATATCTGAGGTTATTGATATTTCTCCCAGCAGTTTTGCTTCCAGCTTGTGCTTCATCCAGCCTGGCATTTCTCATGATGTACTTACTCTGCATACAAGTTAAATAAGCAGGGTGATAATATACAGTCTTGACATACTCCTTTCCCGATTTGGAACCAGTCTGTTGTTCCATGTCTGGTTTTAACTGTTGCCTCTTGACTGGTATTCAGATTTCTCAAGAGGCAGGTCAAGTGGTCTGGTATTCCCATCTCTTTCAGAATTTTCCAGTTTATTGTGATCCGCACAGTCAAAGGCTTTGGCGTAGTCTATAAAGCAGAAATAGATATTTTTTCTGGAACTCTCTTGCTTTTTTGATGCTTGAACGGATGTTGGCAATTTGATCTCTGGTTCCTCTGCCTTTTCTAAAACCAGCTTGAACATCAGGGAGTTCATGGTTCACATACTGTTGAAGCCTGGCTTAGAGAATTTTGAGCATCACTTTACTAGCATGTGAAATGAGTGCAATTGTGCAGTAGTTTGAGCATTCTTTGGCATTGTCTTTCTTTGGAATTGGAATGAAAACTGACCTTTTCCAGTCCTGTGGCCACTGCTGAGTTTTCCAAATTTGCTGGCATATTGAGTGCAGCACTTTCACAGCATCATATTTTAGGATTTGAAATAGCTTAACTGGAATTCCATTACTTCCACTTGCTTTGTTTGTAGTGATGCTTCCTAAGGCCCACTTGACTTCATATTCCAGGAATAGATAAGAAAGCCTTCCTCAGTGATCAGTGCAAAGAAACAGAGGCAAACAACAAAATGGAATAGACTAGAGATCTCTTCAAGAAAATTAGAGATATCAAGGGAACATTTTATGCAAAGATGGGCTCAATAAAGGACAGAAATGGTATGGACCTAACAGAAGCAGAAGATATTAAGAGGTGGCAAGAATACACAGCCAATTCAGTACCCCCAAGAAAGAAGGATGCTAATGCATACATTTCAATACATGACCCATGAGTATACAGTAAAACAAGGCATAAACTGGCCATTAACATTATACTCCCCAAACTCACTTCATTTATTCTTCCTCTAATCCACTCTGGAGAAGAGGCATTATTAAACAATCTGTTTTTCGTTTCCCTAAGATTTCCACCTCACTCAAAGCAGGGAGAAGCTGAAAGTAATTACTCTGGGGAAAAGGTGAGATAACTTATGAGTGAGAATATAAAGAGCCATCACTCATCTACTCACTAGGTTCCTGGCAGGCTAGAAACCAGATGCGAAATTCTTAACTGTCTGGAAACTGAACCGTGACTTCCATTCTTTGTTCTACTATCTCTAATGTATTATCATGCACAACTAGTGCCCTTTCTCTTTAGGTCAGTTTAAGTTTGATACGATTTATTATTGTGTGCGAGGATTACCTAGATCTAAAATCATCCCAACTGACACTGCAGGATATTAGCCAAGTCTGTAAGAGGAAATTATTCAGAAAAATTATCTTTTCAAACTCAGAATTAAACAGATGAAGAAAGAAACTGAGTTTTCATTTTCCCAGAAAAGATAAATAAGATAATGGTCAAAGGTTAATACATATGGAGTAGTCAAGGCTATGGTTTTTCCTGTGGTCATGTATGGATGTGAGAGTTAGACTGTGAAGAAGGCTGAAGGCCGAAGAATTGATGCTTTTGAAATGTGGTGTTGGAGAAGACTCTTGAGAGTCCCTTGGACTGCAAGGANAGATGAAGAAAGAAACTGAGTTTTCATTTTCCCAGAAAAGATAAATAAGATAATGGTCAAAGGTTAATACATATGGAGTAGTCAAGGCTATGGTTTTTCCTGTGGTCATGTATGGATGTGAGAGTTAGACTGTGAAGAAGGCTGAAGGCCGAAGAATTGATGCTTTTGAAATGTGGTGTTGGAGAAGACTCTTGAGAGTCCCTTGGACTGCAAGGAGATCCAACCAGTCCATTCTGAAGGAGATCAACCCTGGGATTTCTTTGGAGGGAATGATGCTGAAGCTGAAACTCCAGTACTCTGGCCACCTCATGAGAAGAGTTGACTCATTGGAAAAGATTTTGATGCTGGGAGGGATTGGGGGCAGGAGAAGGGGACGACAGAGGATGAGATGGCTGGATGGCATCACGGACTCGATGGACGTGAGTCTGAGTGAACTCTGAGAGATGGTAATGAACAGGGAGGCCTGGCGTGCTGTGATTCATGGGGTCGCAAAGAGTCAGACACGACTGAGTGACTGAACTGAACTGAACTGAACTGATTCCAGGAACTATGTGCCAGGAATTCTGCTTGGTGGGTTACATCAATTAATCCTCACAACAAACCTAGACAATATTAATCCCTTCCTATAGAGGAGAAAATTGAAGATTATAAACACTAAGCAACTTGCCCAAGGTCATACCCTTAAAGACTGGCTGAGGAAGCCTTCATTATTCACATGAGTTGACTCCAGAGCTTACATACCAAATATTTAAGGACACCTGGAAATAAATACGCATTAGCTATTTTTCTTCATGAAGATGAAATTCAAGCCTTTTATTGAGCATGAAAATAGAAAGGAATAAAAAACTTGAAAATCATGATTAAAATTATGAATAGCCACTACTGTTTTACAATGGCAGGGAGACTCCTTCATTTTATACATAAAGAAATCAAAGTCCAGAAAGAGGAAACAAACTGTCAAAAGATGTTGTGCAGTCAGTATTAGAGTCAGTAATAAAACTCAAATAGCTCAGCTCTTCCAACTCCTAAAGCACTTTTCATTTCACCAAACACTACCTTTCCCTTAAACTGCTATAATGTATCTCCAATACACATGGCTGAGGGGGTGGAGGGTGGGAGGATGAGCTGGGGTATACACCTGCATGAAATGAACGAAGAAAGAAAAGTATGAAGAATTACTAAAAGAGACTCCCAGAGTCAGTCAGTTCAGTTTAGTCGCTCAGTCGCATCCGACTCTTTGTGACCCCGTGGACTGCAGCACTTCCCTGTCCATCACCAACTCCCAGAGTTTACCCAAACTCATGTCCATTGAGTCACTGATGTCATCCAACCATCTCTTCTGTCGTCCCCTTCTCCTCTCACCTTCAATCTTTCCCAGCATCAGGGTCTTTGCAAATGAGTCAGTTCTTCTCATCAGGTGGCCAAAGTACTGGAGTTTCAGCTTCAACATCAGTCCTTCCAATGAACACCCAGGACTGATCCTTTTTAGGATGGACTGGTTGGATCTCCTTGCAGTCCAAGGGACTCTCAAGAGTCTTCTCCAACACCACAGTTCAAAAGCATCAGTTCTTCGGTGCTCAGCTTTCTTTATAGTCTAACTCTCACATCCATACATGACTACTGGAAAAAGCAGAGATATTACTTTGCCAACAAAGGTCCGTCTAGCCAAGGCAATGGTTTTTCCAGTAGTCATGTATGGATGGAGAGTTGGACTCTCAAGAGTAGTACTATCATATTCNTAACTCTCACATCCATACATGACTACTGGAAAAAGCAGAGATATTACTTTGCCAACAAAGGTCCGTCTAGCCAAGGCAATGGTTTTTCCAGTAGTCATGTATGGATGGAGAGTTGGACTCTCAAGAGTAGTACTATCATATTCAATACTTATTAGCTGATAAGCTTTGATGTGAGCTGATAGAGTCCCTTGGATTGCAAGGAGATCTAACTAGTCAATCCTAAAGGAAATCAACTCTTAGGATATTCACTGAAAGGCCTGATGCTGAAGCTAAAACTCCAATACTTATAGCCACGTGATGCGAAGAACTGACTCACTGGAAAAGACCCTGATTCTGGGAAAGACTGAAGGCAGGAAAAGGGAACATCAGAAGATGAGATGGTTGGATGGCATCGCCAACTGGAAGGACATGAGTTTGAGCAAGCTCCAGGAGTTGGTGATAGACAGGGAAGCCTGGCATGCTGCAGTCCCATGGGGTTGCAGAGATTAAGACACGATTTAGCGAATCAACAACAACAACAACACTGGGATTATTCTGCCATATGGTAGTTTTATTCCTAGTTTTTTAAGGAATCTCCATAGTGGCTATATCAATTTACATTCCCAACAACACTGCAAGAGTATTCCCTTTTCTCCATGACCTCTCCAGTATTTACTGTTTGTAGATTTTTTGATGATGGCCCTTCTGACTGGTATGAGGTGGTATCTCATTGTAGTTTTGATTTGGATTTCTCTAATAATGAGCAATGTTGAGCAACTTTTCATGTGTTTATTAGCCACCTGCATGTCTTCTTTGGAGAAATGTCTGTTTAAATCTTTTGCCCACTTTTTGATTTGACTGATTGTTTTTCTGGTATTGAATTGTATGAGCTGCTTGTATATTCTGGAAATTAATCCTTTGTCAGTTGTTTCATTTGCTATTATTTTTTCCCATTCTGAGGGTTGTCTTTTCACCTTGTTTGTAGTTTCCTATGCTGTGCAAAAGCTTTTAAGTTTAATTAGGTCCCACTTGTTTATTTTTGTTTTTATTTCCATTACTCTAGGAAGTGGGTCATAGAAGATTTTGCTGTCATTTGTCATAGACTGTTCTAAGTTTTCCTCTTAAGAGTTTTACAGTTTCTGGTCTTACATTTAGGTCTTTATTCCATCTTGAGTTTATCTTTGTGTATGGCATTCTTTTACACGTAGCTGTCCAGTTTTCCCAGCACCACTTAATGAAGAGTTTATCTTTGCCCCATTGTATATTCTTGCCTCTTTTGCCAAAGGTAAGGTACCCATAGCTGTGTGGGTTTATCTCTGGGCTTTCTATCTTGTTCCATTGGTCTATATTTCTGTTTTTGTACCAGTATCATCGTGTCTTGATGACTGTAGCTTTGTCGTATAGTCTAGAATCAGAAAGGTTGATTCCTTCAGCTCCATTCTTCTTTCTTAAGATTGCTTTGGCTATTTGGAGTCTTCTGTGTTTCCATATGAATTGTGAGATTTTTTGTTCTAGTTTTGTGAAAAATGCCATTGGTAATTTGACAGGGATAACAATGAATTTGCAGACAGAATTTGATACTATAGTCATTTTTACAATATTGATTCTTCCAACACAAGAGCATGGAATATCTCTCTGTTTATGTCGTCTTTGATTTCTTTCATCAGTGTCTTAAAGTGTTCTGTACACAGCTCTTTTGTCTCCTTAGGCAGGTTTTTTCCTAACTGTTTTATTCTTTTTTGCTGCAATGGTAGGGGATTATGATGATTTTTTTCATTTGCGTTTGGCTCATGAGGCACTTGCTTACTGAGCTTTTTCGTCTTTCCACTTTGCTTTAAGCTGAAGCTCTGGCCACCTGATATGAAGAACTGACTCATTAGAAAAGACCCTGATGCTGGGAAAGACTGAAGGCAGGAGGAGAAGGGGATGACAGGGGATAAGATGGTTGGATAGCAGGCATCACCGACTCAATGGACATAAGTTTGAGCAAGCTCCAGGAGTTGGTGATGGACAAAGAAGCCTGGCGTGCTACAGTCCACTGGGTCGCAAAGAGTCGGACACAACTGAGTGACTGAACTGAACTTAATTTGCTTCAAATGCCAAATTACTGTAGAATCGTTGATGCTGAATTCTTTGGCAACTTTTTGTGTAGTTGTAAGAAGATCAGCTTTGGTGACTGCTCTCAAATTGGTTGTTGTCAGCTTCCAATGACCAGCCACTGCATTCTTTATCTTCAAGGCTTTTATTTCCTTTGCAAAACTTCTTGAAGCACCACTGTATTGTACATTGGTTAGCAGTTCCTGGGGCAAATGCGTTGCTGATGCTTTGAGTTGTCTCCACTGTTTTACAATGCATTTGGAACTTACAAAGTTCCAAAGAGAAATCGCTCAAATTTGCTTTTTGTCTAACATAATTTCCCTAGTCTAAAATAAATATAAAATAAATAGCAAGTAATAAGTCACTAGCAAAAAAACATATAGCAAGAAATGCGCATTAAAATGATGTATAACCACATTTATTTAAGAATGTATTCCAATATTAAAGAGCAAAATTCAACAAAGCAAACCTGCAATTACTTTCGCACCAACCTAATATTAACCTTGAGTCATCTGACAATACTCTACATGTACTGAAGAGAATTACTCATATCAGTTCAAAGTATCAAAGTCAAAGACAGGAGGGAGACAAGAAGATGACCTCACACCAAGAGACAATATCTGGATTCCCACAATCCACTTATTCTCCTTCCTGGGAAGAATAATTTTTATCAATTAAGGTAATATAACAGTTTTCTCATTTATCTCTAATAACAATTTCTATAAAATCTCAAGTCTCTAAAAATAGTGTTTGGATGAAAATAAACACAGCACTAGCTTACTCTGCAATATCAAGATATCCACAGGAAGCAGCTGCATGCAGAGGTATCCAGCCTTCATTATCAGGTTGATTAATATTTGCTCCATTTTCTACCAGAAACTTCACCATATCAACATTGTCATCAATGCAAGCCTAAAAACAGAACAGAAAGCAGGATCAGGAAAACTTTGAATCAATACTCCCAATAACACATCAACAGAATAAAATTACTATCCTGGAGCTTTCATAACAAATACTTTCTAAAAGGCAGTCTGCTGCTATTTGGATTGTATTTCTATCAAGCAGGTAAATGGTACTATAAATTTTAATAATACTTGCTTAGATACACAGAATAATACTATATAAGACTAGACTTCTTATGCCAACCCCATGACAAAAACAAGTACATGCCAACATGAAAACAATCAAAACATTATAATTAAGTACTAATAATACTCTATAGCAGTGGTTCCCAAAATGTGATCTGTTTAGGGAAGAGGGATCCTTTCAGAGAGTTGACAAGATCAAAACTATTTTCATAATAATACGAAGATGGCATTTCCTCTTTACACTATGTTGACATGTGTACTTGATGGTGCAAAAGTGTTAGTTCTGAACATGCTTGTGTCTAATCACAAACGAAGGCAGTGGGAGAAAAAAGAAAACACTGCACTCTCCTGTCATTGTATTCACAGCTATACACTCACAGGTTTATTTTTTCCCACAAGCCATTCTTACTTATGAATGTCCTTGACAATGCAGTAAAAACTATAAATCATACTAAAATTTGACTCAAACATACATCTTTTAAATATTTTGTGAAACAAGATAGGAAGCATGCATCAAGATTTTTTCAAGTATAATGACTGCCCTGAAGAAAAATACTTGTATAATTTGCAAGCTGATCTAGCCACTTTTTCCATAGCATATCATTTACTAAAATAATTTTGTTGGAGTATGTTCACAATGTTGTATTCATTTCAGGTGTACAGCAAAGTGAATGTGTTATACATACAACCACTCTTTTTCAGATTTTTCTCCCATACAGGCTACAATGGAATATGATTTTTACTTAAATGACAAATTATAGTTAGTCTAGCTTGGGCTGTGGCAGAAACTTTCTTGAAAATAAGCAAAGTAGGTCTGTCAAAACAACTAACAGTATTTATTACTAATGATAAATTCAAGTTTTCAGGAGTAAACGAATTAGTTACTTTAAAAATGTCATTTACTTAACAGAGGTAAAGCACTGCTTTAACTCATTTAAAATGAACTGATAAATACATAAAGTTCTCCATTTTAACCTTCCCTGGTGGCTCAGTGGTAAAGAATCTGCCTGTCAATGCAGGAGACATGGGTTCAATCCCTGGGCCGGGAAGAGCCCCTAGAGAAAGAAAGGCAACCCATTCCTGTATTCTTGCCTGGAGAATTCCATGGACAGAGGGGCCTGGTGGCATACAGACCATGGAGTCGCAAAGAGTCAGACACAAGTTAGCGACTAAACAACAAATTGTAAATAGTAATATATACAAACCACAGAAACAAGTTTCTTTGAAGTCCTTCATAATGCTGTATCCCCAGCACTTTATATTGTTCTCTGCATGTGGTAAGGGCTCCATAAATGAATAAATGAACAAGAAAGCTAAGATTTAAAGAGATTAATTAAGTAGGTTGAATAAGCCACAGAGATAGGAAATGATAGAGCTGAAATTCTATCACAGATGTTCAGATTCCCAAAAATAAGCTCCTTCCACACTTAACACCATGTTGACAGATGTTCCTATTTCATCAACTATTTCTCATATATGTGCAGTTTCTGAAACAGGATATCATACATTCTAGGCACTAGGGCTTTCCTGGTAGCTTAGCTAGTAAAGAATCCACATGCAATCCAAGAGACCTCGGTTCAATTCCTGGGTTGGGAAGATCCCCAGGAGGAGGGCATGGTAATCCACTCCAGTATTCTTTCCTTGGAGATTCCCCATGGACAGAGGAGCCTGGTGGGCTACAGTCCATGGGGTTACATAGAGTCAGACACGACTGAGCAGCTAAGCACAGTACACCACTGGCACTTAATAAGTGTTTGCTGTATAAGTAAAACAATTTACCTATCACAGAAACAAAGAAAAATACTTTTAGTAGCTTCTTCCTTGGGGGGAAAAGACAAGTTAGTGTCAAGAAAAGCACTAAGGACAAAGTACTTCACACCTGAAGCAGGAAAATTCTGACAGGTGTTGGATGTAGGCTCCATTTCTGGCTCTGCCACAAACACTGTAGCTAGGAACAAGCAATTTAATCTTTTAGGGCTTTGTCTTTCAGGTGGAGGAAAGAATTTGATGGGTTACATATCTCTAAAATTCCCTGACATATTTACATTCCTATATACTCATGATTCTTCCGTTTGGAACAAGATGGCAAGATCCCAAAGTGCCCAAATAGTACATACAGCAAATGGCAAATGAGTATATAAGTAACATTCATATAAAGTTTGAGAATACACTGCTTGGGGAAGGAATTGTGCTTTTCAAGGAGCAGTGGTTAAAGGGTAGGAGAAATGTGAGGACCGCAGCTGTCTGATAACAAGAGAAGAAACATCCAAATTTTACTGCATTAGAAAATAGTTTATAAAATGTTATTTGAGATAGTTAATGACTCACAGTTACTTAAATAATATAGACCTATTTATAAGTATAATCATTAATTTTCCTTGGGAAAAGATACTAAATTCTATTCTCTCTTTCAACCTCTCAATTCCTATCGGCGCCAGAACAGTCCTCTGATGTTTATCACTGCTATAAAAATATAAAACCCTAAAAAAAAAATATATATATATATATATATAAAACCCTACCTGATAAATATGTTTAATACAAATATGGTTGTTTTTTTAAAAATGGAGAAAATTTCAAATAAGACATTAGAGTAAAGAGATATGGGAAATGCTCACAACATATAACTTTCTTTATAAAGATGTAAAATAGTTTGCCTGATTATTATTTTACTTAAAAAGTACACAAAGGATTAGAAGAATATACAATAAAAGTAACAGTCCTTATCACTGGTTGTGAGACTATGAATAATTTTTATTCTTTAAATTTTTCTTTATTTTCAAATTCTGTATCATAGGCAATGCTTTACATAAAAAGAAAATCTAAGCCTTGGTTCTTAAAAATATTAAATCTATTATGTTGTAATATGGACAAATACCAAACTGCTGGTAAAAGTGTAAAATTCATATAACCCCTTTAAAAAACCATTTGACAATATCTACTCAAGTTATAGTACTGTTAAATAAATGGGGTGGGATGTATGTGCATATGGGGAGATTCTACTCATGTAACAGAATCCTATACATCAATAAAAAAAGAACAAACTAATGCTACCTTCAACAACATATGTAATCCTCTCAGACATATACGTGAGTGAAAAAAGGCAGACACAAAGGATACAAACTGTGAATTTCCAGGCAAAACTAATCTCCAGTTACAAAGCTCAGAATCACGGTTAACTCTGTAGGGAAATAATGGAAGGAGCATGAGGGACCTTTTGGGAAGACTGAAAATGTCCCCCAGCTTTCTGATTTTTATACAGACATGTACAAACGTAAAAAGTCACTGAATTATATGCTGTATACTTTATTATATGTAAATTATACTTCAATTTTAAAAGCTAAAAAAATAAAAAAGAACTAGCATGTATTAAAAACCTACTGTGCATTATCTTCAGTATAAAACATTTCATTTATCTTTTCCTAAATTGTACATGCTATCAAGTTGATGTATGACAGAAAACAACAAAATTCTGTACAGCAATTATCCTTCAATTAAAAAATTAACAAATTTTAAAAACAAATAGTATAAAAAAAAAATTGTTCACGTTAAAACATGTCCTCCTTTATCTACTTCCTTCCTTCTATCTACTGCCTCCTGAGGTTCTAAGTATCAAATGGAATCTCTTTTTTAACTGATAACCCTTTAAATATTATGAGTTCTCCCTGCCACCCAAATTCTCACATATTCTTTTTAAGTATCTGGCTACTCTTCAAATTATATATGCTAAAAAGTACATAAGCCAATGCCAATAGAAAAGAATAGAAAAGATCACGTTAGTATAGAATGCTAGTTCATGAACAACGATTACAAAAGGGCATAATAGCAGTGGGTAGGAAGTACTAAAATATCCTTGGGAACATAAAGAGATCTTGTGATTAAGTTGGTCCATATAGGTCTCATAAGAATATACATTTAAGCAAGATTTTGAAGACTGCATAGGAGTTGTTCAATTCAACTAGAATATCACTGAGTAAATGCAGCACTATGATTTTTAAAAATGCATGGAATAACTGACAGCAAGTCATGCAAAAGGTAGACAGTATCTTAAATTATAAAACAGAATAAGGCTAGGTGCTAAAAGGTCTGAATATATTGCAGGTAAAAGATCTGAACATTAAGGCACAGATGACAGGATTTGACATTAGAGGTAGCTTTTGATCTGCTTTCTATTCTACTCATCAAGAAAACCTGGAATATTTATATCAGTAATAGTGGCTCAATTCAGGCAGTAGGGGCAAGTAGACAAAAACACTGTCAAGTTTCAGGAAGATGATGTTTGAAAAAGCTATTCAGAGTTTACAAGCAGAGGGTTAACATGATCAGATTAGTATTTCGGGAAGATTACTGGGAACAGTATGAAGAGGGAAGAGCCTGACCTGAGCAACAGTTATTCAGAATGAATATATATTAAAAGAGAAATTTAGGACAAAACGTACAAGGCTTAATTAAAGATTGGATACAAAGAGTGAGGAACAGGAGGAGGTCATTCATGAACATAAACACCACAGGTTTGAAAAACAAGTTGAAGAAGAAAGATGATTTTAGCTTTGGATATGCTCAATTTCTAATCATGCATTTCCAGGGGCCAACTGGATATGCAAATCTAGAGCTTAAAAACAAATGTGGGATGAAAATATAATTTGGAAATTACCTACATTAAGGTAATAATTAAAATAATGGAACTTGAAATCATTCAGGGAGAGAATGTAGAGAAGTGATTTCTATGAAAATAGTTAAAAGAAAGGTTAAGATTAAGTTATAATCATTATATTCTTCCTGGAAGACAAAGATATTTGTGTTATTTTAATCAGTCAGTTAAAGAGCATTCTCAAGAAGCTCACCACGTAGCATGGCACTCAAATACACAAGTAAATAATAATATAAAAAGGAATATAATAAATATATGGTCATATATTTATTATGAAAGCTAAGAAAAGGAAGAATGGTTGTCATCATGGAATATGTCCTGGAGCAGGCACTACACACGAGTTTAACAGATGATCCAGTAACAGAGTCACATATGGGGCATATGTGTAACATAAAGGCGGCATCCAGAACAGGGTCTTATTTGCCATCTTATGAGTAACTCTTTGACACTGACGATAAAAGAGTCTCAGAACAAATGACTAATTTTTAAAGTCTCTCTATTTTAAGAAGGTGACTACCCTAGCTCTTTGAAAAAATATAAAAAGTTATTTCTCAATAAATGAAATGTTGCTGATTTTGATTTTAAATATTTAAGGTCAGTATAATGTAAGAAACATCAACAAAAATACCTAAAGCTGTTAATATTAAATCCGCTTTTGCCTTTCTTTACATGTTTTTGAAATGTTTAAATATAAATTAAATGCTAAAACACTGTCATAAGACATGTATTATAAATGAATCTCAAGTTTGTGGTGTAAATTGTTCAGTGAATTCTCCTGAACATTTACAAAGCATACACAAGAAACTGGCAAGCATGCCCATAAAAATATTGTTGCTAAGAAAATCAAAAGCTAACTCATGCAGCACATTAAGAGATACAGGACTTGCTGACTTTAAACAGTTGACTAAATATGGTCAGTATATTAAGTCATACATGGAAAGAAAGAGAGTGACTCAAGTGTACTTCTAAAATCTTTTCTGACATGATTTATCTGAAGTTTTTCTACATATTCCAAGCTATTACCAGTAACAGATGATCGTGTGAAGACACTTTTGTCATTTAATTCCAGGTACAGGCAGCTTTGTCAACTTGAGCTACAATCGATTTCAAGAAACTAGTTCAAGTACATAAAACATCTATTTTTACTGAAACGAGGGCCTACTTATTTTTCTCAGCAAGTTAGCACAAGGACAACTTTGTTTCCCACTCGTTTTTAGGAAAAAGTTGAGACACCTAATAAAAAAGGACTGAATTATAAATAGCTGCACAAAATTGGCTCTAAGAAGACAGAATCCATGCCTTAAAGACAGATTATGTATGAGTTAGGCATGGGAGTAGAAAATCACTGCATTTCATTTCTAGAAGAGATAAAAACAAATGTATTTAGCAACTCTGTAATGCAATTAAGTAAAATCACAATTACACAATTAGAGGCACTTGAAATAAATTATAACATGTTATATTCCTTTTTCATGAAGGTAGTTTTGCTCAATGTACAGACTCTAGAGCCAGACTGTCTGGGATTAATCCAGTTCTGCCAGTAGGCTATTTGTTGTTGAGTCAATTATATATATAACATCCTATATGCCACAAATTCCCCTGGAAAAATGAGGACAATAACAGTACCTACTTCAAAAGTTTACTATGAGAGGTATATGAATTAATACATAAATTGCTTAGCACAGTACTTTTCAAATAGTAGGTGCTAATCTGTTTATATCAACACATAATCTGAAAGCTAAATCATCACCATTTAAATTTTTCTCTTTTTATATTCTAATCCAAAACTTACTATTTCATCCCTTATAAATTACAAAACAAAGTTAAATGATAGAGACTTGTCAAATATTCTTTGTAGTAACACTTTGGGTAAAAGTCCTATCCACCAATATTTCTATGAAGATGATTAAATTTTAAAAGATTTACTAAGAAAATTTTAGGGATTTCAAACCTCC
Source organism: Neotragus pygmaeus (assembly GCA_006410875.1). Classification (NCBI taxonomy): domain Eukaryota; kingdom Metazoa; phylum Chordata; class Mammalia; order Artiodactyla; family Bovidae; genus Neotragus; species Neotragus pygmaeus. The sequence continues at coordinate 818,299 of SJYV01014875.1, forward strand.
TTCCAACAAATTACATACAGTGCAAGAGGGTAAAACAAAGGAAATGATTTGGTTGTATAAATGTAATTACAACAACTTGGGTAAAAATATATAATTATAATAATTAGATGAAGTGAATACAGTTTGCATCTAATCATTAGTGACATAATTACTGATAGGCAAAAGACAAATTAACCTGAAAACAGAAGTCCTCTAAAACAGTTTCCACTTCCTTGAAATAACTCTTTATGGCTCTTAGTAAGGAAAACTTAGTTCTGCTCAACTGGTGGGAACAGAAATTTGCAGATATACCAGGAAATAGTCCAAGGCCTAAGCATTCAGGGTGATATAGAAATCAGTGAGTGTTCATAAAGAGGAAATAAACTGGAGACACTGAAACAAACTTTCTATTTTAAAGGAAACTGAATTTGCACATATCAAAGGAGGAATTACAGATGTAGTTTATACAAGAAGAACAATGAAGAGCTCCAAGCAGTACTCCCTTAACAATAAATAATAAATACCTTGGCCTTGCATTGAGACTGACAATTGAACATATACAATCTTAGGAGATCACCTGTTATATATTTTTTAACTAATAAGATGAATTCTTTACTTTTTTTAATTGGTAGAAAATTACTTTACAATGTTGTGTTGGTTTCTGCCAAAACACCAGTCATAGTTATATATATATCCCCTCCTCTTGAGCCTCCCTCCCCTCACCATCCCACTCTCCAAAGTCATCACAGAGTGCTAGGCCTGGCTCCGTATGTTATACAGCAACTTCCCACTATTTACACATGATAGTCTATATGTGTCAACGCTATTTTCTCAACTCGTCCCACCCCCACCTTTCCCAGTCCATTCTCTACTAGGTTCATCAGTACCATTTTTCAAGACTCCATGTGTATGCATTAATAAACAATACTTGCTTTTCTCTTTCTCACTTCACTCTGTATAACAGGCTCTAGGTTCATCTATCTCACTACAACTGACTAAAATTCATTCTTCTTCATGGCTGAGTAATTTTCCATTTGTATATATGTACCACATCCTCTTTATCCATCTGTCAATGGACATCTAAGTTGCTTCCATGTCCTGGCTACTGTAACTATTGCTGCAATGAACATTGGGGTAGTTCAATTACTATATTTAATTGTGAAAGTAAGTTCAGCACTGCATTTTAGTTAAATGACTTTTTTTTTTTGGCCTTTCTGATTATATAAGCAGATAGGATATAGGTGTAAAAGTAAAGGCCTAGTCTTATCATAAATAACATTCAAATTATAAAATGAAAAAATAAATTCAAAACAGATTAGACACAATGGCTAAACCATGGGAAATTTTTCATTTGATTTAAGAAAAATTCAGACTTGTGTATATACAATATCCATAGGAGACACAATGCCTGACAAGGAGAAGATCCAATTTATATTTGTAGATTCAATGAACTGGACAAGGCAAAAGGACTATAACAAAAATGCACAATTTTTTTTGAGACCTCTCCTCCCACAAGACAAAAAAGTTTCTAGGGCAAAAGTATAGTCACCCATTGGTATTTGTGGGAGACTGGTTCCAGAACGCAGGTACCAAAATCTGCAGATGCTCAAGTCCTTACTATAAAATCAGGGTAGTATTTGATTATAACCTGTGCACATCCTCCAGTATACTTTAAATCATCTCTAGGCTACTTAAAATACCTAATACAATGTAAATGGTTGTAAATACAATGTAAATACTACATAAATAGTTGAAAGCTTGCGGCAATTTCAATTTTTTGGAACTTTGTGGAATTTTTCTGTGAACTATTTTCAACTCTGATTGGTTGAATCTTTGGATGTAGAGGAGGGTTGACTATAATCCAAGCACTGTTTAAACATCCATTCATACACCCAACAAGTATTACACTAAGTATCTGAATGAGAATGCCAAAACTTGGAACCATACTTATCCAAAGATTAAGTATGGTTCTTAATAACACACCTTGTATGTATTCTTACTCCATAGGTGTTATTTCCTTTATTGATAAAGATCTATAAAGCAGTAAGTTAAACTTAGATCTTTGGATGCCAAAGACTCTCATTAGAGGACTTAATAAGGGAAAAATATTACTTCTAGAGTTTAGAATCCTTGTCTATGCTGTGCTAAATCACTTCAGTCATGTCCAGACTCTTTGTGGACCCTATGGACTGTAACCCACCATGCTCTTCTGTTCATGGGATTCTCCAGGCAAGAATACTGGAGTGGGTTGCCATGCCCTTCTCCAGGGGATTTTCCCAACCCAGGGAGTGAACCCGCGTCTCTTATGGCTCCTGCAGAGGCAGGTGAGTTCTTTACCACTAGTGCCACAAGGGAAGAAAGAATACAAAATGTTAAACTTTGGGATTATTCTTTGACACATAACTTTCACTGACTGCCTACTACACATAAAGCATTGAGCCATTCATTTTGATGGATACAAAGACCAGCACTAGAGAGTATATTCTTTTTGATTCCTTTACGCACACTGCCTGTCATATAGCAAGTACATAATACACGTAAAATGAATCAAAAAAATGCTAATCTCTCCTTAATGAGTAGGTGTCTATGACCTACTGTGTGTACACGTACATAAAACTGTACCAAGTACTATATGAGACATGCTGCCTTTATTACTTTCCATGTATTCTCACAACTGGATTATTTTCCTTTAAAAACAGAAATTGTCTTATATACCCCACCAATACTTAACAGTGCTACTTAATAAATTTTTCTTAACGGACTAAAACAAACAATCATGGAGTACTGTTCTCAGGATGCCTATAGTATACTTAGGAAAGTAAGATAAGCAGATAAAGGAAAACAGTAAGCAATTTAGAAGCAGCACAGCATTAATAAAGGAAAAGTCAGCATGTGAGCAGAGATGAGTTAAAGAAAACTTTATAGAAAATCTTTTGCTAGGTTTCATTACTGTCTGAATGCTGGAGATAAAACACAGCTACAAGTACCTGTTTTCTTTGTTGAATACCTTTATCAGACATGATCACACACTGACCTAAAGGTATTTAATCAATGGATAAATACCAGTAAGAAAATAGTTTCAGGGGAAGTAATAAAAGCTCTTACATACTATTTTATTCAATTAAATTAACAACAACAACAATAGGTTACAAAGGAGTATGTATAATATAATTCAACTCTTGCAATTGATATTCAAGACTCTGGAAGAATACAGACATACCTTGTTTTATTGTGCTTCAAAGACACTAAATATTTTTACACTGCAGATACTGCATGCTCGTTTTTTGNAGTTCAGCACTGCATTTTAGTTAAATGACTTTTTTTTTTTTGGCCTTTCTGATTATATAAGCAGATAGGATATAGGTGTAAAAGTAAAGGCCTAGTCTTATCATAAATAACATTCAAATTATAAAATGAAAAAATAAATTCAAAACAGATTAGACACAATGGCTAAACCATGGGAAATTTTTCATTTGATTTAAGAAAAATTCAGACTTGTGTATATACAATATCCATAGGAGACACAATGCCTGACAAGGAGAAGATCCAATTTATATTTGTAGATTCAATGAACTGGACAAGGCAAAAGGACTATAACAAAAATGCACAATTTTTTTTGAGACCTCTCCTCCCACAAGACAAAAAAGTTTCTAGGGCAAAAGTATAGTCACCCATTGGTATTTGTGGGAGACTGGTTCCAGAACGCAGGTACCAAAATCTGCAGATGCTCAAGTCCTTACTATAAAATCAGGGTAGTATTTGATTATAACCTGTGCACATCCTCCAGTATACTTTAAATCATCTCTAGGCTACTTAAAATACCTAATACAATGTAAATGGTTGTAAATACAATGTAAATACTACATAAATAGTTGAAAGCTTGCGGCAATTTCAATTTTTTGGAACTTTGTGGAATTTTTCTGTGAACTATTTTCAACTCTGATTGGTTGAATCTTTGGATGTAGAGGAGGGTTGACTATAATCCAAGCACTGTTTAAACATCCATTCATACACCCAACAAGTATTACACTAAGTATCTGAATGAGAATGCCAAAACTTGGAACCATACTTATCCAAAGATTAAGTATGGTTCTTAATAACACACCTTGTATGTATTCTTACTCCATAGGTGTTATTTCCTTTATTGATAAAGATCTATAAAGCAGTAAGTTAAACTTAGATCTTTGGATGCCAAAGACTCTCATTAGAGGACTTAATAAGGGAAAAATATTACTTCTAGAGTTTAGAATCCTTGTCTATGCTGTGCTAAATCACTTCAGTCATGTCCAGACTCTTTGTGGACCCTATGGACTGTAACCCACCATGCTCTTCTGTTCATGGGATTCTCCAGGCAAGAATACTGGAGTGGGTTGCCATGCCCTTCTCCAGGGGATTTTCCCAACCCAGGGAGTGAACCCGCGTCTCTTATGGCTCCTGCAGAGGCAGGTGAGTTCTTTACCACTAGTGCCACAAGGGAAGAAAGAATACAAAATGTTAAACTTTGGGATTATTCTTTGACACATAACTTTCACTGACTGCCTACTACACATAAAGCATTGAGCCATTCATTTTGATGGATACAAAGACCAGCACTAGAGAGTATATTCTTTTTGATTCCTTTACGCACACTGCCTGTCATATAGCAAGTACATAATACACGTAAAATGAATCAAAAAAATGCTAATCTCTCCTTAATGAGTAGGTGTCTATGACCTACTGTGTGTACACGTACATAAAACTGTACCAAGTACTATATGAGACATGCTGCCTTTATTACTTTCCATGTATTCTCACAACTGGATTATTTTCCTTTAAAAACAGAAATTGTCTTATATACCCCACCAATACTTAACAGTGCTACTTAATAAATTTTTCTTAACGGACTAAAACAAACAATCATGGAGTACTGTTCTCAGGATGCCTATAGTATACTTAGGAAAGTAAGATAAGCAGATAAAGGAAAACAGTAAGCAATTTAGAAGCAGCACAGCATTAATAAAGGAAAAGTCAGCATGTGAGCAGAGATGAGTTAAAGAAAACTTTATAGAAAATCTTTTGCTAGGTTTCATTACTGTCTGAATGCTGGAGATAAAACACAGCTACAAGTACCTGTTTTCTTTGTTGAATACCTTTATCAGACATGATCACACACTGACCTAAAGGTATTTAATCAATGGATAAATACCAGTAAGAAAATAGTTTCAGGGGAAGTAATAAAAGCTCTTACATACTATTTTATTCAATTAAATTAACAACAACAACAATAGGTTACAAAGGAGTATGTATAATATAATTCAACTCTTGCAATTGATATTCAAGACTCTGGAAGAATACAGACATACCTTGTTTTATTGTGCTTCAAAGACACTAAATATTTTTACACTGCAGATACTGCATGCTCGTTTTTTGGTTTTTTTTTAACAAACTGAAAGCCCGTGGCAATCCTGTGTCAAGCAAGTCTGTTAGTGCTGTTTTTCTCACTCTGTGTCTCTGTGTCACAGCTCCAGTAGTTCTCCCAATATTTACAATTTTCCCATTATTATTTGTTCTGATGGTCTATAATCAGTTATCTTTGATGCTAATATTGCAAAAATACTATGACTAACTGAAGGCTCACGACAGCATTTTTGAGCAATAAATTCATTTTTTAATTAAGGTATATACAATTTTTTAAAGACACAATGCTATTCCACAGTTAACAGACTACACTATAGTGTAAAACACAACCATGATATGCATTACGAAACCCAAGAATTCATGTGACTTGCTATATTTATATATTCATTTTACTGCAGCAGCCTGGAAACGAATCTGCAATTTCCCTGCAATATACCTCTATATGTCAAATGTTAATCATCAGAAGTCAAAGTTATTGAGCTAATTTCCAAAAACTCTACAGTAAGGCTGTAAAATTCTTATGGCTTTCCAAACGAAACAAAGAATTCACATAGTTAGCTATCTAATTGTTCACTGATGGCTTTCTTCAGTGCTCAACAAAATATATGGCCAATAAATAGCCTGGAATCTTCATTAATTTAATAAATATTTATTAAGTGCCCACTATAGCCAGAAACCATTCCAGCAGTTAGGAATACACTGGGGAAAGATATAAACCAGATTTCTCCATTCACTGAGCTTTATAGTTCAGCAGGCAAGAAAGATAACTAAACAAACAATAATAGGATAAAAGCTATGGACTTAGGAGAAATCAGAATCTCTGAGAATGGTGCTCAGGAATTTCTACTTTAAACTGGTTCCCCATCTAACTGTAAAAACACACTATATTAAGAACCACAGATATCCATGGTAATTGAAGCTAGAGAAATAAACAAGGCACCAAATAGCATATGTAAAATGTAATCAGAAAAGACTGTATCAAACCTGCAGAGCTATGTGTATTTAAGGAAGGGGAGACCAAATAAAAGGGAAGAAAAAATAAAAACTTAAAAAAAAACTACATAGGTATGCAAGTATACAAAAATCCAGGCAGAGAGCGCAATGTGGAAGAAAACGCAACTTGATAAAATAAAGGAAATGCCCCATATTTTGATGCTACTTACCAACACATTGGAAAAAAAAAAAAAGAGAGATCAAAAAGTAAGACAATAAACCCTATTTAACAATAAACCCAACCAATTAAAATAAATTCAGAAATCAAGAAAGACTGGTCAAAACTCTTAAAAGTGAATAAAAAATAACGCAACTATTATAAATTCTAACCAGGTAGAAATTTTAATACAATTAACAAAATAAGACTGGGGAAAGAAGAGCAAACATGGATGAGTGCTGAATTCCAGACCTTTCCTAATGATGAGTACAATCTTTCTAAAACTGGAACATAGTTAAAAAAAACCCTACTGCAATGTATTATTCATAGCCAAATACTTCATAATTACAAAGAAAATTTAGGTTAAAATTTAATTTATCTAAAATGTAACCCTAACTTCAGTACTCAGGTTTTCTCTTTTGACAAAAATGAAAGCAAAACTCAATTTTATGCTTTTTAATTAAAACAGTATACCTAATATGTCCTTTTAATTTAAAGTATGTCACAGGATTCACAGAGAGATTCTAAAATAAAGCTCTCTAAATGAATGATAATTACTTACTGATAATCAATATCCATTATTACTTTTGGGGGGGAGGGGGGTATACAGCGCATTTCCAAGTCTAAAGTTAAAAAGCAGCCAACCTCTTCCTGTAATAAATTCAGTCTAATCAGAAACAAACATATACATATAAGGTAAAAATTAAAAGACAATAACCTCTCTAATCTAAAATTCTACTCATTCTACTAAACATGGATTATCTCAGTATACCTTTTCTAAAACCTCAAGAATTTTAAATTCTTTTAAAAAAAATATTTTTGATACGTTAGAAAAATCAAACTAAGGAAAAGGGGAGAAGTTTGGAAATAGAAAGGCAAATTAGTTGTTATACCAGGACATATATGGGTGGAAAAAAGAAGGGGAAAGACAGTCAGGCCTTGGGATCATATTTTCACATCCTTTTCAGAAACAAAAGAGCTCCAAGATGGTANGGAAAAGGGGAGAAGTTTGGAAATAGAAAGGCAAATTAGTTGTTATACCAGGACATATATGGGTGGAAAAAAGAAGGGGAAAGACAGTCAGGCCTTGGGATCATATTTTCACATCCTTTTCAGAAACAAAAGAGCTCCAAGATGGTAACGATTCCCGCTCATGGTAAATCACATCTGTGTGTAAACTCCTCCCCTTGAGTGTGGACTAGACTGAGTGACTTGCTTCCAACAAATGGAATGTGGTAGAAGTAATGGGATGTCACTTTTAAGTTAGGTTATTAAAAGACTGTAGCTTCCATATTGGCATGAACACTCTCTCGCCCTCTGCCAAACTGCTTAAAACTTGGGAAAATTTAATTGCAGTGTCAAGAAGCAATCTTATTAAGAGGCCCATATGGCAAAGAAGCAAGATCTCCCAATAATGAGCTTTGAAGTAGGTCCTTCTCCCACCCCACCTCAAATTAAGCCTTCAGATGACATGATCCCAGTCAACAGTATGAAGTTAAAGTACATCCAAATTCTTTATCCATAGAAAATTTGCAAATACATGTTTGGAATTTCAAGTTCAGGGGTAATCTGTGATGCAGTGATAAACAACAGTTATACTGCTGGACTTTTTATGACTGTAGAAGGCATTTTCATTGATTTTCACTGCTTCAGATTGTGTGTATCCAAACTGCATGTTCCTTTGTCTACTTAATCTCTAATCTGTGTTTTCTCCTATATTTCAACTCCTCTTAAATGTGATCAGCCTGCTCTGTAAACTATTACTTAAATTTAGGCCTATCACTTTATTTCCACAAATTCAAACATCTAATCGCACTGGATCACCCTTTATTTCTTGAATATGCAAAACAATCTGAAATTACAACTTCAGAAAAATAACAATCACCTGATAATGTACCAGTACTCATGCCTGATACCACTTCAATATTTATTTTTGATGAGGGAGTGCAAGAAGGAAAGGAGGAAAGAAGGAAAGAAGGAAAAATCAGCTTTTACACATTCCTTTTCATTGAGGGAAAATAATATGTGTAATTTTCCATTGAACAGTTGAAGCTGAAGTTGAATGGCTCTATGAAGACCTACAAGACCTTCAGGAACTAACACCCAAAAAAGATACCCTTTTCATAGTAGGTGGCTGGAATGTAAAAGTAGGAAGTTAAGAATCTGAATAACAGGCAAATTTGGCCTTGGGAGTACAAAATGAAGCAGGACAAAGACTAACAGAGTTTAGACAAGAAAACGAACTGGTCACAGCAAACACCCTATTCCAACAACACAAGAGAAGACTCTACACATGGACATCACCAGACGCTCAACACCGAAATCAGACTGATTATATTTTTTGCAGCCAAAGATAGAGAAACTATACAGTCAGCAAAAACAAGACCAGGAGCTGACTATAGCTCAGGTCATGACTCCTTAATGCCAAATTCAGACTTAAATTGGAGAAAGTAGAGAAAACCACTAGACTATTCAGTTCAGTTGCTCAGTTGTGTCCGACTCTTTATGACCCCATGAATCGCAGCAAGCCAGGACTTCCTGTCCATCACCAACTCCCAGAGTTCCCCAAATTCATGTGCATCGAGTTGGTGATGCCATCCAACCATCTCATCCTCTGTCGTCCCCTTCTGCTCCTGCCCTCAATCTTTCTCAGCATCAGAGTCTTTTCCAAGGAGTCAACTCTTCACATCAGGTGGCAAAATTACTGGAGTTTCAGCTTCAGCATCAGTCCTTCCAATGAACACCCAGGACTGATCTCCTTTAGAATGGACTGGTTAGATCTCCTTGCAGGCCAAGGGACTCTCAAGAGTCTTGTCCAACACCACAATTCAAAAGCATCAATTCTTCGGCCTTCAGCTTTCTTCACAGTCCNCTATTCTTTGGAACTCTGCATTCAGATGCTTATCTTTCCTTTTCTCCTTTGCTTTTCGCTTCTCTTCTTCTCACAGCTATTTGTAAGGGCTCCCCAGAGCCATTTTGCTTTTTTGTATTTCTTTTCCAGGGGGATGGTCTTGATCCCTGACTCCTGTACAATGTCACAAACCTCTGTTCACATTTCATCAGATACCTAGATCATTCAGGTATGACATAAATCAAATCCCTTATAATTATACAGTGGAAGTGACAAACAGATTCAAGGGATTAGATCTGATAAGAGTACTTCAAAAACTATGGATGGAGGTTCGTAACATTGTACAGGAGGCAGTGATCAAGATCATTCTCAAGAAAAAGAAACACAAAAAGGCAAAATGGTTGTCTGAAGAAGCATTACAAATAGCTGAGAAAAGAAGAGAAGTGAAAGGCAAGGAGAAAAAGAAAAATATACCCACTTGAATGCAGCGTTCCAAAGAATAGCAAGGAGAGATAAGAAAGCCTTCCTCAGTGATCAATGCAAAGAAATAGAGGAAACCAATAGAATGGGAAAGACTAGAGAGCTCTTCAAGAAAATTAGAGATGCCAAGGGAACATTTCATACAAATATGGGCACAATAAAGGACAGAAATGGTATGGACCTAACAGAAGCAGAAAATACTAAGAACGGGGGGCAAGGCTACACAGAAGAACTATACAAAAAAGATCTTCAAGACCCAGATAACCATGATGGTGTGATCACTCACCAAGAGCCAGACATTCTGGAATGCAAAGTCAAGTGTGCCTTATGAATTATCACTAGGAACAAAGCTAGTGAAGGTGATGGAATTCCAGTTGAACTATTTCAAATCTTAAAAGATGTTGCTTTAACAGTGCTGCACTCAATATGCCAGCATATTTGGANGAGCCAGACATTCTGGAATGCAAAGTCAAGTGTGCCTTATGAATTATCACTAGGAACAAAGCTAGTGAAGGTGATGGAATTCCAGTTGAACTATTTCAAATCTTAAAAGATGTTGCTTTAACAGTGCTGCACTCAATATGCCAGCATATTTGGAAACTCGGCAGTGGCCACAGGACTGGAAAAGGTCAGTTTTCATTCCAACCCCAAAGAAAGGCAATGCCAAAGAATGCTAAACTGCTGCACAAATGCACTCATCTCACACGCTAGAAAAATGCTCAAAATCCTCCAAGCCAGGCTTCAACAGTATATGAACCATGAACTTCCAGATGTTCAAGCTGGATTTTGAAAAGGCAGAGGAACCAGAGATCAAATTGCCAACATCTGGTGGATCACTGAGAATGCAAGAGAGTTCCAAAAACCATCTACTTCTGCTTTATTGACTATGCCAAAAACTTTGACTGTGTGGATCACAGTAAACTGTGGAAAATTCTGAAAGAGATGGCAATACCAGACCTACTAACCTGCCTCTTGCAAAATCTGTATGACAGTCAAGAAGCAACAGTTAGAATAGGACTGGTTCAACAATAGACTGGTTCCAAATCAGGAAAGGAGTACGACAAGGCTGTATATTGCCACCCTGCTCATTTAACTTATATGCAGAATACATCATGAGAAACGCTGGGCTGGATGAAGCACAAGCTGGAAGTAAAACTGCCGGGAGAAATATCAATAACCTCAGATATGCAGATGACACCACCCTTATGGTAGAAAGTGAAGAAGTAAAGATCCTCTTGATGAAAGTGAAAGAGGAGAGTTAAAAAGTTGGCTTGAAACTCAACATTCAGAAAACTAAGATCATGGTGTTNCTGCCGGGAGAAATATCAATAACCTCAGATATGCAGATGACACCACCCTTATGGTAGAAAGTGAAGAAGTAAAGATCCTCTTGATGAAAGTGAAAGAGGAGAGTTAAAAAGTTGGCTTGAAACTCAACATTCAGAAAACTAAGATCATGGTGTTTGGTCCCATCACTTCAAGGCAAACAGATGGGGAAACAGTGGAAAGACTGTTTCCAGTGACAGACTGGAAAGTGACAGACTATTTTTGGGGGCTCCAAAATCACTGCAGATGGTGACTGCAGCCATGAAAAGGCACTTACTCCTTGGAAGAACAGCTGTAACCAACCTTGACAGCATACTAAAAAAGCAGAGACATTACTTTGCCAACAAAGGTCTGTCTAGTCAAAGCAATAGTTTTTCCAGTTGTCATGTACAGATGTGAGAGGTGGACTGTAAAGAAGGCTGAGTGCCGAAGAATTGATGCTTTTGATCTGTAGTGTTGGAGAAGACTCTTGAGAGTTCCTTGGACTGCAAGATCAAATCAGTCAATCCTAAAGAAAATTAGTTGTGAATATTCATAGAAGGACAGATGCTGAAGCTCTAATACAGTGGCCACCTGATGTGAGGAACTGACTAATTTGAAAAGACTCTGATGCTGGGAAACATTGAAGGCAGGAGAAGGGGACAACAGAGGATGAGATGGTTGGATGTTATCATATGTCTATCAATTGTGTCCGACTCTGCGACCCCATGGACTTTTCATGGGGGTCCATGAAATTTTCCAGGCCAGAATACTGGACTGAGTAGCCTTTCCCTTCTCCAGGGGATCTTCCCAAACCAGGGATTGAACCCAGGTCTCCCACACTAAAGGCAGATTCTTTACCAGCTTAGCCACAAGGGAAGCCCAAGAGTACTGAGGTGGGTAGCTGATCCCTGCTCCAGCAGATCTTCCCGACCCAGGAATCAAACCAGGGTCTCATGAATTGCAGGGAGATTCTTTACCAACTGAGCTATCTGGGAATTGAATTTTCCATTGCATAATTAATTCATTTGATCACTTTCCCAAAACAGCTGCAAAAATATGTATTTTCCATTTACAGATTATAGAGTTTTGACATTCCTTTACATGTACTAGTCAAAGGAGAAAGTAAAAAGGCAGAAATAAAAGCATCTAAATTTTCAATTTGCCTTCTGAAAGAACAGTCACTACACAGCCCTTCTAAAAGCAATTCATTACAAAAATTTACTGTACTATTTTCCAAACTATATCCATTAAACTACTAACATGAAATGGTTTAAATGGTCTTTAATAAAAGTGTTCTTAAAAATAGTTAAATTTAGGAAACAATGGATTAAACAGATTTCTTTACAGCAGAACTTGTCAGCAAATCTCTTTTTTCCCACTGACATCTATTTTTATGGTCAAGTTAAGGCAGACAATCTAGTCTGGGAACCACTGTACCATATATACAATGTATCTGTAACATAATAAATAAGTGTACCACTGCACTGTGAATTCCAAGTCTCTCACAGATATTCCATAATGAATAAATTCACAATTTTAAACTACTTTTCACCTTTAAGGGAAAAATTTTATATGCAGATTTTGTGCACCAATAACTACATGGAATCAAGAAATTTCTGGAAGGTTTTTGGTTGTTTTTGTTTATGTAAACTAGACAATCAATAATTAACTTGGCTAACAACACACTGCAAATGAGATTTTCACCTTTTGAAGCTTTTCCAGCTACCTAATAGACTCTGACACACATAGGCATCTCTGTCGGAGAGACAGAAGCTACAAAATTCTGCTAAAGGATCTTTAGATAAAACACAGTGCTAAAAACCCTAACAAATCACACTCTCTTGCTCCATCACAATAAGGCAGGTTCACAGGAAGAAGGGGTTGAGCCCAGTTACCAAGAAAAGTAAACTGATAAAGATTCAATTATTTCCGATCTTAAGAATTAACTATGGCAGCTTGAGACTTCTCGTGAAGAAGACAAAAGGAACCCACGAGTAGCGGCTGAGGCACTGCTAGGCCTCAGCGTGTGCTGTGCTGTGCTGAGCTGCTCAGTCGTGTCCGCCTCTGAGACCCCGTGGACTGTAGCCCACCAGGCTCTTCTGTCCATGAGGATTCTCTAGGCAAGAATACTGGAGTGGGTTGCCATTCCCTCCTTTGGGGGATCTTTCCAATCCAGGGATTGAACCCAGGTCTCTTGTATTGCAAACAGATTCTCTACTGTCTGAGCCAGCAGGAAAGCCCATGAATACTGGAGTGGGTAGCCTATCCCCTCTGCAGGGGATCTTCCCAGCCCAGGAATCGAACCAGAAGTCTCCTGCACCGCAGATGGATTCTTTACCAGCGGAACTACCAGGGAAACCCTTATAGATTTCTCCTCAATTTAGCCACTTTAATCCTTTATTTCTGACTTTTCCAGCCTATGTTCATGTAGATAGAGTTAAATTATTCCCTTCTTCCATTTTCTGTAGCACTGTGAACACACCTGTCCTAACATGCTTAAACAATTGCATTATAATTATCTACCCATTCTCCTCTGCATTCATTTTCCTCTCTTACTGCTTTCACTACTATGAGCTCTTAAAAGCAAGGACCCTATTTTGTATTCACAGGATAGTATCTAGACTTAGACATTCAGCTTCAGTTCAGCTCAGCCGTGTCCGACTCTTTGCGATCCCATGAATCGCAGCACGCCAGGCCTCCCTGTCCATCACCATCTCCTGGAGTTCACTCAGACTCACGTCCATCGAGTCCATGATGCCATCCAGCCATCTCATCCTCTGTCGTCCCCTTTTCCTCCTGCATTATCAAATGTTAAATGGAGGAAACTGAGTATGATTTAGCTTCAGCGATAGTACTCAAAAATACCTTGCTCATTCTTTGTTACTTATAGATGACTATGAAAAAAGAAAGGAAAAGTGTTAGTCCCTCAGTCGTGTCCAACTCTGCGACTCCACAGACTAGCCTGCAGGCTCCTCTGCCCGTGGGGTTTCCCAGGCAAGAATATTGGAGCAGGTAGCCATTCCCTTCTCCAGTGGATCTTCCTGACTCAGGGATCAAACCCAGGTCTCCTGCATTGCAGGCAGATTCCTTACCACTGAGACAGCAGAAAAGCCCACAGATGACTGTGTTAAAAAAAAAAAAAAAGATGATTATATCAGAAATCAGTTTTTCCATGTCATATCTGACTTACCACAGTAGATATGTTACAAAACATTTTGCAATCTTCTTATGTTAGGGGGAATAATATTTTCTCTTTTTACTACAGGACAAATGTAACTGAGAATTTTAGTATCTATTAGTCCAAAGTATTAAACTATTTTGCAGCTAAATGTACAAATGAGTGATACAGATCACTCAGAAAAGTAGCATTCTTCAAACCAAAAAGATGACTGGAGCTGAGTAAGATCATACCAGGGTTAAGAGGTAAGTTTCTGTTCTAGCAGCCCTCTGCTGTTATCACTGCTGCTCCTGAATGGCCTTTCTCACCTTATCAGTTACCAGGAATTCCAAGGCAGGAAAGGCTCCAAGTAATTAATCACTTCACTTAGCTAATACCGGCCTTAAGTGAGACCTACACTTCCTAACTGTTGCATATGCAGATATGATCTCCTTCCCTCCTCTACAGTTAGATAAAATAAACCAAAACTACTTTTCATTTTCCTTTAGAAAAATCAAATTATATAACCAATATCATGTAATGTTTTGTTAAAAATAACATTAGCATTCTAGCCTAAAACTACTGCCACAAAAGGAATTCCTTTTTTGTGTAAGACAGAGTCCCAATGCACATAAGGTTCTTAGTAATTTAGCTACTGTGGTAATAAAGGCAGCCAAGAAGAGAGCACTGAAGACAGAGTGAAGGCCAGCTAGGTTTTTTTTTTTTTTCTTTTTTGGAGTGGTGCCTTGCATTTCACTGAAAGTCTAAAAGCTAAGTCTTGACCATATAAGGCTTTGGGATTCCCATGGACAGAAATGCCTAAGCAACAGTCAAATCCAGTCAAAACCTTTAAATACATGAAACACAGGCACTAAACTATTGTTGACTATTTTTCTTCTACTATTGTTTTTCCTTCTAGTTTCATTTAAATATATTCTTACAGATAATCCCAAAAGTGTTCCTGTAAATCATTATGATCAAATCCACGAAGTTAAAATATATAAAAAATGTATATAAATCACAGAAAATTCCTTAAAAAACAAACAACTTTTGATGGAAATCCTCCTAAAGTCTGTTACATGTTCCTTTCTCATTCACAAAACATACAAAAAAATGAATTTCATTTTTCTCTATTAACTCATTATGGTGTCCACTATTAAACTCTTGATGTTATATAACATTGTCCTTTCAGCCCAGTCAATAGTATATACAGCTAAAATGATACCTAAAGTGCTTTCTGGGAATCATTTGCTTTTAATAGGCTTTCTGCTTTCTATTTTGCTTCCATCTGTCACCTCCTGAAACTACCTGATAGTATCCTGTCTTCATCTTAATTTGTAGCTCTTAATTTGCCAAACATTAAAAAGAAAAAAAAAAAAAAAAACTCAGCCTAAAATAAGAATATGTAGAAATTATGTGAGGACTTCTAAGTAAATAAAAGTACTTGTGGTTAAGCATGTAGGTTCTGTAACATCTGTTCCACTTCCATGAATCATGCTTATTTTCCAGCTGTTATTTAAGTCATAAAGTTTCCAATAAGAGAAAAATGATTAGAGAAATTACATAGAAGGCTATTCAAGTAATATAAAAACTGACATCTGATGAAAAAAGAGAAGCTAATATATGTTACTGGCCAAATTTTCTTTGCACTGCTGTTTGCTGTATGGTTGCCAAGTCGTGTCCAACTCTTTTTCTGACCTCATGGGCTGCAGACCGTCAGGCTCCTCTGTCTGGGATTTCCCACGCAAGAATACTGGAGTGGGTTGCCATTCCTTCCGCAGGGGCTCTTCCCTACCCAGAGATTGAACTTGCATCTCCTGCACTGTAGGCAGATTCTTTGCCACTGAGCCACCAGGGAAGCCCTTAGCGTATGGGGTAATTAAAAAGAACAAACATGGGATACAGCTAGTGCTGATCATGCCAGAGCTCCTGGAAAAAACAGTGGTGACCCTAAGAAAATGAGCAGAGATCCTCAGATGATAGTTTACTTTTACATTATCTATAATCTACTTACATCTGCATGCTCATGTCTTTACAATAAGACATCCTGATAACTTACTTTGTGATTTAATTTTCAAGAATTCAGGAAAAAAGGGAAAGTAGAAGTTCATTAAATGAAACAGTATGTAAAGCTCAGTGGAACAGTCATGTCTGAACAAATGAAATCTTTTCTGATAGCTGTTTCATGTTAATAAGAGAACAGATTATATAAATAATATATAACAGAATATATAAGGTACACCCCCAAGTTCTGTCTTATCATAATAACACACTTCCTCTTCCAGAAAATATCTTTAGGGAGACCAAAAACAACTTCTAGGCTTTAATACCCTTAACCAGCATCACTACCCCCTGATGACTCAGACAGTAAAGCGTCTGCCTGTAATGCGGGAGGACCCAGGTTTGATCCCTATGTCGGGAAGATCCCCTGAGGAAGAAGTGGCAACCCATTCCAGTATTCTTGCCTGGAGAATTCTGTGGATTGAGGAACCTGGTAGGCTATAGTCCGAGGGGTCACAAAGAGTCGGACACGACTGAGAGACTTCACTTCACTTCACCGGCACCACTACACAGTTCAGATCTTTTTCAATAACTAGTGAGCATATATCATTTACTGGGTACAGTATGCTAGGCATATAAAGATAAATCATGATTGATACAGATCCAAATGAAATATATAGTTTTAATTGGAAGCCAAAGAGTAAATAGTTTAAGGCAAGTACCTTATTGTGTAGGAGTTCCAAAGATAGGAATAGCCCAGGGAGGAGTCAGAACTCCATGAGTACATGTCTTTAAAGAAAGAGGGACGGCTAAAACTATTTTCTTAAAAGTCAGGGAACAGAATATTAGATAAAGAGCATTTGGTACTGCTAAAGGATTATAAAGAACAAGAAGGAATGATAGTGATTAGGGAGAATTAAGTAGAGATAAGAGAGGAGAGTGTAGCTGACCTTGTAAACCAGGCTAAGGAGACTTAATTTATTCTGTACTATAGTATTTATCAAATATGAATAATATAAAGGGATCCCTCTAAAAGGGGAAAGAAAAATCCCACAATCTTTCCTAAAATTACTTTTACATCATTTAAATAGCTGCTAGCATAAACCTAGGTCTTAATACATGCCTTAGTATATAAATAAAATTTATATACCTTAGTATATAAACAAATTTATAAATTTTCTCACTACTTTTTTCTTCATTTGTAAAAGGGGTTTGTGATGACTGGGAAATTACAATTACCCATCCAATTGCAAACATGACATTTTCATTAAATCCATCTTGGTCTTTCCTCATTTGTTGCTCACAGTTAACTCTGTTACATGTGGCACCAACACCAACACAAATGCAAATGTCTTCAACTGAAACTAAGAAGCGGAGAAGGTGAAGTCGCTCAGCTGTGTCTAACTCTTCGCGACCCCATGGACTGTAGCCCACCAGGCTCCTCCGTCCGTGAGATTTTCCAGGCTAGAGTACTGGAGTGGGGAAAAGCAGTATTCACTTGTAGAATAGTCATTCTATCTACCTGTGTTCCTAGCTACCCACGGTCATATAGTTTAGATTATCTTCACAATTTAGACATTCTTATTGACATAGTAAGAGAAAAAGTATCTAAAAAATGTCTCCTGAATTTCTGGCTTATGTGATTAGATGGAAGATGATGCCACCATATTCAAAATGTGTCACCTCTAAGATCTTAGAATTCTGAAACTCCCAGAGAAAAATACAGTACCCCACTGTACAGCCTTCTCTCTCTTCTGACTGAATCTCTTCTTTTTTGGTCCTCACTGTGATTATTGACTCCTTCCAGTTCTTCCCAGTTCACCATTCATAGGCTTTACTTACCTGCTCTATTTCAATTATTCATTCACCACCCCAGGATTTCCTGCCAATCTCCAGGGCTGAGTAATAGCATACATTTCCATCTTACAAAGATGCTGTCAAGCAATGCTAGAAAAATTATGAAACCATATTAATTTGGTTCACTATGACAAACTTCTCTTTTTCCTAAATTCCTATCATTGTATTTATCATTTCAAATCTCCTCCAGTCTCCTTAAGATCTCTGATATTAAATTCTACTGCTCTGCAATGCCATCCAAGAGCTATAGTTTTACACTATGAAGAAAAAGGAAATGGTTAATGGCAATTTTCTACGATCTCACTCTTTTCCACATTAAAAGTTCTTTCATCTCCACATTTCCCCTTCTTCCTTCTCTTTGGTTTGGAAGCAGAAACGTCCCATCATTTCTAAACTAATTCCTAATGACTTACTACACAAATGCTTTGTATTTTTCAATATCTGTATTTCAACATTTTACCCTATGAGTCACACTAGTTCAGTTCTCATCCTGGCATCTCTTCTAATGCTGCTCCCTCCTTCTATAAACTGTTGTTACTCAGTCACTAAGCTGTGTCCGACTCTTTGCAACCCCTGGACTGCAGAACGCCAAGCTTCCCTGTCCTTCGCTATGTCCCAGAGTCTGTGCAAACTCATGTCCATTGAGTGGCAATGCTATCTGCATATCTGCCTAGACTGCGCCCACTCCCCAGCAAAACCTTCCACTCTTCTACATCCTAAAAACCACATCAAACACAAAACCATGTGATTTATACTACCTTCCACATATATAGTATTCCACTCTTTCCCTCTACATTTTATTATAAAAATGTTCAAATACATAGCAAAGTTGAAAGACTCATACTGTGATTATCTATGTATACATCAGAGTATATTATTAACATGTTACTACTAGCTTGGCATATAGCTAATTACTCTTTATCCATCCATTAATCTAGCTACTTTAAAAAGCACCAAAAAAGTAAAACTGTAGCAATTAGTATAGATAATCAGTAAATTACCTCCCTAAAATATCTCAGTTATGTACAGATGTAAGAGTTGGACCATAAAGAAGATTGCGTGCCAAAGAATTGATGCTTTCGAATTGTGGTGCTGGAGAAGACTCCTCAAGTTCCTTGGACAGCAAGGATATTAAGCCAGTCAATTCTCAAGGAACTCAATCCTGAATATTCATTGGAAGGACTGTTGATAAAGCTCCCATACTTGGCCACCTGATGGGAAAAGTCAACTCACTGGAAAAGACCCCATACTGGGTAAAATTGAGGGCAGGAGAAGAAGGAAGACAGAGGATAAGATGGTTGGATGGCATCACCGACCCAACGGATATGAGTTTTAAGCAAAGTCCGAGAGATAGTGGAGGACAGGGAAGCCTGGCATGCTGCAGTTCATGGGGTCACAAAGAGTCGGATGTGACTTAGCAACTAAACAACAACAAAATACTTTAGCATTTGTTTAATATTTGTTTAGTTTCCTTTCAATGCTAAATTCACAAACTGTGGAATGCAAGGAATTTAAATGTACATTTACTGTTTTAACTAATGCATAAGTCTGTGCAACCCAAACTTCTCTCAGTATTTAGAAACTGCCATGACTACAGTTCCTTCATGTCCCTTTCTAGGTAACTCCCACTCCCCCTCCACAAAAGCAACCACTACTGTTTTTTTTTTTCCGCCACCAAAAGTTAAGATGTAGCTATTTTAAATGTTCATGTAAGTGGAATCCTAGAGTATATCCTTATTATGTGAAAGCCTTCTTTAAGTAAAATGTTTTTATGATGCATTCATGTAACTAGGTATTGGTAGTTTGTCCTTTTTACTGCTGAGTGGCTACTTCCTTGTTTTGTTATATAATAATTTATCCATTCCTCTATTGATAAACACCTAGGCTGTTTACAGTTTTCAACTATTAAGAATAAACCTGCTATGAACATTGTGGTACAAGTCTTTTCAGAACATACGTTTTCATTTCTCTTGGGCAAACACTAGGATCAGAATTTCTGGGCAGGTGTATGTTTTCTAAAAAACTGCTGAACATTTTCCCAAAGCTACTGTACCACTTTATATCTCTACCCATAATGAGTTTCCATTGCTCTGCATTCTCACCAACATTTGATGATTTGAATTTTTCTTTTTCATTAGCCACTGATTAGTGTAACATTCCCCTTTTTAAAAAATAACGATTTGTACCTTTCTTCTTTATCCTGTGCATTAGTCATTATGTGCACTTGTCTTGCCCCTATTGGACTATACACATTTCATGAAGTTATAAATTTTTTTAGCTTCCTTTCCCTTACAATGTTTACAGCAGAGTGATTTGCATACACTAGGACAATAAATATCAGTTTAATTTAGTTGATTATTAAAATTTATTTGTCCTTCCCCTTCTGGATAAGTAATAAGTTAAAAAAAAAAAAATCCAGAAGACACATATGTGAAATTGAGGCTACAGACAATCAAAGATTGGTAACTTTCTTCCAATCTTATCACAATCCTATACTAAAATATTAACAACTCTAATACCATTGATTATGCTGTTTTTCCTACAATAGTGTCATATCTGGGCACATACACGTAACAACTTACAGAAATAGAATATAAGCTCCATGTAAACTTCACAAGCAAAGAAATCTTAATTCTGCTTTGTTCACTGATGTATCCTAGAGTCTAGAATTGTGACTGCCTGATGATAAGCACACAAATATTTGCTGAATAAATACATATACATCTTTCTACAGATTTGCCTTTAAATTAATGGCCAGGAACTTAAAATAACAAAGCTTCTTACAGTCACAGCTTTAACAGCTTTAAACCCTAACACCTATGAATATATCCTTTTATAAATAGCTTTTGCCTAGGATTTTTAAGTATTTTTCAAAGTCTATCTTCACACGATCTGGAATGGTAATTCTCTTTAACTTAAGTATACAAGTTAGGGAAGCATACACCCTGAACTTCAGAGAAAGAAGGTGGCTCCTGAATAGCTTCCTCAGATGTACCAAATCAAGTTGACAATCAATGATACAGTATAGGACTAAAAATCTTAATGACTTAACCTGTATGTCCATGCACCAAATAAATCAGAGAGAGCAATTTCAAAATGTCCACTTCTATTCAAAGTCCTAAGATGAAGTCTTTGAAATGAGTCATTGTGAAGAGAATTCTTCATACCATTAAACACTGCCTGAATCTCTAGTAATCAGTATGTAATATGCTAGGTGCTAATTTAGGAACTTGTATTTCAGTGGAAGAGGCACTCAAGTAAATAAACAATTACAGAACTGCTACAGAAACATGCAGAGTTCAAGGATGACACACCAGGGGGCTCTAGGTCAGGAGCGAGTTGGAGTAAGCTTCTTGGCGGGTGACTGCCTGAGATACCTGATCACGTAAACCAGAAAACTAGAGGTCTTCTCTGAAGGAAAAGCTCACTGGTTATCATTCTTACAAGTGTCATCTTTCTTTGGAGCAACTGATCCCCTTTACGAAATCTTACAGTTGTCGAAGAACAACTAAAACATATTTGGATTCTGATATGACAGTTAAAGGGTGTTTGATTTGTTCCCAGTTCTTAATGATTATAAATAAAGTCACTATAAACTCTGCATATGAGTTTTCATGTGACCATATGTTTTCATTTTTCTTGCAGAGGCAAAAAAGAAAGCTTGTTTTAACTCGCTGCTCACTTTTTGGAGTTGCCCAAAAAAAGCACATAGGACAATTTGTATAGCACACTCAAAGGTAAATATTAGCAGACAGTAATAACATTTATTTACTATATGAATTTGTCCAAAAAAAAGTGAGAAAGAGAAAAAGAAGCAAAGTAAAAACTGGATTCAAATCCAAATGGGAGCTATTAAATTTTAAATATTCAATAATTATTTACTAGGAATTCACTAGGCACTAAGATAAATGCTTTGGCTTCACTGGTGGATAAACAAACAAACAAATAAATGAATAATTACACCCTAAGAGTCAGTTCAGTAGTGTCCAACTCTTTGTGACCCCATGGACTGCAGCACACCAGGCCTCCCTGTCCATCACCAACTCCCAGAGTTTACCCAAACTCATGTTCATTGAGTAGGTGATGACATCCAACCATCTCATCCTCCACTGTCCCCTTCTCCCCCTGCCTTCAATATTTCCCAGCATCAGGGTCTTTTCAAATGAGTCAGCTCTTTGCATCAGCTGGCCAAAGTATTGGAGTTTTAGCTTCAGCATCAGTCCTTCCAATGAACACCCAGGACTGATCTCCTTTAGGATGGACTGGTTGGATCTCCTTGCTGACCAAGGGATTCTCAAGATTCTTCTCCAACACCACAGTTCAAAAACATCAGTTCTTCAGCACTCAACTTTCTTTATAGTCCAACTCTCACATCCATACATGACTACTGGAAAAACCATAGCCTTGACTAAATGGACCTTTGTTAGCAAAGTAATGTCTCTGCTTTTCAATATGCTATCTAGGTTGGTCATAACTTTCCTTTCAAGGACTTAGCATCTTTTAATTTCATGGCTGCAGTCACCATCTGCACTGATTTGGGAGCCCCCAAAAATAAAGCCACTGTTTCCACTGTTTCCCCATCTATTTGCCATGAAGTGATGGGACTGGATGCCATGATCTTCGTTTTCTGAATGTTGAGCTTTAAGCCAACTTTTTTACCCTCCTCTTTCACTTTCATCAAGAGGCTCTTTAGTTCCCCTTCACTTTCTGCCATAAGGGTGGTGTCATCTGTATGACTGAGGTTATTGATATTTCTCCCGGCAATCTTGATTCCAGCTTGTGTTTCTTCCAGTCCAGCGTTTCTCATGATGTACTCTGCATAGAAGTTAAATAAGCAGGGTGACAGTATACAGCCTTGACATACTCCTTTCCTGATTTGGAACCAGTCTGTTATTCTACATCCAGTTGTAACTGTTGCTTCCTGACGTGGATACAAATTTCTCAAGAAGCAGGTCATGTGGTCTGGTATTCCCAACTCTTTAAGAATTTTCCACAGTTTATTGTGATCCACACAATCAACGGCTCTAGCATAGTCAATAAAGTAGAAATAGCCAATAAAGCAGAAATGGATATTTTCCCATCTATCTGCCATGAAGTGAATGGACCAGATGCCATGATCTTCATTTTATGAATGTTGAATTTTTCACTCTCCTCTTTCACTTTCATCAAGATGCTCTTCAGTTCCTCTTCCCTTTCTGCCATAAGGGTGGTGTCATCTGCACATGTGAGGTTATTGATATTTCTCTCAGCAATCTTGATTCCAGCTTGTGCTTCATCCAGCCTGGCAGTTTGCATGATGTACTCTGCATAGAAATTAAATAAGGAAGNTTCCTCTTCCCTTTCTGCCATAAGGGTGGTGTCATCTGCACATGTGAGGTTATTGATATTTCTCTCAGCAATCTTGATTCCAGCTTGTGCTTCATCCAGCCTGGCAGTTTGCATGATGTACTCTGCATAGAAATTAAATAAGGAAGGTGACAATATACAGTCTTTACATACTCCTTTCCCAATTTGGAACCAATCTATTGTTCCACGTCTGGTTATAACTGTTGCTTCTTGACCTGCATACAGATTTCTCAAGAGGCAGGTCAGGTGGTCTGGTATTCCCATCTCTTTCAGAATTTTCCATTTTGTTGTGATCTACACAGAAAAGGCTTTGGCATAATCAATAAAGCAGAAGATGTTTTTCTGGAACTCTCTCTTACTTTTTCGATAATCCAATGGATGCTGGCAATTGATCTCTGGTTCCTCTGCCTTTTCTAAAACCAGCTTGAACATCTGGAAATTCTCAGTTCATGTACTGTTGAAGCCTAGCTTACAGAATTTTGAGCATTACTTTGCTAGCATGTGAGATGAGTGCAATTGTATGGTAGTTAGAACATTCTTTGGCATTGTCCTTCTTTGGGTTTGGAATGAAAACTGACCTTTTCCAGTCCTGTGGCCACTGCTGAGTTTTCCAAATTTGCTGGCATATTGAGTGCAGCACTTTAATACCAACATCTTTTAGGATTTGAAATAGCTCAAATGAAATTCCATCACCTCCACTAGCTTTGCTCATAGTGATTCTTCCTAAGGCCCCCTTGACTTCACATGCCAGGATGTCTGGCTCTAGGTGAGTGATCACACCATCAAGGTTATTTGGGTCATGAAGATCTTTCTTGTGTAGTTCTTCTTTGTATTCTTGCCACCTCTTCCTAATATCTTCAGCTTCTGTTACGTCCATATCATTTCTGTCCTTTATCGAGGCCATCTTTGCATGATATGTTCCCTTGGTATCTCTAATTTTCTTGAAGAGATCTCTTATCTTTCCCATTCTATTGATTTCCTCTATTTCTTTGATCACTGAAGAAGGCTTTCTTGTCTCTCCTTGCTATTCTTCGGAACTTTGCATTCAAATGGGTCTATCTTTCATTTTCTCCTTTGCTATTCCCTTCTCTTCTTTTCACAGCTATTTGTAATGCCTCCTCAGACAGCCATTTTGCCTTTCTTTTTCTTGGAGATGGTTTTGATCACTGACTGCCTCCTGTATAATGTCACAAACCTCCATCCATAGTTCTTCAGGCACTCTATCAGATCTAGTTCCTTGAATCTATTTGTCACTTCCACTGTATAATCATAAGGGATTTGAATAGGTCATACCTGAATGGTCTAGTGGTTTTCCCCACTTTGCTCAATTTAAGTCTGAATTTGGCAATAAGGAGTTCATGATTTGAGCCACAGTCAGCTCCAGGTCTATTTTGGCTGACTGTACAGAGCTTCTCATCTTTGGCTGCAAAGAAAATAATCTGATTTCAGTATTGACCATCTGGTGATCTCCGTGTGTAGATTCTTCTTATGTTGTTGGAAGAGGGTATTTTCTATGACCAGTGTGTTCTCTTGACAAAACTCTGTTAGCCTTTGCACTGCTTCATTTTGTACTCCAAGGCCAAATTTGCCTCTTACTCCAGGTGTTTCTTGACTTCCTACTTTTGCATTCCAGTCCCCTATGATGGGAGAAGGCAATGGCACCCCACTCCAGTACTCCTGCCTGGAAACTCCCATGGACGGAGGAGCCTGGTAGGCTGCAGTCCATGGGGTTGCGACTGAGCAACTTCACTTTCACTTTCCACTTTGATGTATTAGAGAAGGAAATGGCAACCCACTCCAGTGTTCTTGCCTGGAGAATCCCAGGGCCAGGGGAGTCTGGTGGGCTGCCGTCTATGGGGTCACACAGAGTTGGACACAACTGACGTGACTTAGCAGCAGCAGCAGGCCCTATGATGAAAATGACATCTTTTTTGAGTGTTAGTTCTAGAAGATTTTGTAGGTCTTCATAGTACCATTCAACTTCAGCTTCTTCAGCATTACTGGTCTCAAGCAGCAGACTTCACTGGCTTCATATCTATCTTTTTGAAAAGCAAATAGCCTTAGGTACTTACAAGGGACAAATAAAAGTGTGTAGTAGCATTGTAAACCAGAAAGCAAGGTGAGAAAAGAACTATTATTGAATTCTTCAAGACACATGGGAGCATGTTTACTTCACTAGAAGTGACTACCAAGACCACACAAGCTTTAATACAAATACAAAAACATTTCCAAAACTTAAAATAGAAAAATTCATATCTGAAAATCCACTTTAATACCTTATGCTGTAATTCAATTCACAGATGGCTTGGTTAATCTTTCTTCCAGCTCCCATGCTATCAAAATAACCTTTCTTCACTAATTTTATTCATGTTTTACTATAGCTATTACATTCCTGCTTGCTATACTTAAAAGCCATCAAACAATGTTTACAGGTCATTTTCCAAATTTCTTTGTTAAGTATCGGTGTAAAAAGTAAAACTGAAAAGCCCACTAATCTAAATACTGTACTACGAGAGCTTAACACTATTCACTAACGGTAACAACAGTTGAGTGCTGAGGATACATAAAGAAAAACTGTACAAATATCCTACTCTAAAATGTTTTTGTTCATCTTCCTTTTACCTGAAGGGGAGGCATCATAGTACCTGTGTATTCCAAATCTTCTTCCTTGTCTCTGGAAAATCATTTTCCAAGCTTACATTATCCACATTTACAAAAGGGGAAACAAGCTCAGAGAGACTATGTGAGAACAGCTAAGAAACGGCAAAGGAAAGACTTAACCCTAAGACAGGACCAGTGTACAGCTATCAATACCTTCCCTGTACTTGCAGTGATAGATCTGACTAGCGATTTGTTACCTGGTATTATAACTATGTTTCCAATTAAATATATTTTGTTTGTACATCTGTTTAAGTTTTTGCTTCATTCCTAACTCCTGTGTGTGTATTTTTAATGATGAGTTTTGAATCAGCCATTTTCTACTGAAAAACCACTAAAATATTTATGAAAAGGATTTCATTAAATATTTTTTAAATTTATATAATTTATCTGTAATATATTTAGATGCTAAAAACTATCTGTATCACTACACTCAACTGAATGGGGCTGGTAATGTGTACAGTACAAGTGAGGCTGGAGTAAAATAATAGACTTCCATTTCAAGTGGGCAATCAGACTGGTGCAACCCTTTGGGAGCAATTTGGTTAGGCTTATAGTAAATAGTTTAAAAATACATCCCTTCATTTTGATCCAGAAGATTCAGTTCTGAGAATATAGGCTTAAGAAATCATTCTGCTTTCATTGAAAAAGTTCTTATACCATAAGATGCTTATCAAAACATGAGTGCCAAAGCAAGCTCACAATAAATACTTGCTGGCTGAATGAGCAAATGAATCAATGAGTGAGCTATGAATAATGAAAACTTACAATTATAAACATCCTAAATCTATTTTTTTTTTTTAACAACTGGAAGACTACTATATTCAATGGTACAGTGATCTATAAGGGTTCATGGCATTTTATTTATCTTTTAAAACTTTTATCTTTATATTGGGGTATAGCCAATTAACAAACTATATCGTTAAGTTTCAAATAAACAGCAAAATGACTCAGCCATATACATACATGTATTCATTCTGCCCCAAATTCCCCTCCCACTGAGGGTGCCACATAACATTGAACAGAGTTCCATGTGCTATACAGTAGGTCCTTGCCGGTTCACCATTTACAATATAGCACTAGGGTGATGGTGGATTCCAGAAAAATAAATGACCCAATCAAAAAATGGGCCGAAGTACTAAATAGACATTTCTCCAAAAAAGATATACAGATGGCTAACAAACACATAAAAGTATGCTCAACATCACTCATTATCAGAGAAATGCAAATCAAGACCACAATGAGGTACCATTTCACACCAGTCAGAATGGCAGCGATCCAAAAGTCTTCAAAGCAATAAATGCTGGAGAGGGTGTGGACAAAAGGCAACCCTTTTACACTGTTGGTGGGAATGCAAACTAGTACAGCCACTATGGAGAAGAGTGTGGAGATTCCTTAAAAAAACTGGAAATAGAAATGCCTTATGACCCAGCAATCCCACTGCTGTGCATACACACCGAGGAAACCAGAATTGAAAGAGACATGTGTACCCCAATGTTCATCGCAGCACTGTTTACAACAGCCAGGACATGGAAGCAACCTAGATGTCCATCAACAGATGAATGGATAAGAAAGCAGTGGTACATATATACAATGGAGTATTACTCAGCCATTAAAAGAATACATTTGAATCAGTTCTAATGAAGTGGATGAAACTGGAGCCAATTATACAGAATGAAGTAAGCCAGAAAGAAAAACACCAATACAGTATATTAACGCATCTATATGGAATTTAGAAAGATGGTAACGATAATCCTGTACGCGAGACAGCAAAAGAGACACAGATGTATTGAACAGTCTTTTGGACTCTGTGGGAGAGGGCAAGGGTGGGATGATTTGGGAGAATGGCATTGAAACATGTATACTATCATATATGAAACGAATTGCCAGTCCAGGTTCGATGCATGATACAGGATGCTTGGGGCTGGTGCACTGGGATGACCCAGAGGGATGGTACAGGCAGGGAGGAGGGAGGGGGGTTCGGGATGGGGAACATGTGTATACCTGTGATGGATTCATGTTAATGTATGGCAAAACCAATACAATATTGTAATTAGCCTCCAATTAAAATAATAAATTTATATTAAAAAAATATAGCACTGTGTACATGCCCATCCCAAGCTCTCCAACTATCCCTACATCACCCCCACACCTTGCCCCTCACAATCGTAAGCTTGTTCTCAAGGTCTGTGAGTCTGTTCGTGTTTTGTAAGTTCATTTGTATCATTTCTTTTTAGATTCCACAACACAGTATGCTTCTATAATTAAAAAATTTTTTAAGTCTGGGTTCCTTAATGGCACGATTACTATGAGATTTACTCATGATTGCAGCCACTAAACTAAGAATAGCTATGACAAACTTGGACAGTGTATTAAAAAGGAGAGACATCACTTTGCCAACAAAGGTCCATAAAGGCAAAGCAGTGGTTTTTCCAGTAGTCATGGATGTGAGTTGGACTATAAAGAAGGCTGAGAGCCGAAGAATTGATGCTTTCCTACTGTGGTGCTGGAAAAGACTCTTGAGAATTCCCTGGACATCAAAGTGATCAAACCAATCATAATGGAAATCAACCCTGAATATTCATTGGAAGGACTTATGCTGAAGCTCCAATACTTTGGCCACCTTATGAGAAGAGCTGACTCACTGGAAAAGACCCTGATGCCAGGAAAGACTGACAGCAAAAGAAGGGGGCAACAGGGAATGAGATGCTTGAATGGCATCACTGACTCAATGGACATGAGTTTCAGTGAACTCTGGGAGATAGTGAAGGATAGGGAAGCCTGCCGTGCTGCAGTTCATGGGGTCACAAAGAATCAGACATGACTGAGCAACTGAACAACAACATGTTATATATATATATATATATATTAATAATTCATTCCTTTTTACTGGTAAGTATATTCTATTGTATAAATACACCACAATTGTATCCATTTGGTGGCTCAGAGGTTAAAGCGTCTGTCTCCGATGTAAGAGACCCAGGTTCGATCCCTGGGTCAGGAAGATCTCCTGGAGAAGGAAATGATAACCCACTCCAGTATTCTTGCCTAGAGAATCCCATGGACAGAGAAGCCTGGTAGGCTACAATCCACGGGGTCGCAAAGAGTCGGACACAACTGAGCAACTTCACTTTCACTGGTGGCAATGCAGAAGACACAAGATATGTAGGTTCAATCCCTGGGTAGGGAACATCCCCTGGAGGAGGAAATGGCAACCCACACCAGTATTCTTGCTGGGAAAATCCCATGGACAGAGAAGCCTGGTGGACTATAGTCCACAGGGTCACAAAGAGTCAGACACAAGAGTACGCATGCATGGACATTTGGATTATTCCCAGTCTTGGCTATTACAAGTAAAACTGCTATGAACACTCTTGAACAAGTCTTTGTAGGGATATAGTTCTTCTCCCTTGAATAAATATCTAGGGGGAGAACAGCTGGATCAAAAGGTAGATGTAAGGAAGCTCCTTAATTTTTTAAGAAGGTACAAACTGTTTTCCAAAGCAACCTTAACATTTTGCGTTCCCATCAGCAATGTCTGAGAGGTCTAGTTCCTCTATATCCTCACCAATACTTGGTATAGTCCGTCTTTTGAATTTAAGTCGTTAAAGTGTGTAGTGCTATATCACTGTGGTTTTAATTTGTATTTTCTTAATGAATAATTATACTGATCATCTTTTATACTTCTTAGGTATTCGTATATATATATATATATGTACATATACACAAACACACATATATATGCTATAAACAGTCTGTTTAAATCTTTTGCCCACTTAAAAAAATCAGGTTGTTTCACATTTTTGAAATTTGAGAGTTAAAAAAAATACTCCAGAAACAAGGCTTTTATGAGATATATGCTTTGTAAAGAATTTCCCCTGGTCTGTGGCTTGCCTTTTAACTCTCTTAATAGTGATTTTTGAAAAACATTTTCAATTATCATGAGGTTCAATTTATCAATTTGATCTTTTATGGATTGTGCTTTTGGTACTGTAGCTAGGAAATCTCTATCTAATTCAACATATATTTTCTCCTCTGTATTATTCTAGAGTTTTTTTATTTACACTCTTTTGTTGTTTGTTTATTTTGGCTGCACTGGGTCTCTGTTGCTGTGAGCAGGCTTTCTCTAGATGCGGAGAGTGAGTGTTACTTTCTAGCTGCTTCTCACCGCGGGGGCCTCTCTTGTTGCGGAGCACAGCCTCTAGGGCACACTGGCTTCCGTAGTTGGGGCTTGCAGGCTCCAGAGCACAGGCTCAATGGCTGTGGTGCACAGGCTTATTTGCCCTGGGGAATGTGGGATCCTTCCAGATTAGGGATCGGGATTCATGGCATTTTAAATGGAATGATCTCCACCATTAACCTAAGAAGCAGTCAGACTGCTTGGTACCATAAACTTCCAAAAGAATAGAAGATATCTTTATGTAAATGGGTTTCTGAGACTGGAAATGTTTAGTCAGATACTAACTCATAATTCATTTTTCCTAGATAAAGATTCCTTTAATCAATGTTAAATCTTATAGAGTCTTGCAGAGTAAAAAGTGGAATCTTTCCTAAAATTTACTTCTATTTAAAACAGGATGGTGATCCAAAGCACTGCAATTATTTCAAACCTTCAGAGAGCACAATGCTTGTGGTATTGTAAGTATCGATGATAACCGCCATACGTAAACCAGGTGCTGTTGCTGCTCCTGCTGCTAAGTCACTTCAGTCGTATCCGACTCTGTGCGACCCCATAGACGGCAGCCCACTAGGCTCCTCTGTCCAAGGGACTATCCAGGCAAGAGTACTGGAGTGGGTTGCCGTCGCCTTCTCTGAAACCAGGTGCTAGTTTTATTTTTATTCCAAAACAGGCAGACAACAGTTAATAGAAAAAAACAGATGGAGTTGAACTTTCTGCTGAAACTAGTAAGTGCTTTACTTGTAGTCTTTTCGTTTTTTATCTTTCTGTCATACACAGTCCTATAAAACGCAGAAGTTCTAAACTTGGAATCAGATTATCCAATGAAAACAAACAAGCTTTTAGTAATGGAAAAAATGATTTAATAGAAGAGCAGAAGCTAGCAGAAAAGAAGGTATATGATCCCATATATGTAAACTGAAAATGACACAAAAGCATTTAATAAGGCTTTTTACATGATGTCTTCTGACAAGAGAACATTTAAAAGAACATAATGGAATGGTAAAATACTAATATAAGACTACTGACCTGTTCAGTTCAGTTCAGTCGCTCAGTCATGTCCTACTCTTTGCGACCCCATGGACTGCAGCACGCCAGGCCTCCCTGTCCATCACCAACTCCCAGAGTGTACTCACACTCATGGCCATTGTCAGCGATGCCATCCAACCATCTCATCCTCTGCCGTCCCCTTCTCCTACTGCCCTCAATCTTTCCCAGCATCAGGGCCTTTTCAAATGAGTCAGTGCTTCGCATCAGGTGGCCAAAGTACTGGAGTTTTAGCTTCAGCATAAGTCTTTCCAGTGAATATTCAGGACTGACCTGTTAGCTTTGTGTTATATTTTAGTCATTATAGGAGTTAATGTATTTTAAGGTAAAGTATTTAGAACCAAAGACTGATTATTCAAAAACTAACCACACCCCTTTTAATCAGGGTTCTACATTTCTTGTCTAATAGTACCTAAATGGCAAGCTCTAGGACAGTAGCACATATAAGCTGCAAAAGCAAACCTTAGTGTTCCCTGTCTGTATAGAGGGAGCTTCTTGGAATACCCCACTGGTACAGCTTTAGGAGATAACTGATCTACCAGACAGGCGCTAGCCTATCTACTGACCTATAATTAGTTCCAGGTATTCTTTAGGATACCAAAAGAGGTAGAATGTAATGATTCAAGTAGTTCAGAGGCACTGTAACACTGTGAACAATGTTGAGTCAAACCACGCTATGGTTTTTCCAACAGTCATGTACAGATGTGAGAGGTGGATCATAAAGAAGGCTGACTGCTGAAGAATTGATGCTTTTGAGTTGTGATGCTGGAGAAGACTCTTCAAGAGTCCTTTGGATAGCAAGGAGATCAAACCAATTGTAAAGGAGATCCACCTTGAATATTCACTGGAAGGACTGATGCTGAAACTGAAGCTCCAATACTTTGGCCACCTGATGAGAAGAGCTGACTCACTGGAAAAGACCTTGATGCTTGGAAAGACTGAGGGTTGGAGGCAAAGGGGGCGACGGAGGATGAGATTGTCGAATGGCATCATCAACTCAATGGACATGAGTTTGAACAAACTTCAAAAGATAAGTGAAGGACAGGGAAGCCTGGAGTGCTGCAGTCCATAGGGTCACAAAGAGTTGGACACGACTTAGTGACTGAAACCACAACCACCCAGGTTCAAATGTATAAGCTTTGTTGTGACCTTGCAGTCACAACTGTATCTCATTTTCTTCACTGAAGAAATAAGAATAAACATATTTACTTCATATGACTATTTTGAGACAATACATGTGCCTAAAAACAGTGTCTATTACCTGTGTGTGTTAGTCGCTCAGTCATATCCAACTCTTTGCAATCCCATGGACTGTCGCCCACCAAGCTCCTCTGTCCATAGAATTCTCCAGGCAAGAATACTGGAGTGGATTGTCATTTCCTTCTCCAGGGTCTCCTGCATTGTAGGTGGATGCTTTACTTTCTGAGGTAAGCCACAGTTAAACATAATTATTTGGGTTTACTATTATTCCCAGAGATACGTCCTTGTAAAGATGGAAAGATATAAATTTTCATGCTTTTGATAAGAACCTGTTACAAACTAAAAGTTCTATGCCCTAACTATAGCTTCTACTTAATGCCATATTGCTTTCAAATAGAAAGGAGTGGAATCATTTTGTAAATTGACAACAAATCATATTTATCTTTTGGGTGGGACTAAAGAGAGGAGAAAGGAGTTTTTGGAGTGAGGAAAGGGCCTATGTGAATTAGCCAATAAGACCCAACTGAAAAAGAACTGTGTGAGACAACTATGATAATTAAAATGAATCTTCAAAGCATATTTCAAAATGAATTTCCACTAATTACTTTGTCCAAAAAAAACATTTTTCTGATCTTTGTAAGAACTACATAAAATTAAACTATTTCATGCTGTTCACTAAGAATTTCACCCCTAAGGAAAAAAAAAAGTTAATCCATTAATAGAACATATGAATTAAAAAACCCAAAAACCTTCAATTTCATGGGTTAAGTCATTGCAAAAGATGAATACTATCAGTTCAAATTATTTAACCATTTCTCAATTTAGTATTAAGTTTATGCAACTCTATTAAAACAGAGAATGTAGCTATGGCTAAGAAAGTTAGTATTACTGACGTGAAAAGGGAAAGCAGAAAAAAATGTATCAATTCCTAACTTCTTATGATATCTAATAAAAATCACTTGTAACTTTACCACAGAATTCTGAAGATAAGAATTATAAAATACTGATCCAAAACCCAAGTCTTTCTCAGTAAACAGGAAACCTACAGTATCAAATAAAATTAAAGGGAGACTAGAAGGAATAGTTTAATCTCTGAGTTGAACTACTGAAATGGCTTCCAAGCTGCTATTTTTCATAACTATGAAATTAATTCTCTAGGAACTTTAATACATTAACTTCATTGTTGTATAAAATTCTTTACCATTTTATACACTAAGTATACACTTTTAGGCTTGCCACCATCCATTCTTGCAACCTTCTTCACAGACTATTATCCATTTCTGAAAACTGAACCTTCTTCAGACCCAAAACTCTGACTGCATTTCCATCACTTGGGTTTAGCTCCTTTCTCACTTGCCTCCTTCAGCACATTTTAAAGACAGTGAAAAATTCTAGCTTACTCTTTTTTATGAATCGTCTCAAACATACAAACCATAGAATTGTTATACCCTCCCCCACTTTGTATGCCTTTAAACCTGTTGTAAAAATACCAGTGTTCAGCTGAAGAGCCATCTGAGAAAAGATCTCTTGTCTGAACTACTGCAATAGCCTCTAGAACTGGTCTTCTGGTAGAACTTCCTCTTCTCTCTTCCCCCATGCAAATCCGATTACATTAAGGCAATTAAGCTGTCAATGCATTTTGAGAGCTCTCAGTATGAAATGTACAGGCTTCCCTGGTGGCTCAGACGGTAGAGTCTGCCTGCAGTGCAGGAGATTTGGATTTGATCCCTGGGTCAGGAAGATCCCCTGGAGAAGGCAAGGGCAACCCACTCCAGTACTCTTGCCTGGAAAATCCCATGGACGGAGGAGCCTGGTAGGCTGCAGTCCATGAGGTCGCTAAGAGTCAGACATGACTGGGCGATTTCACTTTCACTTTTCACTTTCATGCATTGGAGAAGGAAATGCCAACCCACTCCAGTGTTCTTGCCTAAAGAATCCCAGGGGCAAGGGAGCCTGGTGGGCTGCCGTCTATGGGGTCGCACAGAGTCGGATACGACTGAAGCGACTTAGCAGCAACACCAGGCTTCCCCAGGGCTCAGACGGTAAAGAATCTGCCTGCAATGTGGGACACCTGGGTTTGATCCCTGAGTTGGGAAGATCCCCTGGAGGAGGGATGGCAACCCACTCCAGTATTCTTCCTGGAGAATTCCCATGGATAGAGGAGCCTGGCGGGCTACAGTCCATGGGGTCGCAAAGAGTCAGACACAACTGAATGACTAAGCACACATATATACACATACATACACATCCCTGAATATAAGCTCTATGTCAACTCTATGTGAGACAAGTATCTCCCATTCTGAAGCTTACTTCTCTTAGTGTTATCTTTGGAGGGACAGAAATTCTTCATTGTAATGTACTCCAATTAATCAGTCTTCTCTTTTATGGTTAATGATTTTTGTGTCTAGTTTAAACATATTTTCCTACCTCAAGTTTATAAAGACATCTTAATGTTTTACCTTCTTCAATATCTATTATTACATATTTCACATTTAGATTGACCATCTGTCCCAAATTGATCTTTGTGTATGATGTAAAGTATAGGATGTCAACCGTTTTTCTATATGGGTAGGCTGAGTGAGTTCCCTTTATTTTCCATCAGAGTAAATAACTCCTTTCACCTTTTTTGTTCCTTTTTAATTTTTATTTTATATTGGAGTAAAACTGATTAACAGTGTTGTATTAGTTTCAAGTATACAGCAAAATGATTCAGTTATATATAATACATGTATCTATTTTTTAATTCTTTTCCCATTTAGGTTATTACAGAGTATTGAGAGAGTTCCTTGTGCTATCAAGTAGGTCCTTGTTGATTATCTATTTTAAATATAACAGCATGTACATGTCAATTCCAAACTCCCAATCCCCTGCACCCTTCTGTTTTAAAGATTAACCGGGCTATCAGACTGTCATTTCTCTCTCTCTCTCTCACACACACACACACACACACACACACACACACACCACCACCACCCCCCCCTGGGATTTTGCTTCAGCTTGTGTTGAATCTGTGATTGGTTTAGAATTAACTTCTTTATAAGAGTCAACCTTCCAAACCATGAACCTGGTGTTTTTCATTTATTTAGCTCACAGGCTCTGTGAAACCCTTACAGGAAGTCTGGCAAGGTTAACATTCTCATTCTCTCACAAATGCAATGGTAGAATTTTCCAGAAGCTTATGTGTGAAATCACAACATGCAGAAATAGTTACAAGAATCCATTTGTCTTCTATTAAGCAAGACATTAAAAATTGCAAAATGTAAAACAATGCCATTCTTCATTAAGTTTTTTGACCTTCAAAATGTTTATTTTCCATTAACATGTTATTCACGAACTTTCTGGACAACCCAGTATATTTGCATATATGAGCTATTTTAAAACAATTAAATATTTTAAAGATTTTTGAGTTTTACTTTCTAATTTGTTAAATATTGGAAGACAGTCAATATAAACAAAAAGGTCTTTGGGTTCTTCCCTATTTTTTTACATTAAAATAATAGTAGGCAAAAAATAATAGTAACCAGCAAATTAGTATTATTATTTTATTGAGATAACTATAGATTCACAGGTAGTTGTAAGAAACAGATATTACCTGGCCCAGTTTTCCTTAATGATAAAATTCTGTGAAAGCGATATATAGTAATATTACACCCATGACACTGACATTGATATAATCCATCTAGTTGAGATTTCCCCAGTTTTATGTACCCTGTGAGCTGTAGTCTGTTCAAATTTTAAGAGTATAAAAGGGCTTTGAAACAGAAAGGTTTAAGAACTGCTGATCTAAGATTTAAAATTTTTTATGGTTTTTCACTTTTATAGATTGTATATTTAAAATAATCGATATTGGCTTCTTTATGAACTCAATNTGTCTATTTCTTCCACGTTGTCCATTTTATTGGCATATAGTTGCTGATAGTAGTCTCTTATGATCATTTGTATTTCTGTGTTGTCTGTTGTGATCTCTCCACTTTCATTTTTAATTTTATTGATTTGATTCTTCTCCCTTTGTTTCTTGATGAGTCTGGCTAATGGTTTGTCAATTTTATTTATCTCTCAAAGAACAAGCTTTTGGCTTTGTTGATTTTTGCTATGGTCTCTTTTGTTTCTTTTGTATTTATTTCTGCCCGAATTTTTAAGATTTCTTTCCTACTAGTAGCCCTGGGGTTCTTCATTTCTTCCTTTTCTGTTTGCTTTAGGTGTAGAGTTAGGTTATTTATTTGACTTTTTTCTTGTTTCCTGAAGTAAGCCTGTATTGCTATGAACCTTCCCCTTAGCACTGTTTTTACAGTGTCCCATGGGTTTTGGGTTGTTGTGTTTTCATTTTCATTTGTTTCCATACATATTTTGATTTCTTTTTTGATTTCTTCTGTTATTTGTTGGTTATTCAGCAGCGTGTTGTTCAGCCTCCTTATATTGGAATTTTTAAGAGTTTTTCTCCCGTAATTGACATCTAATCTTACTGCACTGTGATCAGAAAAGATGCTTGGAATGATTTCAATTTGTTGAATTTACCAAGGCTAGATTTATGGCCCATGATGTAATCTATCCTGGAGAGGGTTCCATGTGCACTTGAGAAAGAGGTGAAATTAATCGTTTTGGGGTGAAATGTCCTATAGATATCACTTAGGTCTAACTGGTCTATTGTATCATTTAAAGTTTGTGTTTCCTTGTTAATTTTCTATTTAGTTGATATATCCATAGGTGTGAGTGGAGTATTAAAGTCTCCCACTATTATTGTGTTATTGTTAATTTCCTCTTTCATACTTGTTAGCATTTGCTTGTTAACATATTGTGTTGCTCCTATGTTGGGTGCATATATATTTATAATTGTTATATCTTCTTGGATTGATCCTTTGATCATTATGTAGTGTCCTTCTTTGTCTCTTTTCACAGCTTTTGTTTTAAAGTCTATTTTATCTGATATGAGTATTGCTACTCCTGCTTTCTTTTGGTCTCTATTTGCATGGAATATCTTTTTCCAGCCCTTCACTTTCAGTCTGTATGTGTCCCTTGTTTTGAGGTGCGTCTCTTGTGGACAACATATATAGGGGTCTTGTTTTTGTATCCATTCAGCCGGTCATTGTCTTTTGATTGGGGCATTCAATCCATTTACATTTAAGGTAATTATTGATAAGTATGATTCTGTTGCCATTTACTTTGTTATTTTGGGTTTGAGTTTATACACCCTTTCTGTACTTCATGTCTAGAGAATATCCTTTAGCATTTGTTGGAGAGCTGGTTTGGTGGTGCAGAATTTTCTGAGCTTTTTCTTGTCTGTAAAGTTTTTGATTTCTCCTTCATATTTGAATGAGATACTTGCTGGGTAAAGCAATCTGGGCTGTAGGTTTTTCTCTTTCATCACTTTAAGTATGTCCTGCCATTCCCTGCTGGCCTGAAGAGTTTCTATTGAAAGATCAGCAGTTAGCCTTATGGGAATCCCCTTGTGTGTTATTTGTTGTTTTTCCCTTGCTGCTTTTAATATTTGTTCTTTGTGTTTGATCCTTGTCAATTTGATTAATATGTGTCTTGGGGTGTTTCGCCTTGGGTTTACCTGTTTGGCACTCTCTGGGTTTCTTGGACTTGGGTGATTATTTCCTTCCCCATTTTAGGGAAGTTTTCAACTATTATCTCCTCAAGTATTTTCTCATGGTCTTTCTTTTTGTCTTCTTCTTCTGGGACCACTATAATTTGGATGTTGGGGAATTTAACATTGTCCCAGAGGTCTCTGAAGTTGTCCTCATTTCTTTTAATTATTTTTTCTTTTTTCCTCTCTATTTCATTTATTTCTACCATTCTGTCTTTTACCTCATTTATCCTATCTTCTGCCTCCGTTATTCTACTCTTGGTTCCCTCCAGAGTGTTTTTGATCTCATTTATTGGATTATTCATTATATATTGACTCTTTTTAAATTTCTTCTAGGTCCTTGTTAAACCTTTCTTTCATCTTCTCAGTCCTTGTCTCCAGGCTATTTATCTGTAACTCCATTTTGTCTTCAAGATTTTGAATCATTTTCACTATCATTATTTGGAATTTTTTATCAGGTAGATTCCCTGTCTCTTTCTCTTTTGTTTGATTTGGTGGGCATTTATCCTGTTCCTTTACCTGCTGAGTATTTCTCTGCCTTTTCATCTTGTTTATATTGCTGTGTTTGGGGTGGACTTTCTGTATTCTGGAAGTTTGTGGTTCCTCTTTATTGTGGAGGTTCCTCATTGTGGGTGGGTTTGGATGGGTGGCTTGTCAAGATTTCCTGGTTAGGGAAGCTTGTGTCTGTGTTTTGGTGGGTGGAGCTGGATTTCTTCTCTCTGGACTGCAGTGAAGTGTTCAGTAGTGAGTTTTGAGATGTCAGTGGGTTTGGTGTGACTTTGGGCAGCGTGTACATTGAAGCTCAGGGCTATGTTCCTGTGTTGCTGGAGAATTTGCATGATATATCTTGCCCTGGAACTTGTTGGCCCTTGGGTAGTGCTTGGTTTCCGTGTAGGTATGGAGGCTTTTGATGAGCTCTTATCGATTAATGTTCCCTGGAGTCAGATGTTCTCTG
The DNA here is from genome assembly GCA_006410875.1 of Neotragus pygmaeus. NCBI lineage: Eukaryota > Metazoa > Chordata > Mammalia > Artiodactyla > Bovidae > Neotragus > Neotragus pygmaeus. Next base: position 857,449 of record SJYV01014875.1, read on the forward strand.
GTGTTCTCAGGATTTGGACTTAGGCCTCCTGCCTCTGGTTTTCAGTCTTATTCTTACAGTAGCTTCAAGACTTCTCCATCTATACAGCACCATTGATAAAACAAATATGTTAATGATGAAAAGTTTCTCCAAAATGAGGGACATCTGGAGAGGTACACTGAGTTACATGGAGAAGAGAGGAGAGAGGAGGGAGATAGAGGTGAGAAGAGAAGGTGGCAGAGAAGAGGGGGAATCAAAAGGGGAGAGAGCAATCACTTCCCTATGTGCTCTCCACAGTCTGGATCCCTCACAAATGTTCACAGAGTTACACAGAGAAGAGAAGAGGGAGGAAGGAGGCAGGGGTGGCCAGGAGGATAAAAGGGGGATCAAAAGGAGAGAGACAGATGTAGTCAGTAATCAGTTCCCTAAGTGTTCTCCACAGCCCAGAACACACAAAGAGATTCACAAAGTTGGGTAGAGAAGAGAAGGGGGAGGGAGGAGATAGAGGCAACCTGGTGGAGAAAAAGGAGAGTCAAAAGGGGGAGAGAGCAATCAAGCCAGTAATCTCACTCCTAAGTTTAAATGGGTACTGAAGATTGGGTTCTTAAAGGTACAAAATTGATAACAAACACCAAAAAGTAAAGATCAAAAATCTAGAGTAGAGGTTAGATTCTCAAAAATACAATATTAACAAAACAAAGTCACAAAATTATTATATATATATATATGAAGTTTACTTTAAAAATAGGGCCTTTTTTTTGAAAGGTAATAGGTTATAAAAATGAGAATTAAAGGAGTAATAGAGAACTTAAAAATAAAAAAAAAATTTAAAAGTTTAAAGAATGATAATAGTAAAAATATTTCTAGGGCTTTCTCTGGAGCTCTTGCGGACAGTGTGGGGTCAGTTCATTTTCAGATAGTTCCTTGATCTGGCTTATACTTCTCAAGATCAATAGGCCCCTTTCCATATAGTCGGTACTAACTACTGGGTTTTATCTATTGCACCTTTCACTTTCCAAAGCGGTTCCCTCTGTTTATTTTAGCTTCTTCTGTTTGCTGGTCTCTTCAGTGTCTAATTTCCGCTCTGACACAAGGGGCAGTGGTGATCACTTTTTTTAGGCTCAGTTGTTCAGTCATGCTGTGGGGAGGGAGGAATACTGCAAACAAATATCACTGGTGTGCATGGGGAGTGCTCGCAGTGTCTGACCACACTGAGTTCGCCCCCGCTCACAGCGTGTGTGCTTTCCCTGTCTACACTGCCCAGGCTCTAGGTTGCTCTGCTGGGAACTGTCTGAGGTGGGCCCTGGTTTGCATGCACTTCCCAGGTCTAAGCTGCTCGGGTTCAGGTTCTTAGGTAGCCCACAAAGGGGCAGACTTTGTTGGGCCTGCATTTTGTGCCTGTCCCAGGTCCGAGCAGCTCAGTTGACCAGGTGTTTGGTGAGCACAGTCGCCTCCAGTTGGAGGCTGTGTGTTCTCACCTCCCCTGTCCCAGCCGCTCGGATTTCTGGGTGTACAATGGATGTGCCACGTGTCTCTTCTGGGGAGCTGGTCTCCGGCTGCAACCCTCGTGGTGGATGTCGACCATTCAGAAGCTGAAGTCTTGGTTAGCAACGAAGCCTGCTTGCAGTTTGGTAGAGGATGCCTCTCTGGGGCTGTGATTGCTCCCTTCTGGCTGCCCTCAGCTGCCTGTCTCTGATGGGGGATGGGCTGGTCCGCAGCTAGCTCTGCTCAGTCCTTTGTTCTGTGAGCAGGCCTGGCAGTGTCTTAGGTTAGGGCTTTTTCTGGGATAGCCGTCCCACAGTCTGGGTTGCTGTCTCTAGTTAGTTCCTTCAGATCGCCCTTGGGGCATTCAGGCCTGGTCCTTACTCTAAGCAATGCAGCCCGCACCTCCCTGCCTAGCCCCCGCTCGCTAGTGGCAGATGCAAGAGTCTGCACTGCTTCTCTGCTGGGAGTTGTCATTAGGCATGGAATCTGTGGGTTTTAATTAATTATTTATTTATTTTTCCTCCTGGCTATGTTGCCCTCTGAGATTCCACAGCTCGCCACTGACCCACTGGTGAGAGTGTTTCCTGGTGTTTGGAAACTTCTCTCTTTTTAAAGACTCCCTTCTGGGGATGGATCTCCATCCCTACCTCTTTTGTCTCTGTTTTTATCTTTTATATTTTGTCCTACCTCCTTTTGAAGACAATGGGCTGCCTTTCTGTGTGCCTGATGCCCTCTGCCAGTATTCAGAAGTTGTTTTGTGGAATTTGCTCAGCGTTCAAATGTTCTTTCTATGAATTTGTGGGGGAGAAAATGGTCTCCCCATCCTATTCCTCCACCATCTTAGCACTGCCCCTCAGGAATTCAAAACTTTGAAGAAGAGGGCCTAGTATTTAGAATTCTAATTTTAGACAGTTGGGGTTTTTCTTTTATCTGTTTTGTTTTTAATTTGCTTTTATCCACAGGTCGTGGGCTTCCCAGGTAGCTCAGCTGTAAAGAATCTGCCTGCCAATGCAGAAGATGCAGGAGACGTGGGTTCAATCCCTGGGTGGGGAAGATCCCTTGGAGGAGAAAATGGCAACCCACTCCAGTATGCTTGCTTGGGAAACCCCATGGACAGGGGAGCCTGGCAGGTTACAGTCCATAGGGTTGCAAAATAGTTGGACATGATTGAGCAAGTGCATACACACACGCACATATCCAGAGGTGCATTCACACTCATGTCCACGTGGATCTAATCACACAATTGCCCTTTATTCATTTATAGTTCTTCTTTACCACCATTCTTTTAGAGTGGCTTGGCATTGTCTGTGGAACAGGTGGAAACTTCAGTGATGGTGTCAGTGGATACATAACCCACATGAAGCTTTTATAGAGTGAATCCACTCTATAAAACACTTACCTCTTGGAACTTATTATTGCATGAGATGTGAGATGTTCACCTTTCACTTTATAATTCTTTCCTCAGTTGTTTTTCATTTTCTCCCAATTTCAGTGAACCGAGAGACACATAACTTTGAATTCTGAATACTTGAATTCAAGTCCAAGCTTTGAATCTACTAGCAGATTGACCTTGGGTAAATTATTTGGCTTTTACTCATCTCTGATAATAATACTGATTTTAGGGCTTTTGTGAGATAAAGTAACGTATACAAAGTATCTAACAGGACTGGGGACACACATTATGAGTTAAGGGCCTTCCCAAGTGGAGCAGTGGTAAAGAATCTGCCTGCTAGTGCAGGAGACATGGGTTCAATCCTGCATCAGGAAGATCCCCTGGAGAAGGAAATGGCAACCCATTTCAGCATTCTTACCTGGGAAATCCCACGGACAGAGGAACCTGGTGGGCTGCAGTCCATAGCATCACAAAGAGTCCATACATGACTTAGAGATTAAACAACGCAACTGTGGGCTGTTGTTTTCCTTTCTTTCTCTTCTCATAGCAAATATATAACTTCAGACTTGCTTTTCTAATTAGACCATTGGTATTAGTTCAATAATAGTTTATTAATCATACTTCATAATTACTATTGTGATTTATTAATGGCAATAATAAAATGCCATATAAATTGATGTCAATAATCACGGTTTCAATTGCTTATATAAATCTACCACTACCTAGTCAATGTTAATGGCTTGGCTCTGAAATATTCACACAATTGATGATTACCTTTCAAGGTCAAAAGAAATGTTTTTTGTCTTCTTAGTAGCCATGATTGGGCCCAGAGCACATAGTCAACTTTACTGCTTCTAAGAAGAAATTAGAGCTTTGGTTATAAAGTTTGGTTGAAATTCTGTTTTTCCCCATTCTGCTTATCCTCTGGCAAACTCTATTTCATACCCTCTCCTCTAAGCTTTTCCCCTTATTGATTTAATAACATAGAATTATTTTCTAACTCACTGTTGAAGTAGCTATCATTATTAAAATTTTTATGTACCCATAAAATTCCCATAATTACAACTTCATAATGAGTATAAAAACTGGCACTTAAATTGGCACTAAGTATTTGATGAATTGAAGTTTAAAGTTTGCAAATATTGTAAGTCAAAAATAACACATTGATTTCTTTTTATAAAAAATTTATTCTGTAACATTAGGAATAAGCCTACAGAGGTAGAAATACACAAGGTGGTGGAGGGCTCAGTTCTGGGCTAAGGAGATGATATTTCACTTTTCATATGATGAAGAATCATCAAGAGATGTGGAGAAAGTTCTGTGGCATGCACAAAAGTATTTCAGAAAGATTTAATCTTTGAGTAAGGTCAAGGTAGAGAAGAGAGGGCAAGAAGGCAGTGAGGCTGAAGATCTTGCCTAAATGGGGTAGAAAGGAACTGATCCATGGGACTGATGTTATGAAAGGGAATTTCATTCATGCCCTTATTAATTCTATTTTTAGAAAAAACAATTATTGAGTCCCTGGTATCAGCCTAGAGCTCTGATTGGCATTGAGATTAAGACATGTTTCTTGTCTTGCTTTACATGAAATAGAGGTAATATGATGATAAAAAGTGTTTTAATAGAGATTGAGACAGCATGTGATTATGGAAATAGATGAAGGGACACTTAAGCTGGCAGCAGTGCTTGTAGGTAGGTCTAAGTATTTCTTTTGCTAAAACTTTGTTTAAACTGGAAGTTCAAACCATATTCGGTTTCCAGAATTACGAGACAATTTTAGTAAAATTTTATGCAGAATACGCCTTACATCAACATACTTGAAAACAATAGTATCCAGCAGATCCCACTTTAGAAGGACCCTCCTGATGGGCAGTGTATAACCACCTCTCACGCTGTTAACATCTTTCTGAATGTGTGTGTAAATGGGCGTTGTTCCATTTTATCTCAATATCTCATGTGTCTAGCAGAATGCCTGGCACATAGCAGTTGCTCAGAGGATGCCTATTGAAATGTCATCGTTGAATCTGTGCAACAGTCGCCTGTTGTCATTCTTTGCTTTTTTTTCCCCCTCACCACATGTTGAATGATGATACTTATAAAGGAAACATTTGTGATTTGAAAATCCATCAACTGCTCTACTGCCTCATTTAATTCTGCCCACCTTGGCCAAGGCTTGGGCCTTAAAAACAAACCAGACCTCTTTCTGTTTCCTTATATTTTGTTCATGTATCTCAGTAGTAAAATATTGGTCCCTGGCCAGCATTCATGTGACAGCTTCCCATATGAATGTTAAACAGGCAACGATGATGCTCTCTAATTACAGTGCTTGAAATGATTAGAAATAAATTGGCACTCCAATTATAGATGCATGAAAGAGGCACCAGTATATTACAGTCAGTCCATTAGTTTCTGAAGTGGTTCAGGCCATCTCACTATTTTGGTGACATTCCTTATTCATGGCTGCAATGAATCACTTTGAATTGTGGTGCCTGCAAGTTAACAAGCTGAAGGACTTTTTTTTTTTTTTTTTTTTTAACCTAAAATACCCCTGGTTATTTTCTCCTAAGGTGGGGGCAGAGACAAAGAGCCAGGGACATACTGTTAAATTCTGTATATAGAATTTGTGTAACTAGCACAATAAAGGTTAAATAGGCTTTGTTTTTATTCTTTTTTTTCCCCTAGAATGTGAAAAAATTCCTCTCAATTGTACTTGAACTAAAACTGAAAATTTCCAAAGCTGTTAGAATTAAATTAGGAATGTAGCATTAATTTTTGGTCCTTGTATTGATGTCTGAGTTGGCTGGATATAAAATATCACCTTTTACATAAAAGCAAATTAAGAAATATTATAAAAGTTTCTAAAATATCTCTTAAAGTATAATTTACTTTATAGGTTAAAATTACTCTCTATATGCTTTCAGAATGTTTCTCTAGATAATTGATTGACTGCTATCCATGAGTTTCACTAAAATATGACATTTGATTCTAATAACTAATCTTGGTTAATCCAGATTTTCATGTTAGACTGGCAAGAATCTAGGGTCATATTCAATCCAGTCCTTAAAATAAGTAAATCTATAATTTTCCAATAAACACTAAACACTTCCATTATGTGATGGATTATTTAAGGGTAGGAGCTATGTGTTATTCATACATTGTGCAAATACTTGGCAAGTAGGAGATGTTGAATAAATATTAAGTAAATGCTATTGATTATGGCCAGAATATAATATAAAATTTCTTATGGCCAGCATAACTTAGTTATGAATTTAAAAAATATATAAGGAAGGTAGAAGAATATTTTGGAGAAAAGGTAATATAATAATTAACTTCAGTTTAGGTATTTTATTTTCTAAAATTAAATGTTTATTATGAAAAATACATAAAAATATTCTTATAAAGATAAAATACTGCAGGTAAGGATAAAGTCATTTGTATAATAAATAATTTTTCATAATGAAGTTCTTTAGTATAGAACTTATAGAACTTTTTGAATCAAAAGTCTTTAGAGACATTTATTATTTTTGTTAATATTTGTTTATAAAATTTCAAATTTATACAGAAGAAAACAGGTTGTGAACTTCCATGTGTCCATCAGTCATTTTCTTTTTTTTTTTTTTNCTCAGTCGTGTCTGACTCTTAGCGACCCCATGGGCTGCAGCCCACCAGGCTCCTCCATCCATGGGATTTCCAGGCAAGAGTACTGGAGTGGGGTGGCATTGCTTTCTCCGACTGACTGCCCTAGTTTCCAGGAATACATAGTCCTCTGGTATTCACTGATCTTGCTGCCCCTGTGTGCTCCGGCCTTCTGTAGGGGCTCTGCTGGGAGCAGAGGCATGAGAGCCGAGACGCCTGCACCACGACCTCTGTCCGGCTTTGTGCTTGGTACACAGCAGCGTCATCAGATGGGGTAGCTTGTTTCCATGGTGATAAGACTTCCACAGCATCTTTCTTACTGTTTTCACCACAGGGATCGACCATAATATAGCCAGTGCTCTCTAGATGGAACATTAGCTTTGAAAAGTTTTAGCTTTAAAATTCTGCCTTTTAAAATGTTTTTTGAGAGGACAGATGGTTGGGTGTCCATTGCTGAGAAAAGATCAGGATTCACAGGCTCCCCCATGAAACTAGTGGCCGTGGCTACTGTTTAATGAGCAGTTCTTCAAACGAGCTAGGGCTTCTCACCATGCACATGGCTTGAATTTGTATTTTCTCATGATGCAGCTGTCTTCTGAGGCAATCTGGTGGCAGTCTTCTATGGCAAGAGGAAATCGAGGCTCAGAAAGGAAGTAACTTGGCAAAGGGCACTCAGCACATTTCAGGAGGTGGGATTCCGGCTCAGGTGTGCTCGGCTCAGGACTTGAGCTCATAACCAGTGAACCCTCCTGCCTTGCTAGGAGGAAGGGCCTGGGGAGGGCGGATCACCCTGGGCCTGGGGTGATGGTTGGCAGCCCCAGAGCTGAATTGATGTTGCACCCGGAGAGAAGTCGGCCGCCATCAGGCCCGGTCTCCGACTCTGAGCTGCACAAAGGGTCCCTTTGAAGGGGGAGTCCAGGGCACCCCTCCGAGTGCTCTCCTGCACACATGCCCCGCGCCCCCCGCTCCCAAGCCAAGTGTCCCAGGGGCTGGCGGGCATTCCTGGCTCGGCTTTCTGGCCAGACTCAGACAAGTGGTCTGAAATTCTTTGCTGGGTCTGATGATACTTGGTCAGAATGTGTGTCACTTCTAGATGGATGTGGCTTTGAAACAGGTCTCCCTGTGTGACCTGGGGACCCCGCTGGGCTTCCCTCCTGAACGGTCAACCCTTTGAAAATGTATTGATTTCTCCCCTCCCCTTCCCTGCTTTTGCACTTTGGATGAACCTTGTTTTCGAAGAACAGTAGAAGGTAATTTTCCCGTGCTTGCCAGCTGGCCTGTAATTGAGCAATTTCAATAACACCCACTGTAAAGTCTAATCGAAGTAAACAGGAAAATATGATTTATGATCTGGACAGCAAGTAAATACCATGGTGCAATTAATTTTTACACAGAGCAGCAGATTCTAAAACATTTTCCTGTGCTTACCAGTTTGTTTTTAATTACAGATTAGAAGCTGCTTTTTATGTATTTATTTTACGATTATTATTTTTATTTTTTTAACTTTTTGATGGTGATCTTCAGGTTCCGTGGATCTCTGTGACTTTCTCTGAAGGTGTAACCTTCAGAGGGGTGGGATGGAGACAGGATCAGAGGAATTAATTTGTAAGGAGCGGTTCTCCCAACATGGGCTGCAGGCTGTACCGTTTGGGCATTTGCTTGGTGGGAGATGACACTGGGCTGTCTGTGTAGAAAGATGATGAGAGAGGGTCCTGAACTGCTGTAAGATCAGAGGTTTGTGTGCAGGCCTTCCCCCGCCCCGCCCCCCATCCAGGGATGTGGCGTGTTTTGGCTCATTCTGAGGAAGGAGACAGGTATGGAGGCGCCTCTGCTGCCCATGTGTCACAGTGGAAGTGTGATGCTTCCAAGGACAGGAAGCATGTGCCCTCGTAGTTCTTCCAGTAGCTTCTGTGCAGACCTGGGTGGAAAACAGGAGTCACTGCTGGTTGCCCAAGGGCCAGTGGCATGGGCTTCGACTGTGGGCTGGGTGAGCACCCGACATCAGCTGACCTTGGGCTGTCTGTAGGGTCAGGTCTGCCTAGGAGGTCACAGGGCTTGAGCACACTTTGGGGGCACAGGCCTGTGACCAGCCAGACCCCAAGATCTGTCTTAAAAAGGTGCCACAGCTGAGCTGAGAGACGCTGCTGTGTCCACCAGGGTGCTGGCTTTAGGGACGCCCCAGGGCTGGCATAGGGACTCCCAAGAAGGTGATTCTGGCCTTCATGTCCCTCCACTCACCCCCACCCCCAGAAGGCATCTCAGTTCAGTGGTGAGGCAGTTCTATTCCCCAGCAGGGTCCCGCCTGGAGGGGAGAGGCTGTGTTTCTCGGGCCCCCCATCTTCCATGGTCCTGAGTCCCTCTGCCTTTCTTTTATCTTTCCAGAGAGCCGACCTCACTCTGCCGTTTCCTGGAGGAGCCCCACCCCAATGGGGAGCAGCCTCTCCTGACGTCATCGCCCGGGAGACGCCCCAGGAAGTCACCTCTGCCCCCCTGTGTGCCCCCCTGAAGATGGCCCGTGCCCACCCTGGGCTTTTGCCCAGCGCCTGAGGCCCTTACCATGGTGATGATCCTGAGTCAAAGCCTCAACAAGCAGGGAGCTGACCCCGTGGCCTGCAGGACCTTCAACCCTGAGCCGGTAAGGACCTGGTGGCCTCGTATGGAGGCCCGATGTCCCGGTGGGGCTGTGGACTGAACAGGCAGGCTTAGCAGACTGAGTCCAGAGGGCCCGCAAGCCGAGCTCTGGGAGATGTGGCTGCAGGGGCGGCGGGCTGTCACCCAAAGCCTGGCTTTGTCCTCGCCAGCAGGAAGTAGCTGGCCCAGGTGAAGTCCTCTGGAGAGCGGTGAGGGGAGGCCACCCCCCCCCCCACCGGCCCCCCAGTGAATAGTACCAAGCAGGGCTCTGCCGCCCCTGCCAGGCCAAGACCCACATCCCTCCTGGTCTCCACCCAGTAAGGTGGGTGGTTTCCAGAAGGTGGGGGGTAGTACCAGGATAAGGCCCGGCCTCCAAAGGGCGGTTGGAAAGAGCTGCCATCTCAGAGATGTCAGGAGCGGGAGCCAGTGGANAGTTGAACCAGGATTCAAACAAAATTCTCATTTCTAAGGTATCTCTTCTGGTTGGTGCTTACTGTCAATATTTTTTCTCTCTCTGTACTTCCTTCTGTTTCTCTGCCCCTCTCTTTTGCTTACTTCCCTTCACCATTTACTGTGGGGCAGGTGCTAGATATATGAGAGGTTTCAGTTACCCAAAGATGAATAGAGTATCTATGATATTAAATAGAATAGATATCTATGAATAGAATATCTATGATATTAAACTCTGGGATTTGGGTGCCTATAAGGGTGTCTCCTCCTACTAGTCTGCTCCTCTCAAATACTTTCAAGTTCATGAGCTTGCATTTATTTTATTCCTTTTGCTTAGGAGCTTTAACTTCCATCAGCTTATCTAATTTTTTCAACTTTCAGGCCAATTTCAAATATCACTTCATTTAGGATGGCTTTGCTGCTGCTGCCACCAAGTCACTTCAGTCGTGTCCGACTCTGTGTGACCTCAGAGATGGCAGCCCACCAGGCTCCACTGTCCCTAGGATTCTCCAGGCAAGAACACTTGAGTGGTTTGCCATTTCCTTCTCTCTGGATTGACCATTAAATGAAATTTATCGGTTTTCTTTCCATAGCTACTTGCACCTTTATAAGTTTGTCTTATTTAACAATACTTAACAAACCATGTCTTCTTCTCCATCATTAGATTGAAAAAATATTGAGTGCTAGCTGAATCTTTCTTATATTATTTAATTGTATTATTATTGTTGAGGTGTATTATGTGTTAATCACATGAACAGAAGCACATTCAGCCTGCCTTTGTACCAAATAATATACAGGCTCAAGGAAGAAGTGCAGCACCTAACACAGGTCATTGCACACAAGGGGGTTCAAATGTTTATGGATTTGAAATAGATCAGATGGCACATTTTGAAAGTTGTATACAGTTTTTAAATCAAAACTATCATGCAGCAATGATCTTTACTGGTGACTCAGATGGTAAAAAATCTGCCTGCTATGGAGGGGACCCAGGTTTGATTCCTAGGTAGGAAAGATTCCTTGGAGAAAGGAATGCCATTTCTTCCTCTAGGGAGTCTTCCTGACCCAGGAGTCGAACCTGCATTTCTTGCATCTCCTGCATTGGCAGGCGGATTCTCTACCACTGCACCACATGGGGTGCCCATAAATATAACACATGACCCCATAAAATTTTTAGAAGATGAGATAGGCAAAACATTCTCTGACATAAATTTCTTAGGTTAGTATCCCAATTTAACAGAAATAAAAGCAAAAATAAACAAAGTTCACCTAATCAAACTTACAAGCTTTGACAAGAAGCTTATAAGCTTCTTATAAGCTTTCACAAGAAATGAAAGCATAAACAAAATGAAAAAGACAAGTTATTGACTGGGAGAAATATTAGCAGACAATGCAAATGGCAGGGGCTTAATTTCCAAAATTTCAAAGAGCTGATACAATTCAATAACAAAAATACAACTCAATTAAAAATAGATAGAAGTCCTAAATATACATTTCTTTAAATAAGACATACGTAGAGCCAGTAAGCACACTCAAAGATGCTCAGCATAGCTATTTATTGCTACTCCTACTGCTACTGCTAAGTTGCTTCAGTTGTGTCTGACTCTGTGCAACCCCATAGATGGTAGCCCACCAGGCTCCCCCATCCCTGGGGTTCTCCAGGAAAGAACACTGGAGTGGGTTGCCATTTCCTTCTCCAATGCATGAAAGTGAAAAGTGAAAGTGAAGTTGCTCAGTTGTGTCCGACCCTCAGCGACCCCATGGACTGCAGCCTTCCAGACTCCTCCATCCATGGGATTTTCCAGGCAAGAGTACTGGAGTGGGGTGCCATCGCCTTCTCCATAGCTATTTACTAGAGAAATGCAAATAAAAACCATGAGGTACCACCTCATACTGGTCAGAATGGCCATCATTAAAAAGTCTACAAATAGTAAACACTGGAGAGTTTGTGGAGAAGAGGCAACCTTCCTGCACTGTTGGTGGGAATGTAAATTGGTGCAGCCACTATGGAGAACAGTATGGAAGTTCCTTTAAAAACTAAAAATAGAGCTACCGTATGATCCTATAATCCCACTCCTGGGCATATATCTGGAGAAAACTCCAATTCAAAAAAATACCCGAACCCCAGTATTCATAACAGTATAATAGCCAAGACATGGAAGCAACCTAAAATGTCCATCAACTGATGGATAAAAAAAATATGGTGTGTGTATATATACATACACACACACACACACACACACAGTGGAGTACTAGTCAACCATTGAAAGAATGGAATGATAGCATTTGCAGCAACATAGAGCGACCTAGAGATTATCATATTAAACGAAGTCAGCAAGAGAAAGGCAAATATATGATGCCACTTATATGTGGAATCTATTGAGATTTTGTAAATGAACTTATTTACAAAACAGAAAAAGACAGAAAACAAACTTATGGTTGCCAAAGGGGAGGAGGGAGGGATAAATTTGGAATCTGCAATTAGCAGATAAAAACTACTATATATATAACAGGTAAACAATGAGGTCCTATTTATAGCACAGGGAATTATATTCAATATCCTGTAATAAACCATATGGAAAAGAATATGAAAAAGAATATGTATATATATATATATATACACACACACACTTACATGTATTCTTAAAGTTGATTCTTGTATAAATCAACTATATTTCAATAAAAAATGTGAGACTATTATACAGAACCAGAATTTTCATATGAGGCAAAACATATGAAGTCATCTAATATAAGGAATGGGCTTCCCTGGTGCCTCGGCCGGTAAAGAAAGGTTGAAGTCAGCAGGGTTTTGTTCTAACAGTTACATCTTAATGAGGCCAAGGTAGAGGAAGGAAGGCTTCAGTTCAGTTCAGTCACTCAGTCGTGTCCAACTCTTTGCGACCCCATGAATCACGGCACGCCAGGCCTCCCTGTCCATNCCTCTCTTCTCCCCCTACCTGCACTGCTTCTCAGGTGATTCCGGTCCCCGCTCTGCAGGCCATTCTCCTGTCTTGGACCATGATGCCCTAGGTTCTTGTCTTACATCCTCTGGGCTGGAACCAGGACTGAGAACAGAACGTTTCCGATGACTCTGGGCCGCCTCTGTCACCTGGTCCTTCACTGGGGATGGGCCTTGCTTGTGAGAAGAGACTTAAGCAGGGGCTTCTTCCCCATAAGCCCGCGAGCAGTCACCCCGTCTGGTTCTGGTTTCGGGCTCTCTCACTTCTTGTTTTCCCAGAAGATGTAGAGAGGTAACAGTGCAGACAGATGACTTCTCTCGGGGCTGTTCCCGGGGAAGTCGTGCGTCTTGATTGGCACATGGGGTGGCAGGAATCAGAATCCCACCCCACCCCTATAAGCAGGCTTATAATTATCCTTCCATCCACCCAGAGACTTTTCATTGAGCAGCTGCTCTGTCCCAATAGGACCCACCCAGTGTCTTGCCTCTTGGAACCCAGAGGGGTGGAAAGACGGAAATATCAACCTGTGGATTATTATAAGCCCTAGGAGATGGTGGATAAGGAGTCGGCATGTCATGGAGACCGAAACAAGAAGTGCAGTCTGGCCTCACAAAGGAGGAACAGTCACGGAGAAACCATCAGCTGTCGGGACGCCTCCCTTCCGCCTGTCGGGAGCCTGGGGTCTCCCTTCGCCTATCGGGGGCCTGGGGTCTCCCTTCGCCCTGTCGGGGGCCTGGGGTCTCACCATCTGGCACCCCCTCTTGCTCCCATCTCTCCACGCTGGCTTTCTCTTCTGTTCCTCTGAGCTTGTGGCTTAGTCGTGGTCCTCCCCAAGTGGCAGCCTCAGCCCTATATCTGCATGACCTCACAACCCACCCCTCTCCTTGGGGGCCTAGATTCCCAGCAGAGAAGCTGAGTGGCCTGGCTTGGGGGTGGGAGGCTTCTGGTCTAAGCACCTGTGGATGGGCCGCCGGAGTCACGTGGCGGGGAGAGCCGACTGTCCTTACATGTAACTGGGATGGTTCCCTAGGAAGCGTGTGTGGAGGGCAGGTTTCACTTCCTCATTTCATGGTGTAGCGTTGCAGTTGCTAGCCTTTTGATGTCCGCAGGTGGGGAAATTTGTTTAATCAAGGAATCAGCATGAGATCGCCGAATTCTGATCTGCTCTCTGTTAGCATCCTAGTTGATGTATACTAAGGAAAAAAATAGGAAGACTCTACTATTGGAATTTCCAAAGGGTATTTATTTTTCATTAATTTCACTTAATTAAATCTAATTAATTAACCAATCAACATGTTCTTTTTGTTGCTAAGATCTTGGTCTCCTTAATGCCTGTGGGTCCCCCTTATCTGGTCTGTGGACTCACACTGGGGACCCACAGGCATTAAGAAGCCTGTAGAGGTCACTCGAAAGTGAAAAAAAGTGAAAGTGTTAGTCACTCAGCTGTGTCTGACTCTTTATGACCCCATGGACTATAACCTGCCAATATCTTTTGTCCGTGGAACTCCCCAGGCAAGAGTATAAGAGTGGGGTGTCATTCCTTTCTCCAGGAGATCTTTCCGACCCAGGGATCAAACTTGCCTCTCCTGCATTGCAGGCAGATTCTTTACCACTGAGCTACCAGGGAAGCCTCAGAGGTCACTTAATGATAGTGACACGTGCTGGCACCGGGCTCAGAGCCTGACGTGCACTATTTAATTCCGAGCCTCCCGTAGTCAGTGTTATTGCCTCCACCTTGTGCGATGGAGAAAATGAAGCCCAACCTTGTCCAGAGTGGCACAGATTACACGAAAAGGAGTGAGATTTGATTCTAGGTATTGACTCCTTAAAAAGGGTATTTTGGGGTGAAGGTGACGGTCCCATCTATAACAGAGGGAAGCGTGTGATTTGGGTGAGCTAGCACAATGAACACGCTGCTCAGAGACTAACAGAGCTGCCCTGGAAATCTCCGCAAAGAGGTGTTTCCTTAGTCAGCCCTTGAAGGATGAGAAGGAGGCACTGGCCCTAGGAAGGAAGCACTCCCCAGGTGGGGGGTGGACGCGGGAATGTGGACGCAGGTCTGAGAGAGCACAGAAAACCCTGACAGTCAGAGCCGGCCCAGCGTGGGATGCACAAAAGTGACACCAACCAGTCTGTGATTTAGAAGGACAGCCCGATTGGGAGCATGGAGGTGGAAGCAACATTTGCAAATGAGAAATCCTTGCTGGAAGACACTTTTAAATAGAGCAAATGTTTTCAGTATGCGGAGACACTCAAATGAGTCAACTGATTTTTGAAAATGCATTCTGGTGAGAGAGCTATACTGAGTTTCACTTCCCTAGAGGGCAGCCTTGAGAGTAACGTCGACTTTGAACACTAAATTCCCTTCTCGGAGAAAACCACCNTACAGCCTCAATTTTTAGTGGTGAATAGTGATAAATACATAAAAAATACAACAGCTTACTGTACATTTATTCACACAGTATATAACAACCCATTTCAAAAGTAAGAACAAAGTTAGTGGAGGTGATGGAATTCCAGCTGAGCTATTTCAAATCCTAAAAGATGCTGCCGCTAAAGTGTTGCACTCAATATGCCAGCAAATTTGGAAAACTCAGCAGTGGCCACAGGACTGGAAAAGGTCAGTTTTCATTCCAATCCCAAAGAAAGGCAATGCCAAAGAATGCTCAAACTACCGCACAATTGTGCTCATTTCACATGCTAGCAAGGTATTACTCAAAACCCTTCAAGTTGGCTTCAAAATTGCATGAACCGAGAACTTCCACATGTTCAAGCTGGATTTAGAAAAGGCAGTGGAACCAGAGATCAAATAGCCAATACCCACTGGATCACAGAAAAAGCAAGAGAATTCCAGAAAAACATCTGCTTCATTGACTATGCTAAAGCTTTTGACTCTGTTGATCACAACAAACTATGGAAAATTCCTAAAGAGATGGGAATACCAGACCACCTTACCTGCCTCCTTTGTGGCTCAGCTGGTAAAGAATCTGCCTGCTATACAGGATACCTGGGTTCAATCCCTGGGTTGGGAAGATCCCCTGGAGGAGAAGGGAAAGCTAACCACTCAAGTGTTCTGGCCTAGAGAACTCCATGGACTGTATAGTCCATGAGGTCACGAAGAGTCGGACACAGCTGAGCGACTTTCACTTTCACTTCACTTACCTGCCTCCTGAGAAATCTATATTCAGGTCAAAAGGCAACCATTAGAACTGGACATAGAACAATGGACTAGTTCAAAATTGGGAAATTATATTGTCAATGACAGACTTTATCTTCTTGGGCTCCAAAATCATTGCAGATGGTGACTGCAGCCATGAAACTAAAAGACGCTTGCTCCTTGGAAGACAAACCTAGACAGCATACTAAAAAGCAGAGACATTAATTTGCCATCAAAGCTGTAGTTTTTCCAGTAGTCATGTACAGATGTGAGAGCTGAACCATAAAGAAGGCTGAGCCCCGAAGAACTGATGCTTTTGAACTGTGGTGTTGGAGAAGACTCTTGAGAATCCTCTGGAGAGCAGGTGATCAAACCAGTCAATCCGAAAGGAAATCAATCCTAAACAGTCACTGGAAGGACTGATGGTGAACGTCTAATACTCTGGACAACATGATGGGAAGAGTCGACTGATTGGAAAAGATGCTGGGAAAGACTGAGGGTAGGGGGAGAAGGCGGAGACCAAGAATGAGATGGCTGGATGGCATCACTGACTCAATGCACATGAGTTCAAGCAAACTCTGGGAGATACTGAAGGACAGGAAAGCCTGGCATGCTGCAGTCCATGGGGTCACAAAGAGTTGGACACCACTGAGCAACTGATGGTCTTTCGTTAGCGGTGCCTTTTACATAAGTTTAATGTCTTTAAAATTCATATGCATTGTAGCAAGTATCAGTACTTAGTTTCTTTTTATTGACAAATAACATTCCACTGATTTCAATAACAAAACAACCCCATTTTATTTATCGATTTATCAGCTTATAGACATTTTGTGTTGGTTCCACTTTTTGGCTATTATGTTAACACTGCCATACACACTAACATACACATTTTGTTTTCAATTCTCTTGATTACATGCTTAGGAGAACTGCCAGGTTCCATGGCCACTATCCTGTTGCACCATTTCACATCACCACCAGCAGTGCGGGAAGAGTGTAGTTTCTCCACGCTCCAGTCATACTTGTTATTATCTGTTGTCTTTATTATAGTAATTCTATTAGGTGTGAAGTGGTATCTCATCATGGTTTTGATTTGCATGTTCCTGATGGCTAAGCAATTTCACTTTATGCTAAACTCTGTGAGGGTAATGTTGGTATCTCTTTTGTTTAAAGTATATCCTCCCAGTTCTTAATAGTGTGAAACACAGAATCGGCCTTTAACTATGTTAACTGAATATATAAAAAGATAGGATGAGTTTAGAAGTATTTTTTTTCAGGTGTGCATGATAAGAGATATTGACTGTTATGCTGGAGGTGAAAGGAGAAAACACAAGACCCTGAGGTTGTAGTTTAGTAAATCGAAGACAGATGATGTAAAAAGTAAGATGTATATTACATAAAAAGGAAAACAGAACATATAAACAGAACAGCTGAAACTATAAGAATGAATGATATGGAAAAGAAAAAATAGAGACGCACAGAGAACTTTGGGGTTTCCCAGGTGGCTCAGTGGTAAAAGAATCTGCCTGCCAATGCAGGAGATGGGGAGTTGATCCCTGGGTCAGGAAGATCCCCTGGAGAAGGCAATGGCAACCCTCCAGTGTTCTTCCCTGGAAAATCCCATGGACAGAGGAGCCTGGAGGGCTACAGTCCATGGGGTCTCAAAGAGGTGGACATGACTTAGCGAGTAAACAACAAAACAATGCAAGAGAACTTTGGAACATTTTTCTTCAAGAAAGAAAAAACATGGTTCGCTGGTAAGAAGCCATCTGCCAGTGCACGGGACATGGTTTCAAATCTTGGTCAAAGACTCCACATGCTGCGGGGCAAGTAAGCCCCCGAGCTGCCACAACCACTGCAGCCTGCACGCCCAGAGCCTGTGCTCCACAAGAGGAGTCACCGCACGGAGAGGCCCACGCACCTCAACCACGAGTCGCCCTGCAACAGAGAAAGCCCACCGGCAGCCACGAAGACCCACCCAGCACAGCCAAAAACAAACAAATAAGTACAAAGAATTTAAGAAGAAAGAAAGAGACCAGAAAAGGAAACCAAATAGGAGCATTCAGAAAACGAGGATGGAACAGGGTCAAGAAAGATTCAAGCCACCTGTTAAGTTCCTTGGAACTTAAACGCAGCTTTCTCAGGGATGTCTTTCTTGATATTCTAAGTTAAGTCCTCCCAGTAAAAAAATTCATTTCACCCTAGATCTCTATTCTACATTTTTTGGCACCTCCTCTTGATTATACACTACATGTAGAGAGGGATCTTATGCTAGGCATATGATAAGTAATGATTTATATATTTGTTTATGAATGAGTTAATCACTACATGAATAACAGCATCATTTGTCAGTAAATACAAATACTGTGTAATATTTCAAACAACTTCCAAACAAACTTTATTAACACACAGAGTAATAAAATAGATTTTCGTATAGGTGCCTCAGAGAAGGAAGATGACATCACCCCATTATGAAAGCCATATGCATGTCAGCCAGAGCACTTCCAGGGTTAGTCTTCTGTGTTACATATCCTAGAGTGAGCGTGTCAGTGCTCAGTCGCTAAGACACAGCCAACTCTTCACCACCCCAAGGACTGTAGCTAGCCAGGCACCTCTTCCATGGGATTTCCCAAACAAGAATACTCCAGGGGGTTGCCATTCCCTACTCCGAGGGATCTTTCTGACCCAGGGAGTAAATCCGCGTCTCCTGCATTGGCAGGTAGATTCTTTACCACTGTGACACCTAGGAAGCCTGCATATACTAGAGATTTTACTAAAACTATCTTCTGAATAAACAAGCATTAGAACAGCACGCTATCTTGGGGAAAACATAAAACTGCAAGTAAAATCTCGAAGAAACTGTCTGAACAATATAATTTCATGAGTAAGATGTAGTGTAATATCTACCATTATCATGAGAAATTGAAAGTATACTATTCATCATCAGACAACTAGGAAAATAAACTTTAGGAATGTACCACAAAATTATTTCTAAAAATGTATAATTTATTACCAGGTTATAAACCAGAAAATTAAATATAATCTCACTTTTATAAAATTATATATTGGATAGAGATGGATAAAGGGAGTCTACTGAAGTTTTCAATGGGGGCTAGCTAAGCTCCATGCCTGAAAATATGAATAGCTTTGTTCTTTTTTTATATTCTTCTATGAGTCTTTAATTACTTAAGTAATTCTTCTTCTTCAATTGTTGTTTCAGATAAAATACATATAATACAACAAACTTGAAAGTAAGGCATGTTTAAAAACAAAAAAGAGATGGTGAAGACAAAAAGCAAAAACAGAAGGCAGTTACTTGAGTAATTTTCATGATAATGCTTTTCTCAATCACATTGAGAAAAGTCAGAAATTTAAAAACATTTTAGTGTTTAAAGAAAAAAAAGATGGCTGAAAGAGTTCAATAGCAATAGACATTCTGAAAGGGAAAAAACTTGAATATGAGGCAAAATGTTTATGCAGATCAGTTCATAAAATTAGAAAGGATATAAACTGTTGAACATATATCATCTGTTCTAGTCTTTTAAGAAAAATGGTACAAATGAACATATCTTTGAAAAAAATCAATAATGAAATACAGAATCATGATTTAGCAACAGCACCGTCAAAATCTCTTGTGGAAAACACATTCATTAAAAAAAAGACCACGGTCAATTCACAAGCTATGTAAGCTACTGACTTATTTCACGCAAAATTTAGAACAGAAACAAACAGTACACAAAGTTAATCATAAAGAAATTCTGAAGCATACTAAAGTTCAAACAATGCAATTAAGAGTTGACTAAATCCAAGATGCCTCTTTATGACCATGTTCCAATTAAGAATAACCTTTTTAGAAAATACCATTCAATTACTGACAATATGTAGTAACCATGATTACCCAGATCTACTTTATTCACCAGACATGTCTCCAATGTCTATCATTTTCAAAATTCACAAACCCTCCCCCCAAAAGTAAACACCACATAGGATATTCAAAAGAAGCTTCTGGAGCTGAAACTCCAATATAAAAGTTCCAGAAATATTCCAGGCAAAAAGCAGAAACACTAGATTAATTTTAGAACCATCTAAAATAATTCTGAAGGCTAATAAACTGTATATACTTTAGTTTGTTTACTACAAAGTAAAGGTAACTGATGCGTGTTTTTGTTTTAACAGTTATTCCAGGAAACTACACTTTCTCATATGGTAACTTCTAAAAAGGTATCAATTCACTAAATTTCTCCTTTGCACTATTCAAGTATTCAAAAAAAGGATATAAACTTTCTACATTAAAAGCTTCTGCACAACAAAGGAAACTATAAGCAAGGTGAAAAGACAGCCTTCGGAATGGGAGAAAATAATAGCAAATGAAGCAACTGACAAACAATCTCAAAATTATACNAAAGAATAGATTTGAATCAGTTCCAATGAGGTGGATGAAACTGGAGCTGATTACACAGAGTGAAGTAAGCCAGAAAGAAAAACACCAATACAGTATACTAATGCATATATAAGGAATTTAGAAAAATGGTAATGATAACCCTGTATGCGAGACAGCAAAAGAGACAAAGATGTATAGAATAGAGTTTTGGATTCTGTGGGAGAGGGAGAGGGAGAGGGTGGGATGATTTGGGAGAATGGCATTGAAACATGTATACTATCATGTAAGAAATGAATTGCCAGTCTAGGTTCAATACAGGATACAGGATACAGGATGCTTGGGGCTGGTGCACTGGGATGACCCAGAGAGATGATATGGGGAAGGTAGTGGGAGGGGGGTTCAGGACTGGGAACTCATGTACACCTGTGGTGATTCATGTCAATGTATGGCAAAAACAGTACTGTATTGTAAAGTAAAAAAAATAAAATAAAGAGAAAAAAAAAACTTTCTACAATCTTATCATTTTCTTTTGTTAGGCAACATGTTAAACATGTATTTTCAGCTCGAGTTAATAATCAAGTCAAAGTAACACTTTTTAGTCAGTGAAGCTCTCTCCCTGTGAAATATCTCCCTCAATGCACATAACGCATTTAAATAGATTACCCAAAAGGTGACAGCTGAGGAATGCCTTCATTTCTTTCCATGGTTTCTACTGAATGTAATTTGAAAAATGCCTATATAACACATGACAATGTGGAATGTCTCCACCCATGAAAGAGCATTCAAGTCAAGCAAGCAAACTTAGGGCAGTAATACGGAGCTCAACTTTGTCTTTTTGTGGTTAGCCAGCACAACAATGAAAAGATAAACAACCAAAATACTAATAAGGTCAGAAAAATACTGACATACAGGGATCCAAAGTGAAAGTGTTGTTTAAGGGAAAAGTGTGAATAAAATCATTAGAAAACATGAATTCGCTTCTAATGACAATATGTTAGGGGTTCCATTTCTAAATCAACCCTGAATGAGTTGTTTAAAGAAATTCATTTTTTAAAGTATGTTACATAAACTGATCAAAATTCTACTTATTGGTAATCAGAAACACATTCGTTGCAAGAAAAAAATCTAAGATCCTGCTAAGTTCTGATTGTAATAATGGTTACTGTTATACTGTAATTATAAAGTAAATCATCAGTATAAAGAATCCGCCTGCAACACAGAAGACCCTGGTTCAATTCCTGGATTGGGAAGATCGTTGGAGAAGGGATAAGCTACCCACTCCAGGATTCTTGAGCTTCCCTTGTGGCTCAGCCAGTAAAGAATCTGCCTGCAATGTGGGAGACCTGGGTTCAATCCCTGAGTTGGGAAGATCCCCTAGAGAAGGGAAAGGCTACCCACTCCAGTATTCTGGCCTGGTGAATTCCATGGACTGTATAGTCTTCAGTTCATGGGGTCACAAAGAGTCGGACATGACTGAATGACTTTCACACACTGTTTCATTAGAATATTTTTAATGTTTGCTAGCTATTATATTTACTCACACAAATTGTCATCATTTTGTTCTCTACGAACTATGGTCTTCACAAGATTAGTCTACCTGTTCATTTTTTAAAAAATCAACATTTACCGTGCACCCGCTAAAATAAAATGCAAACACCAAAGGGGATTTACAGAAAAATTAAAGTTCCCAACTGAAGGAATTCAATATTCTGTCTGGAGAGAAGATACAATAGCAAGTAGTGTGCAAGCGCCAAATTTAGGGCTTAAACAGTAAGGGAAAAGAATTACTGTGCACCCCAGTGGGCAATGCTTTGAGCTGTGCCTGAATATAAACAAGCTGGGAAATACATTCCAGAGACCGATTACACATGCAGCGACTTATGTAAATATAAATATGAAACCAGTGGTTCCTACAGAAAGCTTTCACCCATCTCCTGAACCTCTTCAGATAGATTCTTTTTTTGCTCCTTATCGGGTGACCAGGAACAAGGCACTTGCCTCCTGTGACACTGCACGCCACCACCTGTATTCTCCCGTGTCT
Source organism: Neotragus pygmaeus (assembly GCA_006410875.1). Lineage (NCBI taxonomy): Eukaryota > Metazoa > Chordata > Mammalia > Artiodactyla > Bovidae > Neotragus > Neotragus pygmaeus. The sequence goes on from SJYV01014875.1 coordinate 879,556, forward strand.
ACCAAATGGAGAACGTCAGCAACAGCTGTGAAATCTGCTCACCTTCAATTACTCTTACTTCATGAATGAGTTATTAAGCACATGTGTTCTCTGTATAACAATAATCTTACAGATTGATGTATGAGTCCCTACTGTCCTTCATTTGGATACTAATCCTTATTTTGTTAAAGTATTTCTTTTATGAAATGATGACTGTAGGTGACAAGGCTGTTTGTTTTTAATGCCCTAACACAACAACAGAAAAATTAGGTTCTCCTCTGTCAGTCATAAAAACAAAAACCATTTTACTGGTCCATGAAATGTAAAATTCTGGGAACCAATGACTTGATAGGCAAAAAGTAAATCATGTTTCAAATGGTGCTCTCACTCACTGTCAACAAGAAAAAAGAAAATTCTATTGCCTTTTCCAAAGAAAGATCTGAAATTTAATTTCGCTAAATTGTGCAAAATCATTTAAGGAACAGAATATTCTTATGACTTGAGTATTCCTATTAACTAAAAGCTTCTGATTAAAATCAAACACAATGAACATTAAAAAGGTTTACTAATTCAAAAGTTAGTTCAGGTAACTTTCCTAGCATTTCATGTAAAGTCTTAAGTCCTAAATATAAGTACCAATAATCACTGTACAGAAAATTTCAGATTAAGCTAAATGGCGGTGACAAGCTGGTGCTTGCTTGCTTTCCTTCTTTAATTATCACTGATAAACAGTTTACCTATAATTTATATCTTTTCATTNCATTTCATGTAAAGTCTTAAGTCCTAAATATAAGTACCAATAATCACTGTACAGAAAATTTCAGATTAAGCTAAATGGCGGTGACAAGCTGGTGCTTGCTTGCTTTCCTTCTTTAATTATCACTGATAAACAGTTTACCTATAATTTATATCTTTTCATTGAAAAAGTTGTATGTGTAGGTATGAAACATTTACTATAAATGAGTATATAAAAATGCCTAGAGCATTAGTATAAATTGCTATTAGGAAAAAGAAAAATTGAGATGTTTAAAGACTAAGTAAACTCTGTTCTTTAAAAAGAGTTCTGTTGCTGTTGTAACTTCCTTTGTACCGTCCCAAAGCACTCATCAAATATTATGCACATAATGGTCAGTGAAAAACAATCTTGGCAGTTCCTAAAATTTAGGAGAGATTTTGAGATTAATTTAGATATAGTGTTACTGCATTACATTTATCACAGAAAGCTCTTAAAAGTTTTGACTAGCTAAAATAAAAGTAGATGAAGAAAAATTATATCTATGTATACATGTTTCATTTGATTCTCTGCTAATTACCATAGAAAATTCCAATTACTAATCATCAACCATAATGACTGAAAGATTTAAGAATACTTTCTTCTTCAGACTTAAAGGCCATGTAGCATAGTGTTAACGCTTCCCTGATGGCTCAGTGATAAAGAACCCACTTGCCAAGCAGGAGACCAGGGTTCTATCCTTGGGCTGGGAAGATCCCCTGGAGAAGGAAATGGCGACCCACCCCAGGACTATCATCTGGGAAATCCTATAGGCAGAGAAGCGTGGCGGGCTACCATCCGTGGGGCTGCAAAGAATCGCACACGACTTAAGTCACTAAGCAGTCACAGTACAGTGTTAAATAAGTTTGGGCTCTTATATACCTGTGCCAGAACCAAGCTCTGCCATTGTTTTTATTATCTTGGTAACCTTGAGCAAGAGAAAAAGGACTTGTGAGAATTAAGTGAGATATTGGTTATAAAACTATCATAGTATTTCACAAGTAACAAATCCTCAGCAAATGTTCACCAGCCAATTCCCCTTCTCAAGGCAACAATGAGATAATGTAACACAACATAGTCAACTGCAACTTAGAAGAAACTCAAAACGACTGATGGAGATCTTAAAATTTTCAAGGAGATACATGCCAATACTGCATTTACCAACATGATTATGGAGCACCCCCACGCCCCCATCTCACCCCCAAACTTTCAAAAGAAAAGTGGAGTGAAAACTACAATTTTCAGCAGGCAGGAAGGTAAAGAAAATAGCGACTCTGGGAAATGTCAAGAAGTAACATGTTACAGAAGGAACAAAACAATGTTCTATATCTTACCTCCCTCCAAAGGTTTCTAAGGGTTTCTTTTTTTTTTTTTAATTATCTAACTAGACAGTTTTTAAAGTACATCTCCTATGTGAACAGTACTATAAGATATGGTAAGAAACAGATAATCAAAATAACTTTTTCCACTCTATTCCACCTAATGTTTCTACCTAGCTACACTAGAAAATGCTCAGTCACAGCTTGCAATCACACTGTAGCTGAAAGCACATGAAAGATGGTCTTGGTTATGACACTGCAAAGTCAGACCACAAAACTGTTGCCAGGAAGTACAAAGGCATCAGCTGCAAAGAAGGCATTGTAGCAGCGGCGCTGTGGGCACTGGTGATCTACCAGCGCACCCCATATATGGCTAGGGTTTTCCATTTATTTGCAGGAAGTGAGGGGCCAGCTCAGGGTTAGTTTTGTTAGGTTTTATTTTTTATGGTTAGGATGTTTTCAATAAAAGGTCTGAAGAGCAATAAGCAACTTAAGTTATGCAGAAAAAGTATATTGTACTTTTTAAACACAGATTTTAATATTGTTTATAAGGGATCCAATACATTCTTCCAAGATCTTACTATCCCCCACCAAAAAAATAGTAATTAAACAATTATAAATTCTACATTCAGTTTTAAAGAGATTTCTCATATATAACAATTACACTATTTTCTAACAAGAGACTCTTTATAATAGCATAGAACATGGATTTAATTCTACTCTGTAGTATTCTGCCATAGGACCTAGTTCAGATCTTTATAAAGAAGGTAGCAAACTAATTGATAAATAAAGTGAGGATTTTTCTATCTCCAGGTAAACTGGTTTACGGTATTTTTTTAACAGGAAGAAGGTTAATATTTTAGAAAGTTTCAAGATATTAAAAGTATCTGCGGAGAAGATTGACAAGTTCAACCATGTGCTAGAATTATACTCTAAGTATCTGGGTGTGAGTGTTTGAATGATTCATCTTACAACACACAAGTAACTATAAAACTTCCTATCTATGATATGAGGTAAAAGATAAAATTAATCATTCTTTACTGAGCACCTACTATGTGCCAGGATGTGGAAATATAAAACTGTGGAAGATTGGGTCCTTACAGTTGCCCAGAGGGAAGACAAAATTTAAAACACATGTTACTCAGTAAGAAACATATTAATAGCAGCAAAAAAGCAAGACATAAGGTAAAATGAGTATCCAAAGCACAGTCTCTCCAGTAAAACAATATTATACAAACTCAAAGGACAGAAAGAGCATTTCTGGACTGCAATTCGGTCAAACCCTAAAGAATGACCAGGATTTTGACTGGCAAAGAGGGAAGCAGTATAGTGGTGGAAAAGGCAAGACCGTAGATACAGAAGTAACAAAAAAGTAAAAGCTGTAACACAGTGGAGATGCATTGGGTATAAGTACAGAATGAAACACTTTCAATCTGCACTTCCGGAGAGTGGCACGATTGAAATGGTGTTGTGAGAAGATTAATGTGGCAGCAGCATGAATGCTGGACTGGATCGACCACGAGAAAAGGCAGGGGAAGCAAGAAGGCTGTTACTGTACTCTAGGCATAAAGATAATAAAGGTATGGCCTAGACTGATGATAAGAGTGGCAAGAATTGATGAAAAGGCAGTTATGAATACTGATTGGGTATATGTAGACAAGGGGATGATTGGATAATTAAAATGTTTAAAGCTTAATCTAGAGATTAATGACATGATTACCAACAACAGAGGCATCAATGAGAACAGGCTTGATGAAGAAAGAAAAAACTTCATTTCAGGTTGAATATAACAAAATTCCTGATATTGATGTAAATAAATAGTTGCTATTCTATGGCAAAGGGAGTGACCTCTATTTACTATAGCTCTACTTGAAGATATATTTTAAATATAAAGTAACAATATATTGAATAATATTTTACTTAACACTGTGTCATCACTCAAAAAATAGAAATGAAGGACTGGAGCTCTGCAGCAGTGTCTGAACTGGAAACTCACTTGGAAGTCACAGATACAGAGGAAGCAGAAATCAAAAGCCTAAACTCAAACTATTAGAAGAAATCTCAGTGTTATATTTTATACACACCAGTATCAACAGGAGAAGGAAATGGCAACCCACTCCAGTGTTTTTGCCTGGAGAATCCCAGGGATGGGGGAGCCTGGTGGGCTGCCATCTATGGGGTCACACAGAGGCGGACACGACTGGTGACTTAGCAGCAGCAGCAGCAATAAGATTCAGCAATAAAGCATTCTACAGAAAACTATTNCACTGTTTCCCCATCAATTTGCCATGAAGTGATGGGACCAGATGCCATGATCTTAGTTTTCTGAATGTTATACTAGTGTTTTGAGCCATGTATTGGTAATCACCAAGTGATAACTTCTAAACAATACAATGTTTTCATTATTTTCTAGAGCATTTAGACCAAAATAAGAAAACTCATAAAAGCTTTTTATTGAATGGAACTTGAGGGATCATCTAGACTGAGTCCTTGAAGAACTAATTGACTTACCTAATTTTCCTCAGCAGCGGGATTAGGAGTCCTTCAGCAAATATTATGTACCTCTACTGGGTTGGGCATTTGTTCTAGATGCTGGAGATACAACTGTGAACAACTCTGTGTGTGTGTGTGTTAGTGCATGCGTGCTTAGTTGCTCAGTGGTGTCCTGCTGTTTGCCACCCATGGACTATAGTACACCAGGCTCCTCTGTCCTGTGTAGCCATTTCCTTCTTCATTGGATTCTCTCTCCCAGGGATCAAACTTGTGTCTCCTGCATTGCAGGTGGTTTCTTTAGGGTCTGAGCCACCACTTTTAAATGAACAATGAAGCTTCTCTTATTCTCCAGTAGACTACAATAGACTGTTCTCCAGTAGTATTTGTAGTAGTCAGGAAATGGCACCCCACTCCAGTACCCTTGCCTGGAAAATCCCATGGACAGAGGAGCCTGGTAGGCTACAGTCTATGGGGTCGCAAAGAGTCAGTTACGACTGAGTGGCTTGACTTGACTTGACAGAGTAGACTATTTATTCTGCAGTAGACGATTTGTTGTTGTTGTTGTTGTTTAGTTGTGGTATCTGACTTGGGACCCAAAGGACTGTAGCCTGCCAGGCTCCTCTGTCCATGGGATTTTCAGCCAAAAATACTAGAGTGGTTTGTCGTTTCCTTCTCCAGAGAATCTTCTCCCAGGGATAGAATAGGCATCTCCTGTATTGGCAGGCAGATTCTTTACCACTGTGCCACCAGGGAAACCCCTAGAAGACTACCTTACAGGTCATCATATTCAGAAATAAAAATGAATAAACTGTCATTAGGAAACCACCTGCCTATAAGAGCAAATTTTCTGAACAGCAATTACTAGGTAATAGTAATAGAACCCAAGCAAGGATAATACTATTTCCTCCAAAAGTATTGTAGAAATAGAAAGTGAGTGTAACAAACCTAAAATACACCAATGATAATATCAGACCATTGACTAGCACTAAAATATGAAATCCTATCCCCTTAAAAAACTCCAGAATACAGTTCTTAGACTAAAAGAAAGGAATTTGCATTGTCAGATCTTCTATCTATCTAGAAAAATTGACAGCTTATCTTTACTATTTCCCAAGAATGTTATGGGTCTATTTGGTAGCTCTTAAAATTACCCTGGAATATACATTGGTATCTCAGGTTTTGATTTGGGCAGGAGTTTGGTGAGAAATATGTTATTTCTGATTCAGGTACTTCAAAATGTAAAATTAATAGGTAAAACCAGTTTATTAATAAACTGAATTGTTAAGTATCAGTTCCCAAAGGCTATCGGTCAAAAACAAAACAAAAAGCCACCTGGCATGAAAAGTTCNAGTTTGGTGAGAAATATGTTATTTCTGATTCAGGTACTTCAAAATGTAAAATTAATAGGTAAAACCAGTTTATTAATAAACTGAATTGTTAAGTATCAGTTCCCAAAGGCTATCGGTCAAAAACAAAACAAAAAGCCACCTGGCATGAAAAGTTCACTGAAGTTAGCTTTCCTTCTCCAGCTCTTAAGGGACACGAAGTTCTGTATTAATCTCATTAGAAGTGCTGTCAAACTGTCACCTGTTTGCCTTTTTAGGTAGTTTTTTTTTTTAATGTTTTGAATTAATGATAGAGTAGCTTGCTCCTTGGAAGAAAAGTTATGACCAACTGAGACAGCATAATAAAAAGCAGAGACATCACTTTGCCAGCAAAGATCTGTCTAATCAAAGCTATGGTTTTTCCGGTAGTCATGTATGTATGTGAGAGTTGGACTATAAAGAAGCGGAGCACCAAAGAATTGATGCTTTTGAAGTGATGTGTTGGAGAAGACTCTTGAGAGTCCCTTGGACTGCAAGGAGATCCAACCAGTTCATCCTAAAGGAAATCAGCCCTGAACATTCATTGGAAGGACTGATGATGAAGCTGAAACTCCAATACTTTGACCACCTGATGTGAAGAACTGACTCATTTGAAAAGCCCCTGATGCTGGGAAAGATTGAAGGCTGGAGGACAAGGGAATGACAGAGGATGAGATGGTTGGATGGCATCACCGACTCAACGCACATGAGTTTGAGTGAACTCCAGGAGTTGGTGATGGACAGGGAGCCCTGGTGTGCTGCAGTTCAAGGAGTTGTAAAGAGTTGGACGCAACTGAGCGACTAAACTGAATGAAGATCTACCACTAACTCCAGAAAAGAGAAAACTTTAAAATTTTATTATTTTTTATTGAAGGGTAATTGCTTTACAGTGTTCTATTGGTTTCTCGAATCAGTCACAACCGTATATATATATCTCCACCCTCTGGAGTTTCCCTCCTACTTCACCTCCCATCCCATCCCTCTAGGTCATCACTGAGCACCAGCTGGGCTCCATGTGTTACATAGCAACTTCCTATGAGCTAGCTATTTTACACGTGATAGTGTATATATGTCAGTGCTACTTGCTAAATTCATTCCACCCTCTCCTTTGCCCACTGTGTCCACAAGTCCATTCTCTACATCTGTGTCTCTATTCCTGCCTTGCAAGTAGGCTCATCAGTACCTTTTTTCTAGATTCCATATATATGCGTTGGTAACAATATTTGATTTTCTATTTCTGATTTCACTGTATATAACAAGCTCTAGGTTCATCTGCCTAAGTTCAACTGATGCACATTTGTTCCTTTTTATGGCTGAGTAATATCCCATTGTATTTATGTGCTACAACTTCTTTACCCATTCATCAGTCAATGGACACCTAGATTGCTTCTGTGCCTTGGCTATTATAAACTGTGAAGCCATAAACATTTGGATATATGTATGTTTTTGAATTATGATTTTCTCAGGGTATATGGTAGTTTTATTTCTAGTTTTAAAGAAATAGCCATACTGTTCTCCATACTGGCTGTATCAATTTATATTGCCACCAACAGTGCGAGAGGCTTCCCTTTTCTCCAGCATTTATTGTTTGTAGAATTTTTTGTAGGTCTTTCCTTCTCTTGTGTTTTCTGCCCAGAGAAGTCCCTTTAGCATCTGTTGTAAAACTGATTTGAAAAGTGAAAGTGAAAGCCGCTTCAGTTCAGTTCAGCTCAGTTCAGTCCCTCAGTCATGTCCGACTCTTTGTGACTCCATGAGTCACAGCACACCAGGCCTCCCTGTCCATCACCAACTCCCAGAGTTCACTCAACTCATGTCCATCGAGTCGGTGATGCCATCCAGCCATCTCATCCTCTGTCGTCCCTTTCTCCTCCTGCCCCCAATCCCTTCCAGCATCAGGGTCTTTTCCAACAAGTCAACTCTTTGCATCAGGTGGCCAAAGTATTGGAGTTTCAGCTTCAGCATCAGTCCTTCCAATGAACACCCAGGACTGATCTCCTCTAGGATGGACTGGTTGGATCTCCTTGCAGTCCAAGGGACTCTCAAGAGTCTTCTTCAATACCACAATTCAAAAGCATCAATTCTTCGGCCCTCAGGTTTCTTCACAGTCCAATTCTCACATCCATACATGACCACAGGAAAAACTATAGCCTTGACTAGATGGATCTTTGTTGGCAAAGTAATATCTCTGGTTTTCAATATACTATCTAGGTTGGTCATAACTTTTCCTTGAAGAAAAAGCATTGATCGCTGAGGAAGGCTTTCTTATCTCTCCTTGCTATTATTTGGAACTCTCCATTCAGATGCTTCTATCTTCCTTTTCTCCTTTGCTTCTCTTCTTTTCACAGCTATTTGTAAGGCCTCCTCAGACAACCATTTTGCTTTTTTGCATTCCTTTTCCATGGGGATGGTCTTGACCCTTGTCTCCTGTACAATGTCACAAACCTCTGTCCATAGTTCATCAGGCATTCTGTCTATCAGGTCTAGTCCCTTAAATCTATTTCTCACTTCCACTGTATAACCATAAGGGATTTGATTTAGGTCATACCTGAATGGTTTTCCCCACTAAAAGTCTCAATTGTGTCTAACTCTTTGCAACGTCATTGACTGAATTCTCCAGTCCAAGATACTGGAGTGGGTAGCCTTTCTTTTCTACAGGGTATCTTCCCAACCCAGGGATCAAACCCAGGTATCCCACATTGCAGGCAGATTTTTTTACCAGCTGAGCCACCAGGGAAGCCCATGATACTGAATTCTCTTAACTCTTGCTTGCCTGTAAAGCATTTGATTTCTCCATCAAATCTAATCAAGAATCTTGCTGAGCAGAGTATTCTCGGTTGTAGTTTCCTCCCTTTCATCACTTGGAATATATCCTGCCATTCCCTTATATCCTGTTGAGTTTCTGTTGAGAAATCAGCTGACAGCCTTATGGGATTTCCCTTATTTGTCTTTTTTCCGTATTACTTTTAATATTTTATCTTTGTCTTTAATTTTTGTCAGTTTCTGTGTATAGACTTTTCATGATAACCATTGTGGTTGGAGTGAGGTAATATCTCATTGTAGTTTTGATTTGCATTTCTCTAATAATCAGTGACATTGAACATCTTTTCGTGTGTTTATTGGCCATCTATATGTCTTTTTCAGAAAAATATCTCGTTAGGTCTTCCACTCATTTTTTTGATTGCATCATTTATATTTCTGATACTGAGTTGCATGAGCTGCTTGTGTATTTTGGAGATTAATCCTTTGTTAGTTGCATTGTTTGCAATTATTTTCTCCCATTCTGAGGGTTGTCTTTTCACCTTGTTTATAGTTTCCTTTGCTGTGCAAAAGCTTTTATGTTTAATTACGCTCCACTTGTTTATTTTTGTTTTTAAGAAAAGGCAAAACTTTTTATTTAAAAGACAATTTCAAAAACACTGCTGCTGCTGCTAAGTCACTTTAGTCGTCTCCAACTCTGTGCAACCCCATGGACTACAGCCCACCAGACTCCTCCGCCCATGGGATTTTCCAGGCAAGAGTACTGGAGTGGGAATACAACACTAGTCACTTCAAATTACCTTAATAGCTGAATGAGCTTAATTTATCTAAGCAGAGGAAGAAATTGAAGAAATGCAAATCTTTTCATTTATTAATGGCCTGTTCAGCTCATTTAAGGCAAATAAGACATTAAAATAGAAGTTCAAATTACACTGTATTTATTAATTGCTGAATGTTTTCCTTGGTTGCAGCAACTCATCAGTCATGTTGGAGTCATTAGTTATTACATGGAGGAGATTTTCAGTATAGGATCTTTACTTATCTTTTTCAAAACATCAGTACACTACCGATATCCCCTCAGTTCAGTTCACTCACTCACTCGTGGCTGACTCTTTGTGACGCCCTGGACTGCAGCACGCCAGGCCTCCCTCAGTTCAGTTCAATCGCTCAGTCATGTCTGACTCTTTGTGACCCCATGAATCGCAACACGCCGGGCCTCCCTGTCCATCACCAACTCCTGGAGTTCACTCAGATTCATGTCCATAGAATCAGTGATGCCATCCAGCCATCTCATCCTCGGTCGTCCCATTCTCCTCCTGCCCCCAATCCCACCCAGCATCAGGGTCTTTTCCAACGACTCCATTCTTTGCATCAGTCCATTCTTTGCATCAGGTGGCCAAAGTACTGGAGTTTCAGCTTTAGCATCATTCCTTCCAAAGAACACCCAGGGCTGGATCTCCTTGCAGTCCAAGGGACTCTCAAGAGTCTTCTCCAACACCACAGTTCAAAAGCATCAATTCTTTAGTGCTCAGCTTTCTTTATACTCCAACTCTCACATGCATACATGACTCCTGGAAAAACCATAGCTTTGACTAGATGGACTTTTGTTGGCAAAGTAATGTCTCCGCTTTTTAATATGCTGTCCAAGTTGGTCATAACTTTTCTTCCAAGAAGCAAGCATGTTTTAATTTCAAGGCTGCAGTCATCATCTGCAGTGATTTTGGAGCCCCCAAAAATAAAGTCTGATACTGTTTCCACTGTTTCCCCATCTATTTCCCATGAAGTGATGGGACCAGATGCCATGATCTCCGTTTTCTGAATGTTGAGCTTTAAGCCAACTTTTTCACTCTCCTGTTTCACTTTCATCAAGAGGCTCTTTAGTTCTTCTTTGCTTTTTCTGCAGTGTGTGTCATCTGCATATCTGAGGTTATTGATATTTCTCTCAGCAATCTTGCTTCCAGATTGTGCTTCATCCAACCCAACATTTCTCATGATGTGCTCTGCACATAAGTTAAATAAGCAGGGTGACAATATATAGCCTTGACGTACCCCTTTCCTATTTGGAACCAGTCTGTTGTTCCATGTCCAGTTCTAACTGTTGCTTCCTGACCTGCATACAGATTTCTACAGAGGCAGGTCAGGTAGTCTGGTATTCCCATCTCTAAAAATTTTCCACAGTTTGTTGTGATCCATACAATCAAAGGTTTTGGCATAGTCGATAAAGCAGAAGTAGATGTTTTTCTTGAATTTATTTGTTGATTATCAACTTGAAGACTTTTTAATTAAATCATAAAATTTAAATAGTTACACACATACAAACCTTATTTTTTTGTTTTTTTCTGTTCTCTCTCTACAACTCTCTCTGTACCATTATCTCAGGAGTCCATGGGACTTCCCTACAATGTAGTGGTTAAGACTCCTTGCCTTCAATGCAGAGGGCACAGGTTTGATCCCTGATCAGGGAACTAAGATACCACATGCTGTGAGTCATGGCCAATATATAAATAAAGAGTCCATATAATATATTATGCTCACAGTCAAGTTTTCTATTAGCAAAATAACACAAAAATGTAATAATGTAGGTTGCTCCAACATTTGGGAGGAATGTTTACGTGTGTGAGCTCCATTTTGGAACACTAACATTTAGCTGAAGGATTCATTGAAATGTCCTTCAACTGAATTCTTGGGAAAATCTTCTAAATTCTCCCAGAGCCCAGAATGTAAAAAAAGGACAGAGTAAACTTAGTGAGAAGAAACATGTGCAGATAACAGATAACATCACCAGTAAAGACTCTGCTCACTTCCGGCAGGGGGGAATGATCCCAGCTTCACGTGGTTATTTGAAGATTAAATGAATAATATGTAGGAGAAAGAAAACAATTGAGATTTTGTTTTCTTGTATTTGCCTCTTTTCTGTCCCTACATTTAAGATGATAGCAACTCTGCTTCCTTGCTTCAGGGGATGTTTGTGGCAAGGAAGAAAGCAGAAGTTGCTTTCAAAACAACTTCCTAGCTTGAGGTGACCACCCCAAATGTCTATTCGATAACAAGTTACTTCCTGACCTGCATATAGGTTTCTCAAGAGGCAGGTCAGGTGGTCTGGTATTCCCATCTCTTTCAGAATTCTCCACAGTTTATTGTGATCCACACAGTCAAAGGCTTTGGCATAGTCAATAAAGCAGCTTTTGATGTTTTTCTGGAACTTTCTTGCTTTTTCGATGATCCAATGGATGTTGGCAATTTGATCTCTAGTTCTTCTCCCTTTTCTAAATCCAGCTTGAACATCTAGAAGCTCTCGGTTCATGCACTCTGGAAGCCTAGCTTGGGAAGTTTTGAGTATTACTTTGCTAGCATGTGAGATGAGTACCATCGTGTGGTACTTTGAACATTCTTTGGCATTGTCTTTCTTTGGGATTGGAATGAAAACTGACCTTTTCCAGTCCTGTGGCCACTCAGAGTTTTCCAAATTTCCTGGCATGTTGAGTGCAGCATTTTCACAGCATCATCTTTTAGAATTTGAGATAGCTCAACTGGAATTCCATCACCTCCACTAGCTTTGTTTGTAGTGATGCTTCCTACAAACACACGCCATCGATATTATCTAGGTCATGAAGATATTTTTTGTACAGTTTTTCTGTGTATTCTTGCCACCTCTTCTTAATATCTTCTGCTTCTGTTAGGTCCCTACCGTTTCTGTCCTTTATTGAGCCCATCTTTGCATGAAATGTTCCCATGGTATCTCTAATTTTCTTGAAGAGCTCTCCATTCTATTGTTTTTCTCTATTTCTTTCCATTGTTCACTTAGGAAGCCTTTCTTATCTCTCCTTGGTATTCTTTTCTTATAGCAGCTAAATGAAGACAGCCAGAATGCAGTTTAATAGACCAGCGGCTGATCAGTTAATATATATTGACACTTATTATGTGTCATCATTTTACATTCTGTGCATATAGGAAGGAAGAAAACAATATGCCTGCCTTCAATTAACTTGCATAATAGTAGGGAAGGGAAAAAGGAACACATTTCAAATGAATAAATAATTTCAGTTCAGTTCAGTCGCTCAGTCGTGTCCGACTCTTTGCAACCCCATGAATCACAGCACGCCAGGCCTCCTTGTCCATCACCATCTCCCGGACTTCACTCAATCTCATGTCCATCGAGTCGGTGATGCCATCCAGCCATTTCATCCTCTGTCGTCCTCTTCTCTTCCTGCCACCAATNTGCAGTGATTTTGCAGCCCCCAAAAATAAAGTCTGTCACTGTTTCCACTGTTTCCCCATTTATTTGCCATGAAGTGATGGGACTGGATGCCATGATCTTAGTTTTCTGAATGTTGAGCTTTAAGCCAACTTCTTCACTCTCCTTTTTCATTTTCATCAAGAGGCTCTTTAGTTTTTCTTCACTTTCTACCATAAGGGTGGTGTCATCTGCATATCTGAGCTTGTTAATATTTCTCCTGGCAATCTTGATCTAGCTTGTGCTTCCTCCAGCCCAGTGTTTCTCATGATGTACTCTGCATAAAGTTAAAAAAGTAGGGTGACAATATACAGCCTTGATGTACGGCTTTTCCTATTTGGAACCAGTCTGTTGTTCCATGTCCAGTTCTAACTGTTGCTTCCTGACCTGCATATAGGTTTCTCAAGAGGCAGGTCTGGTGGTTGGTATTCCCATCTCTTTCAGAATTCTCCACAGTTTATTGTGATCCACACTGTCAAAGGCTTTGGCATGTTTTTTTGGAACTCTCTTGTTTTTTTGATGATCCAACAGATGTTGACAATTTGATCTCTGATTCCTCTGCCTTTTCTAAAGCCATCTTGAACATCTGGAAGTTCATGGTCACGTGTTGCTGAAGCCTGACTTGGAGAATTTTAAGCATCAGTTTACTAGTGTGTGAGATGAGTGCAACTATGCAGTAGTTTGAGCATTCTTTGGAATTGCCTTCCTTTGGGATTGGAATGAAAACTGACCATTTCCAGTCCTATGGCCTCTGCTGAGTTTTCCAAATTTGCTAGCATATTGAGTGCAGCCCTTTCACAGCATCATCTTTCAGGATTTGAAATAGCTCAACTCGAATTCTATCACCTCCACTAGCTTTGTTCGTAGTGATGCTTCCCAAGTGACTTCACATTCCAGGATGTCTGGCTCTAGGTGAGTGATCACACCATCATGATTATCTGGATCGTGAAGCTCTTTTTGGTACAGTTCTTCTGTGTATTCTTGCCACCTCTTCTTAATATCTTCTGCTTCTGTTAGGTCCCTATCATTTTTGTCATTTATTTTGCAATGAATTATTCCCTTGGTATCTCTGATTTTCTTGAAGAGATCTCTGCTGTTGCTGCTGCTAAGTTGCTTCAGTCGTGTCTGACTCTGTGCGACCCCAGAGACGGCAGCCCACCAGGCTCCCCGGTCCCTGGGATTCTCCAGGCAAGAACACTGGAGTGGGTTGCCATTTCCTTCTCCAGTGCGTGAAAGTGAAGTCACTCAGTCGTGTCCAACTCTTAGCAACCCCATGGACTGCTGCCTACCAGGCTCCTCCATCCATGGGATTTTCCAGGCAAGAATACTGGAGTGGGTTGCCATTGCTTTCTCCTGAAGAGATCTCTAGTCTTTCCCATTCTATTGTTTTCCTCTATTTCTTTGCATTGATTGCTGAGGAAGGCTTTCTTTTCTCTCCTTGCTTTTCTTTGGAACTCTACATTCAAATGGGTGTATCTTTCATTTTCCCCTTTGCTTTTCGCTTCCAGTCTTTTCACAGCTATTTGTAAGGCCTCCTCAGACAGCCATTTTCCTTTTTTGCATTTGTTTTTCTTGGGGATGATCTTGATTCCTGTCTCCTGTACAATGTCATGAACCTCCACCTTGGAAGGGACCTATTCAGTGAGAGGCCCGGGAAGGACTGATACAGAATTCCTTACTGCCCAGGAGTGTAGGATGAAATTATTTATAGAAATTTGGGCAAAATGAGTCTTAAGTGAGATTCATTCCAGATACATATATAGTCTTGCATGTAGCTTGACAGAGGTCAGTTTTCATTCCAATCCCAAAGAAACGCAATGCCAAAGAATGCTCAAACTACCGCACAATTGCACTCATCTCACATGCTAGTAAAGTAATGCTCAAAATTCTCCAAGCCAGGCTTCAGCAATACGTGAACCGTGAACTCCCTGATGTTCAAGCTGGTTTTAGAAAAGGCAGAGGAACCACAGATCAAATT
>SJYV01014875.1:894509-927444 GCA_006410875.1 Neotragus pygmaeus
TGACTCGATGGACATGAGTCTGAGTGAACTCTGAGAGTTGGTGATGGACAGGGAGACCTGGCATGCTGGAACTTATTGGGTCACAAAGAGTTGGACACAACTGAGCAACTGAACTGAACTGAACTGAACTGGCCAACAAGACAATCTTCTTTTTCCTCTAGAATATCTTATCAAACTACTCTTCTGTAAATTATTTGAGAAATACGTTCTCAAGTAATTTATTCCATTCAACAAATATTTATTAAGCACCTACTGTGTGTCAGGCATTGGATAGACCCATGAATGCAAGTGTGCATAAGACAGACATATTCTTTGTCCTCATAGAGCCAAACTGTCTTGATGAAATCCAGCAATAATAAAAAAGATGAACAAAAAATAATATAAACGTAGACAAGGAAGCAGTGAGGAAGTTGACATGGAGGTAAAAGAGGGGGAACTGTTAAGGTGAGACGGTCAGAAACACATTCAAATGACCACTTTAGAAAACTATTGCCTGCAAAAAAATTTAAAACTCTGCTTAAGTTGAAATATTGTACCTTTCTGTTTGAGCTTCTTTTAAAAAATTCTACTGCTGAGAGCATAGCAGTAGATGTCAGAATCATCTTACTTTGTTGTAGTTAAACTTTTTGACAGCCTTTCCTCAGTCGGCATTAGAGGAACTGGAGNACAGTTATGAGCAACCTAGATGGCATATTCAAAAGCAGAGACATTACTTTGCCAACTAAGTTCCGTCTAGTCAAGGCTATGGTTTTTCCTGTGGTCATGTATGGATGTGAGAGTTGGACTGTGAAGAAACCTGAGCACCTAAGAATTGATGCTTTTGAACTGTGGTGTTGGAGAAGACTCTTGAGAATCCTTGGACTGCAAGGAGATCCAACCAGTCCATTCTGAAGGAGATCAACCCTGGGATTTCTTCGGAAGGAATGATGCTAAAGCTGAAACTCCAGTACTTTGGCCACCTCATGGGAAGAGTTGACTCATTGGAAAAGACTTTGATGCTGGGAGGGATTGGGGGCAGGAGGAGAAGGGGACAACAGAGGATGAGATGGCTGGATGGCATCATTGACTCGATGGACATGAGTCTGAGTGAACTCTGGGAGCTGGTGATGAACAGGGAGGCCTGGCGTGCTGCGATTCATGGGGTCGCAAAGAGTCGGACACAACTGAGCGACTGAACTGAAGTGAACTGAACTAAGTTTACTATCTCACAGTTCTGTAAGTCAGAAGTCCAGGTGGGCTCAGCGGGGTTCTAGGCTCAGGAGACCAAAAGCCAGGCATCAGCTGGGCTGGGCCCTTAGCTGGAGGCTTTTGGGAGCTCCGTCATTTTGCAGCTGGGGGACTGCTGTCCTCGCTTCCTTGCTTGTGGTGGATGGGAACGCCTCCCACCTCCTCGTGGCCGCTTCTGTTTTTTACACATGGCCCCTTCATCTTCAAGGCCGACAGCCAGTGTCAACTCCTCCTTGTAATTCACTTCCTCTCCTTGACTTTCCTTCTGTCGTCAACCTGAGAGAGATGTCTGTTTTTAAGAGTTTCGAAGATTAGATAATCTCTCTATTTTAAGATCAGCTGACCATATAATAGAACCTAGTCATAGTATCCTATCTACAGGTTCCAGAGGTTAAAGCAGGAATATCTCTGAGGGACAATTTTAGAAATCTTACCTGACACAGGGCTCTATAAATAATAGTTTCTTACCATCTCCCGTTTCACTGTACATTTCTTTATTGTCTACTATAATCCAAGAACTAAGTTAAAGAGAGTGAATAAGACATTGCCCTTTAGGTTAAGGAGTTTACACCTTAGTAGAGGAAATTGATACTGAAATAGGCAATTTTAATACAATGATAAGAGTAGATAATTAGAATTTACAAAGGCCCATTCCTGTTATAAGCACTGCATCAATGTATTACCTTACAAGGCAAAGAAAGGGATACAGATAAAGGGAAGGGATACAGATAAAGTGGTGTGTGCTATTGAAGCACAGAAGAGTGTACTTTGGATTCAGGGTGGGGAGTAAGGGGAGGAGCAAACAGGCACAGCTAGCCAAGGAAATCTGAGAAGGCAGTGATACCTGAACTCACCTTAAGGAAGAGTAGGAATTGGTCAGGCACAAACAGATGTGTGTGTGAAGGGGAGGCGGAGGGAGCAAAAGGAGTGGGAATTTTGTACGTACAAAGGCAAAAAGAGAGACAGTTACATAGTATCAGAGCGAAAAACATCATTAAAGTCATAGCAGGATACAAGCGGGAGAAACAATTTTATCACAGAAAGTCTTACCTACAAAGAAGGAGGGGCATATTTATCATTAAAATGTGGGGATGATTACAGATTTTTTAAAGGGTCACACAATTATCAGAGTAGCTCAAATAGCCCCAGATAAAATGTGAAGAAAGCTTATCTTTGGAAGTTTTCTCTCCTCCCCAAGCATTTATCCTATGACTCATTCTTGCTATTAGAGATGTAATCAATCATTGGCATAAACTGAGAATTAAGATCTTAGCTAATAAGGCTTAAAATGTGACCTATCTATTGCATTTTAAAAGAAAATTCTCAAATACTGGAAAGTCATCAGGGCAATAAAGCCACCGAAGCCCTAATATATCTAGGCCAGAATGGGCAAAGCCTTTTCTTTCTGTTTGAAAGCTTAATTTGAATGGCAGATGGACTTGTAAAGGGAAGCTAATGGGATAATGAGGACTGTGTGTCCTATTTTCTTCCTCTGCTCATTTGTCCATTCTGATTGCATCTTGGAGCATTAGGCATATCCTACTGGGTTGTCCTCAGTTATGCTTTAGTCAAAAGTGTTTGGCTAGACTAAATGACCTCACAGTTCCTTGGAATTTACAGAGAAAATTTATTTCTACCCTACCATCGTAACTTAAATATAAAAAATGAATGAAGACTTGGAATACCACTATTAAGATGATGGAGACTTGTGGTTAAAAATTAATACTAAAATTGGGAGAAACTAGATATAAAAGAATATATAGATAACTAGTTAACTTCTAGTTAAATGTGTATGTGTATATATATATACACACACACACATGCACCCTCAGTATAGTGAACAGCTCTTTTTAAATTTCACCTGTCTGGCATGCCTTTCCTCTATTAATAGTGATGCATAGGTTTTCTTGAAAGAGAGGAGGATTGTTTATTTCATGGGACAGTCTTGGAATCTTTCCTTGTCCAAGAGCAGACATGTGAACCAGTCAGGACTCTTGATTACAAACAAGATACTTCCTATTTGTATTCAATTTNCTCTATTAATAGTGATGCATAGGTTTTCTTGAAAGAGAGGAGGATTGTTTATTTCATGGGACAGTCTTGGAATCTTTCCTTGTCCAAGAGCAGACATGTGAACCAGTCAGGACTCTTGATTACAAACAAGATACTTCCTATTTGTATTCAATTTTTATTGCTGTGCAACAAATTACAACAAATTCAGTGGCTTAATGCAACACAGATTTTAAAATCATAGTTTCTGTGGGTCAGAAGTTGGAACATTTTTGCTCCAGGATTTTTGAGGCTAAAATTGAGTCGTTGCTATTTGTACCCTCAACTGAAGCTTGGGGTCCTCTTCCAAGCTTGCTACTCACCGGCAGCATTCACTTCCTTTAGTTGTAGAATAGAGGTCCTTATTTTCTTGCTTGCTGACAGCCAGAAACTGCTGTCAGCAACCAGAGGCTCCCCTCAGGTCCTTGCCATTTGGCCCCTTCATAAACAGCTCACAACACTGTCCAGACCACCAGGAGAACCTCCCTCTAGGGAGGGCCCAGTCCCTCTCTGTAAAAGAGCTTTCCCTATTAATTCAAGCCCACTCAGGGTCATCTCCTTTATTTAAAAAAAAAAAAAAGACATTTTTTCATATTTTAAATTTTTAAATTAAAAAATGTTTTGTGGACTTCCCTGGTGGCACAGTGGATAGGAATGCACCTGCTCATGCAGGGCACGTGGGTTCGGTATCTGGTCTGGGGAGTTTCCATGTGCCACAGAGCCCGAACACCACAACTACTGAGCCCACGCGTTGCAGCTCCTGAAGGCCACGTGCCAGAGCCTGTGTGCCACATCAGGAGCCACAGCAACAAGAAGCCCACGCGTGGCAGGAAGAGCAAAGCCCTCGCAAAACAACGAAGACCCAGGGCAGCCAAAATAAATAAATTAATAAAATAAAATAAAAATGCTTTGGGTTAAAATATACATACTGTAAAATTTACCATTAGAACCATTTGCCAAGCATACGGTTTGCAGCATTAAGTATTCCTCACTGCTGTGCAACCACCACCACCATCCATCCACAGTCTTTCATTTTGAAAAATTGAAATTCTGTACACATTACACAATAACTCTAGCCACCCCACCCCCAAGCCCCAGGAAACCATTTTTCTACTTTCCATCTTTATGAATTTTACTACTCTAAGTATCTCATCTGAGAGGAATCATGCAGTTTTTGTCTTTTTGTGACTGACTTATTTCACTTCAGTATCTTCACGGTTTATCCACGTTGTAGCATGTATCCAGCCCTTCTTTTTAAGGCTGAATGAGATTTCACATATTTTGTTTATTCATCTGTGGATACTTGGGATGCTTCTGCCTTTTGGCTATTGTGAATAATATTGCTGAAATCATAGATATACACATGCACCTGTTTTAAATTCCTTGGGTATATAGTCAGAAGTGGAATTGCTAGATGATAAGGTAATTCTATTTTGAAATTTTTCAGCAACCATCATATTGTTCTCCCTAGCATCTGTACCATTTTACATTCCCACCAAAAGGATAATCTGCTTTTGATTAACTCAGAATTAACTGATTTGGGTCATTAATTATACCTGCAAAATTCCTTCACCTTTATCACNTTCAGCAACCATCATATTGTTCTCCCTAGCATCTGTACCATTTTACATTCCCACCAAAAGGATAATCTGCTTTTGATTAACTCAGAATTAACTGATTTGGGTCATTAATTATACCTGCAAAATTCCTTCACCTTTATCACATAATAATCACAAGAGTGATGTCCACTGTATTCACAGTTCTTCTCAATACCCAAGATGAGGGGATTACACATGGTTAATGGTTTATACCAGAGACAAGACTCTTGGGGGGCATTTTAGAATTTTGCCCACCACGATTCCATAAGCAGAAAAGACATTTATGGAAAAGATATTGAATGGTTCCAGAATTAGTAAGAAGGCTGGAGAATTAACCCATAAAATGAGGAAGAAAATGTAAGCCAGGCAATAGTAACAAACGTAGTCAAGATCACATTACAGGAAAACTCTCATAGAATGACATTGCTTGTGCCACCATCAGATAGTAATTATTATGACAACTGTGGTAAGCAACCTCCAAGGAGGGCCCCAGTGATCCTCTCCTTGTGGTATTCACACCTTCTATGGTGTTCTTACATCCCTGTGTTGCTCTGATTGACCAATAGCATTCAGCACAAGTAATAATCTGTCACTCTTAAGATTAGGTAACAGAAGACGCTGTGGTTTCAGCCTTGGTTGCTTGATTACTCTCTAGAACCACTCATTCTGTGGGACGTGGGCTACCGTGTAAATACACTTGGGCAGCATTTTGGAGAGGTCCAGTTGGTGAGGAACTGAAGCCTCCAGCCAAATGAATGAGCCTCCTTGTAAGCAGATCCCCTGGCCCCAATCAAGCCAGCAAATACATGACTGCAACTCTGGCTGCCAGCAACCTAAGAAGGACCTTTACATCTTTGAGGGTTTTAAGCCAACAAAGACAAATATAGGAAAGAGATTTCATGTAGACGCAATGTCTAAACTGTTTACCATCTAGCCCTCTACAGATAAGGTCTGCTGATCCTCCTACCACCATTACTGAAGACAAACTTCCCAACATTTTCTCCAAATTTCCTTGGTTTGAATGCTCAGTTAAACCTAGCTCAGGTGCCCAAGACTTAACTGCTGAAGAACTGGAAGAGAGAATGTCTAGCCCCATGTAGCTTCTCTAGTGGGTGGCATGGTCCTTTCTCGAAACAAGACTCACAAAATGGGAATTGTCCCCAATTAAAAGGTGCTCAGATTCTAGGTAACCAGTATAAAAATGATTTAACTCCATCTAAACCAATCAGATTAGCTCTCCTAGCACTTAGCAAAGTTGATGTGTCCAGATGATTATACGCCACAGCAACTGTCCAATATTCTTGTCATCACCTACATCAGTTCCTGTACTATTTGCTTTCTTAGCATTTTTTTTTCAATTTTGTGAACTATCCCATATCCTAACAAACTGATTTTTTTACATAAAACTAGAGCCAGTTTCTGTGCTGGAATAAAGAACTCTGCCTGACAATAACATTATTGCTATTGTGTGAAGATTATCAAAGAAGAATGTCAAAATTGTTAATAATATTTCACTTCTCCAGGACTTTCGTTCCACCAAGAGATATCTTTTCCCCATAGGACATAGTTCAATATTTCAAACTCACTTCTCATAAGCAAATGATATCAGGATATGTATTTCTGAACACTGGCATAATGATAATAATGAGTAGAATATTATATTCTCATTATGAAATAAGATTTTAAGCTATGAAGAATGCTCAATAATTTCTTTCCTCAATTAGATCTATAACTAGCTATTCTAGAATTTGTATATCAGAACTCAAATACCTCTTGTTTGTTAGCTGTCACTTATAATCAATTTATAAAGAAATCAGTTTATATCATTCATTTATTCGGTTGTTCAATGTAAAACATATATCCCCTTGAATCAACAACAATCAATAACTCAATTCTGTGATCAAACATAGCACCATAAATAATAGAACGATCTTCACAATCAGCCCTTCTATTATCTATGATATATCTTTGCCAAAAATGAATAGCTTGAGTCTAATCAGGCATTTAAAATCAGATATCATTTTATTTAAAAAAGGTGACAATAAGAACATATTAAATTAACCATAAAAATTTAATCAGGAAAACCCAAATGTAGACTACTCTATGGGAAAATTGGCTTGGTCTCTTAAAAAAAAAATCAACGTTGTAAAAAATTTAAAAAGTGAAAAATTTTAGATTAAAAGAGACTGAAAAATGTAACAACCAAATTAAACATGTAAAATTTGAGTAGTTTCTAATTTGGAAAAAAAAGTTGAAGTTGATTGTTGGGAAAATTTGAATAGGGATTGGGTTTTAGATTGACAATAATTTTTTTGTTATTTGTGTTCTAAGATGTGTGGTAATAATGTGATTACAAAATCTGTCCTTAATTTAAGGAAATGCATGTATAAAATGTCATGATGTTGACAACTTCCTTTCAAATGGTTTGGCAAAATAAAAAACTAAACACAAGATGTTAACAATTTTTGAATCTAGCTAATGGGTGTGTAAGTGTTTATTTTACTATTCTTTCAACTTTTTGTTAGAAATTTCTCATACTAAAATGTTGAGAAAAAAAATTGTTGAGAGAAAAAGAGCCTTTTGTGGGGAGACTGTGCTGAGATTCCCTAATGAGGCCAATATCACTGTCTCAGAGGCATCTGGAAATGCAATGAGGGTATTTTTGGTTATCAAAATATCTGGGGAGCATTGTGATTTGGTGGGGAGGAAGGTGTCAAGGATGCTAAATAACTTGCAATGTGAGGGAATTTTTCACTCAACAATGAATTACACTTCTCAAAATGCCATTATCTCCCCTGTTGAGAAGTACTAAAAATAAACCAATCAGTAGCTCTTCATCCCGAAGTCTCCCATATACAATTCTAGTGCATCTTCTTTGATCCGCAAAAAAAAAAAAAAAAAAAACTTGATAGAATAATATTTATTTATGGTTTCAACTTTCTCATTTTCTTTTCATTGGTTAATTCACGTTTTTTTGGTTTCACAATCACCATTCCTTAAAAGCTGATCCTCTCAGAATGACCACTGATGTCATTGCCAAGTCCAGTGAACGTTTTGCAGTATGTGACCGTGATGAATACTTCCTCCTTCTTGAAAATTTCCCCTCATCTTTCATTACACAGTTTACCTTTGGTTTTCTTCTTAATTCTCTGACTACTTTTAAGACTCCTCTCATACACTCCTTTTTCTCTGCCTACATTTAATTTCACAGGATTTCATCCATAGCCCTCTTTTGTTTCATCTAACTAAGCTCTTTCCTCAGATCCCCACCTCAAGGCCAGATATGCATCTAAGTTCTATACCTGTTTATACAATTGCTTATTGTGGTTTTAGTTGCTAAGTCATATCCTGGATTGTAGCCCCACACGGTCCTCTGTCCACAAGACTTCCCAGGCAAGAATTCAGGAGTGAGTTGCCAGTTCCTTCTCCAAGGGCAACCCACGGACCGAACCTGCATCTCCTGCACTGGCAGGTGGATTCTTTACCACTGAGCTGCCAAGGAAGCCCACACAATCGCTTACTGACATGAAATACCTGGGCCTAACAATTGTAATGGCAGCCCACTCTTGCCTGGAAAATACTATGGATGGAGGAGCCTGGTGGGCTGCAGTCCATGGGGTTGCTAAGAGTCGGACACGACTGAGCGACTTCACTTTCACTTTTCACTTTCATGCATTAGAGAAGGAAATGGCAACCCACTCCAGTGTTCTTACCTAGAGAATCCCAGGGACGAGGGAGCCTGGTGGGCTGCCGTCTATGGGGTCGCACAGAATCAGACATGGCTGAAGCAACTTAGCAATAGCAACAATTATGAAATGGAATCTAACGCTTTCCCACATAGACTTGGATCTACTTCATGCTTTGGGAACCAAAGCTGTAAAGACATCTATCCTAGGCGGTAAGGGAAGGAAGGGATAGCATAGGGATGGCTTCTAGAAGGAGATGACACTTCGCTGTGACAATTAATCAAGGAGGAGTTGAATGAAGTATCTGAGGCGGAGATGCAGTGAGTTAGGGAGTAGACTCCAAAAGAACAGAAACAGAAGACGCACAAAGGCAAACAAAACTACACTTCTCCTGGAAGTGAGTCTAATTCACAACTGGTGAAGCTTACATGCTTTTTTGGCAGGAAGAATTGGTAGAGTTGTAAAGGCAGGAAGGAAATAGATCATGAAGAGTCATAAACACCATGTTAAGGAGTTTGGATTTTATCCTATCAAGTCGGAGTTGGCAGATTGATTGCCCACAGACTATACAAGGGATGACTCCTACCCTGTTTTTAAAAAGTGGAATTAGCTGCCATCATTTAAAAATTGAGAAGTTTCGCATATGAGCCTGGACTTTAGCCTGTTCTGAAGATGTGGGAATTCTGGCCACATTTCCTTGAACTGGACAGGCTCCCTGTTGATCTGCTTTATTTAGATGTCACTATGTTACCTGCCTGGCCCCAGTGGCCCTTGACAATTGCTACTTTTGCTTCAGATGCTGGGGAGCCACTGAAGAAGTGTTAGCAGGGGGTAGTATCATCAAATACTGGGTCAGAAAGGTCATTCTGGAAGAAAAATAGAAGTTTGATTCTGGAGCATAGGAAAAGGAGCTGTAAAGAAATGAATCTATACATTCTAGAGCAGAGGTGGGTAACAGATTCATTTACCTTGCCCAGAAACGGTTTACCCTCCGAAACACCTGGGTAGGTCACAGGAGGCAAGAGCTTTTCAGGACTAGACTGACATTGGAGGCAGCCTCCTCCAGGGCTGAGACAGTACAATGGAGAGGAGGGGCCAGAAATAAACTTAACCGTTGTCTGGGAGGTGTAAAACATGGGAAAAGTGTAGGAGATTTTCTGAATAGGTAATGGATGATAGTCTAATTTTGCTTAAGTTTTTATCACGCTTCCTAGGAAAAGATAAGTTCTCTTGCATTATTAAATAGATTTGCTTTTCAGAGTGATCAGTTCATTGGATGTATTTTCACATATCCCTAGTAACTATACATCAGTAAATTACACTGTCTCTGAGTAATAGTCTAGGAAAGAAAATTGAACATGAAGTGAGTGAACAATTAAACCCAATTAAAGTTTCTTGAAAAATGAGCCATGTTCAATTAAGCTCATCAGTTTATTTGTCTGTGTATTTGTTTGCTTTAAGAATGTGGGACTTCCCTGCTGGTCTAGTGGGGAAGACTCCAAGATTCTTATGCAGGGGGCCTGGCTTCGATCCCTGGTCCAGGAACTAGATCTCACATGCTGCAACTGAAGTTTCACGTGCTGCATCAAAGACTGAATATCCTGCGTGCCACAACTAAGACCTGGTGCAGCCAAATAAATAAATATTTTTTAAAACTTTGGAGCTAGGTCAGAACAATGTAGAGAGACTGAGAGATGCAAAGCTTTTCTGAGATGCTTTGCCTTGACAGGTACGTGATAGACACTGGATTTCTTAGCCTGACAATTTCTCCGTCTCTATCAGCTTTTCATTTTCTTTCAATATATTCCATATTATCCCTAGTCTCTATTTTTCCATTTTTTTCCTGTTCGTTTGGTTTGTTGTTATCAACACAGTGACTTATTTTTTCTTCTTGTGTCTTTTGAATTTTAGATATTTCTAGATTTCCCAAATGATATGACTTATACTTAAATCTCCAGTGTTATTACACTCTTTGTACATATGTTTAACCTCTGATTCATAAACTTTCATACATACATACACATATACTATATATATGTATATCATATATTATGTGTGAGTTAGTTATATATAATTTCTCTTATTTTTAAAATTATTTTATTTCATTTTAATTTAATTCTATTTCACATTCATCCTTATAAATTTTATCTCCTTATATCTTATTTTTAACTTTTATAGACATAATTGTATAACATGTTCTTCATACCAATTTAATACTTATTACATGATTGGCTTCCCTGTCATTTCAGACAGTAGAGAATCTGCCTGCAATGTGAGAGACCTGGGTTAAATCCCTAGGTTGGGAAGATCCCCTGGAGAAAGGAGGGGCTATGCACTCCAGTATTCTTGCCTGGAGAATTCCATGGACAGAGGAGCCTGGTGGCCTATCATCCATGGACACTGCTAAGCAAGTAACACACACACGGGGTTATCTGAGGAGCTAAAGATAAAGAAGTTTGTATGTGTTCCATTCACACTTAATGGTTGTAAAAGAAAATATGAAATATATACTGAGAGGGGTGAGGGTTATAGTTGCCAGATATACATACACATACACACACGCACACACACACACACACACACATATATATACATATGTTGGTAGATAGCTACATAAGATATAAATACATGAAATTATGAATGAGAATATCTATTTTTAATTAAATCCAAGTAGGCAATACGCTAAGGTTTTTCTATATGGGAAGGCAGCTGATTTTCTCTTTTCTTTATCATAGGTTAAAAAGAAACCCTGGAATGGATAATAAAGGTAATTAATAAGGAATAACCATTCCTTTGCTATTTGCATAAAAGTCATTGCAATGTTCTAATCCTTCAGGTATGAGAAATACAGGTACACCATCAGATGAGATATGAAATGAAAGAGATGTGTATAAGAGACAGACCTAGCTCAGGTGCCCAAGACTTAACTGCTGAAGAACTGGAAGAGAGAATGTCTAGCCCCATGTAGCTTCTCTAGTGGGTGGCATGGTCCTTTCTCGAAACAAGACTCACAAAATGGGAATTGTCCCCAATTAAAAGGTGCTCAGATTCTAGGTAACCAGTATAAAAATGATTTAACTCCANGGTTTTTACTGTGGCACTCTCTTTGGCTTGCTTTGTCTCTACCACTTCTATCACAGTTCAACCCTGTTTAACTCATTTCTAGAGATAAAAGTATAGTTTATTGTAAAGATTTCTGGTATGTTATTGACTTAATTCTGAAGACAAACATTTCTTCTTGCCTAGGTAAAGGAAGAAAAGAGAAAAACAGAGTATTACTATCTTGAATTGATGAAGTTATTCTCATTTAGATTATGGTGGTGGTTAGACAATAGTATCAGTTCAGTGCAGTTCAGTTGCTCAGTCATGTCCGACTCTTTGCGACCCCATGGACTGCAGCACGCCAGGCCTCCCTGTCCATCACCAACTCCTGGAGTTTACCCAAACTCATGTCCATTGAGTCGGTGATACCATCCAACCATCTCATCCTGTGTCGTCCCGTTCTCCTCCCGCCCTCNGTGCTAGAAAGGGGGAGGCCCGGGCGCGCGTGTGCGGCCCTCAGGTCGGCGACGAAGTCGCAGCCTTGTTGACAGGCCCTCGCGATGAACATGGAGGCCCCCGCCGCCTGGGGCCCCGCTAAGAGGTGGCCCGGCTTGCAGCGTCGGGCCCCGTGGTCGCCCCCAAGCCTCGCTGGAAAATGCCGGAGGTGCGCCGGCAGACAGGCCGCACGGGCGGGGCTGGCGGCCGCGGGCGGCGTGGAGGCCGCGGCGACGCTCCGGGCTGGCCCGAGCGGCGTCAGCACGCACGTCGCCGCTGCGCGCCGCAGCCGGGGCCCCCCCGCCGTACCCGGCCCGTGCAGGCCGCCGGCCCCGCCGTCTCCGGCCCCTGCAGGTAGAGAGCGCCCCTGCAGATGTGTGACGGGAGACGCCCTCGGTGCGGGCCCCCAACCACCGCATCCTTCAGGCCTCGGCCACCGCCCACTCGTACCGCCGGCCCGGTAGAGTCTGCGACCTGAGCTCCCCGCGGCAGACCCCTCACCCTTGTCGAAGTCCTCGGCCCAGCGGTGAGGGGAAGGGCTGCGCCTTCACGTGTGCACGTTGTGTTTGTTGGGGTCCTTGGAGAGGCCGAACGAAGATTACCCCTTGGGAATTACATCGGTCTCATGAATTGTTGTGTGTCAAACCTCAGTAGTTCCCCCCAGACCACACTTTTATACTCCCATGAAAGCAAGCGTTTTCCATTAGCTTGCTTTTCAGCTTACGATATGTAGGAGAGTTAATCACTCGATTTAGGTATGCAATTGAACACACATTGTGCCCGCTACGTGGCAGGCCATCTGCCAGGTGCTGGGAATACACAGTGATGTGTAAGGGTAGACAGTGTGTATGCCGTCTTGTCCAACTCTTCTTGGCCCCATGGACTCTAGCCCGCCAGGCTCCTCTGTCCATAGAACTTTTAGGCAAGAATACTGGAGTGGGTTGCCATTTCCTCCTCCAGAGGATGTTGCCCATCCAGGGATCCAACTCAGCGCCCACATCTACCTTCATTGGTAGGCAGATTCTTTATCACTAGCGCCACCTGGTAGATAGACCAGACAATTATAATAATAAAATATGGATAAATGCTATAGGAGCACAGTCCTCAAAGAAGGCAGAACATGGAGGCATAATTCTTCTGGGTGAAAAGGAGAGCAGTGCTAGAGAAAAGTAACTTTGGGGATCGTTCCCACTACAATAAGGCATCCAGTTTCAGCTTCTCTCACAGTGTTTCTTGACATTCTGACTTTAGACCTTATCCGGCAGCTTCTTCCATTCTTTTCGCAGGTTATTCCAGCATTCAAAATCCTTTATGTAATTCGGCCCTTTTCTTGTGTTTCATCTTCCTTTGCTCCTTGCCCTCTTCCCTCCCCAGAAACCACCAGCCTTCCTTGTTCACTGAGTAAATATTAATGATTTCTCTCACATAAACTCCCTCACCTTCCTGCTCTCATTTCCATTTTCCCCAGCCTTGGTATTTCAAATGACATTTGTTGTTGTTGAGTGAATGCATGAATCAATAAACATGTTAGGCACTGTTTGTGCTAGATGCTGGCGATTCGTGTCAGTAAGGTCGGTTTCCCTCTGTCCTCAAGCCAGTCACAGTGCAAGGAGTCATATCTGCTGCTCTGGACTGTGATGGACTTTTGAGTTACTAGACTCGTATTTTCATTGCCTTTATGATAGTCCCATCTGTTTGTCCTCCATGTTCCTCAAATGTAACATATCCCATACTGTATCCCCTTACTCCAGGGTTTACTCTTCCTCCTGTTTCCTGACTCAGTGAGTAACTGCATCATCTGTCTAATGGATCAAGCCAGAAATGTGGGGTTCTAATTAATCACCAATAGCTGTTTATACAATCCTTTAATTTCTCTCATTCCCTCTTTCCCCCCACTTTCTCAGCCTATGTCTTAGGATCCTTATCTCTTTCTTGAATCTTTGAAATTGCCAGCCTTCTGTCTATTACTTTTAATTCTTTCATCTTATTCCTTGGATATCAAGCTTTATATAATAATAAGCATGTATAGCTACTTCCGGGTTTTTCAGATTTAGGCTTTATTTACTTACTAGTCACTTTAAAAGATGAAGATTTAGTTTCTTTTTTCATCTTCTTCATACTTACTACACACAGGACTTCTGAATATTGAGTCTAGCAATATCCTTATACTTTTATTCTAATTAAGTCACTCTGTTGTTTACATTATTATGACTATGAAAATGTTAGTCATAACTGAGGTTTGTAAAATATCTCATATTACATTTCCTTTCTGCACAAGCTTTTCCTCTGAAGATACTTTTTGACTTTTTGATCCCTTAGCTTTCTACTAAGCTGAAGGATATGAAATTGCCACTTTTATTAAATATTGGCATTGTGTCATTCAAGCTAAAATGTTTTTTTTTCATGAATGCAATTTCAGTTCTCTAACAGTTATCCAAATAACTCAATACTTTTAGATAAATGAAATATTCTGTAATTTTCAGCTTCTTGATACCTTCTGATGGATTAAGTGTCCTTTTCATTTCTGTGCTCCTGACGTAATCTCTCCTGGAGTCTTCTGACTTGCCCTAATCTGGACTTGTTAGCTCTACCAGGAAGACAGCTATCATGCTGGGGCTTTTCTTCCCTGGAATCTTGAATCTGTTCTTACTGTGCTGTGGCTTTCTGTTTCTTGGTTTATTCCCAAGAAACTGTCTTAGAGTATAATTATTTCTCCATATCATTGGGGAATGAAAACTCATATTAAAAAGTTACAGAACATGTTCTGAGAACAATAAACCTTGCAGCCGACCAACAATCTTTATTAGAAATGCCGAGATAGAAATGATTACTAAGTTTGCATCCAAATCTTCCTCATTTTGGAGGATCACATCTTCTGATAGCTCCTTGAGAAAGAGTGCACAAAAGGTAAAGTTTTCATATCTTGCCTATTTAAAATATCTGTATTCTGCCCTCACAACTAATTAGTTTGGTATGCTATATCATTCTTCATTGAAAATAATTTTTTTAAAGAATTTTGAAGGTGTTGCCCCAACATCTTGTAGTGTCTAGGTTAGCTTTCGTTGCTGTTTACTCACTAAATCATGTCTGACTCTTTGCAACCCCATGGACTGTAGCCCTCCAGGTTCCTCTGTCCATGGGATTTCCTAGCCAAGAATACTACGGTGGGTTGCTATTTCCTCCTCCAGGGGATCTTCCCAACTCAGAGGTCAAACCCATGTCTCCTTCATTGGCAGGAAAATTCTTTACTGCTGAGTGACTACATTAGATGTGAAGAAGTCCAAAGTCACTCTATTTCTTGATCCGTTGTTTTTGACCAGATATTTCCTCCCAGAACCTTTTTCCTAATTTTCTGAATTTTTATAGTGTTTTTCCTTGGGGGCATCTGTTTTCATCCATTGGACTTAAAACTTAGTGGACACTTGAATCCCATTGGCCTAGCTTGAGTTCCATGTTCACCTCTAAATAGTTCGTGATGGACAGCAGCATGATGTGCACTGATGGATCAGTTCTGTGGCATTTATCCTTCCTTAGAACTGAGAGGTGTGAGTGGGGGTACATGTACTGACCATACAGGAAGGGTGGCTTCCCAGGGAAAGTCAGGGTATTGTTACTAAAAGAGATACAAAATATTGGACTGATAAAACTAGAGATGTCCACTCCATAATGTAAACAAACTCTGTATGTGTAACTTGAAAAAAAATTGTTCCACAGCTTTCTTTCCTTTTTTCTTTCTTGCCACCCCACATGGCTTTCAGGATCTTAGTTCCCCAACCAGGGATTGAATCAGGGCCCATGACAGTGAAAACTTGAAGTTCTAACCACTGGACCACCATGGGATCCCCTGTTTGTATGACTCGATGGAATACTGCGTTTAGAGTGACTGAATTTGCTGTGGTCCAAATGATCTGAATGGGTTAGTGACTCACATTCAGCATACTAAGAATGTAAGTCATGGGTAGGGTGAAGTGGTATCTTGTATTTTATAGAGCGTGCATTAACTTTTTTTTTTCAGAAAACATTTTAAAATGTCTAATTAAATGGATTCTGCAGACACAACTATAAGTTTATCTCTTTTCGAAAAGCCTGAGAATCCATGATCTTGTACATTATACTTGTTTACAGAGTAGCCAGGAGCCAAATCATGTGAAAGAATTGAAATTATGTTCCCATATTAGGTGATGATCATGTTTACCACTGTCTCTTGCCAGGCCTTATTCTTGCAAAGCTCTCATACAGCTAGAGCTTTGATGCCCTGTTTCTGATTCCGTCCCCCAGTGTGTCTTAGAGTACCACTATTTCTCCATATCATTAGGGAATGAAAACCCATTTAAAAAGTTACAGAACATGTTCTGAGAACAATAAATCCCAGAGCTGACCAACAAGCTTTATTAGAAATACTGAGATAGAAATAACTACCAAGTTTGCATATAAATCTTCCATAAATAAAATAAAATTACTCAGGTATTTATAATCTCCATTTTATAGCATATTTGGCTTTGTTTAGATAGTACCTAAATCCAAGAGAAAAGCCCGGTGATTATCACTGTAAAAGGCATTTATTGAAACTTCCTGTGATAGATAATTGAAACAATAGTGAACATACATAAATGGCATAAGTTAGTAAATGTTAAGTGTAAGCAAAGGTACAGTGCCTTTCATGTTAGGGTTACCAAATAGAACACAACAGACCTCATTAAATTTGAATTTTTAATAAAAATAAGTGAATGTTTTGGCATCAGCGTGTCTCTAGCATTTCATGTGAAACAGTCCTAGCAAAAATTTTGTTGTCTACTTGACAATCTAATCAAACTGGACATTCTGTATTTTTACTTGCTAAATCTGGAAAATCAGCCATCATATAATAGTGATTTAATTTCATATAAGGACACAAAGATTATGAGAACTTCTGTGCTGTGGAAGCTGCAGCTAGAAGGGATTTTTCAATTGGTTAGGCCATGTTCCCTGTAAATTCAGTTCAATTTAAGCAACATGTGCAGATACCTCCTATCCCCAGATGGAGACTTTGGGGCTGGATAATGTAGAGACGAATAAATTGTTTTCTGAAGGTTTTCAAAGCCCAAGTGAAAATGATTTCAGTTCTATAGGGGCAGGTGGCCCAGAGATAGTGTGTGAAGAGGAAAAAGCAGTAACACGACCTTTGAGCAAACGAAGATTTGAGCAAATGTGACTGTTAGGGAATAATTGGGTGGATAAATGGTGTAAAAGATGATGAGCAAGTAGAAACATCACTGAAAATACATAGCAGCAGATATTAAGAATGTCCTACCTGAGAACTCCAGGTGGTTTTGTCCATGATTTTTGGTCAATATCTAGAAAAGAACCTCTCAGTAATTTATTTACATAGCATTGAGCCTAACAGTTTACCCTAACTTGAGAATTTCTTCACATCACGGTCATAGTCTAAGAACTTTTTGCCTAAATTATCAGTTTGGGGATTTCAACATGCTCTATAACCTGACTCCAGTAATACTGGATAGCATCGATGAGGCAGTTTCTAAGTCCTTTCATGAATTAAAATATTTATTTCTCACAACTGTATGGGGTAAGTGCAGTTGTTATTTCCATTTTATAGTTGAGGCAAGTCCAGAGTAGAAAATGGAAGTGTCTGTCAGATTTTGTAGGAAATATAATGAAGGGGGCAGACGAAGAGTAAGGCAGTGAATGCAAGTGACAGCCTCAGAGTTGGGATTTAACAGGGAGACTGGTGAGCTGGGAAGTAGGGAACCTATCTCATGCACTTTCTGGATGGCTCAGACTTTCCACATCATCTGTTTTTCCTGTGAGAAGCTGGAAATCCAAATTTAAATGACATTTCCTATTTTTTGAATGTTAGAAACTAGTTTAAGTTTAAAGCACTCAAACTGATCAAACTAGAATTAGTTTCTGAGCAAATTTTGTCAACAGTTTTTCATTTCTGCTTTAGATATATTTTGTTTTTATAAGCTAAACAACGTAAATTGTTTTGTCAAAATTGAAAATCAATGAACAAATCCTATTATGTAATACCAGTCCCGTATTTTTAGACCATAAGACTAGGTTGTGGCAGTGTGTGACAGTCAATATTAAACATGAAAATTGAGCAGCTCATATTCAGAGAAAACAGGTGTTCCTTTTCTGCTGAGTCATGTTTCTCTATTTTTAAAAATTACAGTTCACCTTAAGAATATTAATTTTACCTGTACTCTTACAAACATGTGTGCTTACGTATAAAGCGTTTGCAAGAAACAATATTCATTCTTACTACCTTTCATACATTCTGATACTTTCTATTCTATTCTATTTCATATTGTTTACTACATACTGAATTGATTTCATAGCCCACTAATAGATCATCTCCAAGTTAAAAATCTCTGCAACAGAGAACAGCTTTTCCTTCATAAGAATAATACAACTCTTAGCACTGAGTGAAGTCAAATGCAAAAACTGTCAAGTACTGTGTATCTAATTTCTATTGTGAAAATTCTGGCAATGAGAGATACCACTGAGAGAGGTATGATCTAAATGCTCCCCTTGCATGTTAATTTTGTCTCCCTAAGGGGATTAGAGCAGGACAGCTACTTTTTAAAAACTCATTGAGGGCAAGAGAATATTACTTTCTGTGTTCTCCCATAATGCTCAGCTCAGAGTTGTGTCTCAAGTTAAAACTTGTTGCTTTGATTGAAATGGCTATTGATATGTAGATTATTGGTTCCTAATTGATTCTTAGAGTTTTCTGGAAAACTTAAAAAAAATACAGAATCTTACTCAGAAAAATTATATTTGTATTTGTCTTTTGACCCAGAAATTATCTTTCTAGGAATCCATACTTGTGACTAGTTGGTTAATAAATTAGTGGTGATATCACCATTTTAATTATTATACAGCTTTAAAAAAAGAACGAGAAAGACATCTGTGATATATAGTTAAGGGAAAAAATCAACATGCATATATTTTGTTTATTTTTGCAAAACAAAACACAGGTAATATAAACAAAGAACTATGATAGTTGTTTTTCATAGCGTGATTTTGAAATGGAATGAAGGGGAAAAGGAGAGATGAGACTTAGAAATCTAAGTATGCTTTTCAATTTAACTTAGCTTTTAAATCATATAAATATTGTATATAGTAGAAACACAAAATTAATTTAAAAAGAAAAATTCTAAAATTGGAAACAAATAAACCTTGACTGTATCAAATTGCTAACATAATTAAACAGAGAATAAAAACTTACTTCCAGTGAATTATTTGCAAAGGGTGAAAACCTTATCTTTGCAGTGGAGACCCCTAATCACCTGTTAACCTATTAACATAGCTATCACCTATTAACACAGCTGTCAAACCTAGTGTCACTGACAGATAAGCTGAATTACATGGTTCCAGGTGTGGTCACAGGATTGTAGTGTTAAGTATCATGAAGTGTTTGTGTCAAAAATGTTTGATCTATACTGTTTTTAGATACAATTTCCATTTTACAGGAGAAAGGAGGATTAAAAAAAGAACAAATCTAATGACACAGGAAGGCAGGTCAAAGTACGAAAAGGCCATTTTTTAATGTGTAGCTACCAAAGTGTTTGATTAGAGAAAGCTGAAAGACCTTTCAGTCTTGAAGACAGATTAAGCAGGGATGGCTTCCCTCAGGTTTTATTGAAAACCCTTTTCCTTTATGTGCATAACTTGCTGAAGCTGCTGGTCTAGGCATTTTATCCAATATAAATGAATTTTTAAAAATGTTATACTTAGGAAACAATTCCAATTTCTTATATGAGACAGCAATTTTAATTTGAGAAACATTGAGCTCTACCTAGAATTGGAGACCTTTTTCTAAATAAAAGAAGACACTATTTCTGTCTAAATACGGGCATTTTGATTGCTCACTTCCACTGAGCCCTTTTTGCTGCTTGCTACATTACGTTCTCATTGAATGTGCATTTGCCTTCTTTGCAATGAAAGCAGATTAATCCCTAACATGATTTTTCAAATGTTCTTTAGACCTCTAACTGGGTCATTTTTTTGTTGATGCTGTTACACTATGACATTTTGGACTCAGTGAATGGCACTGAANGTTCTCATTGAATGTGCATTTGCCTTCTTTGCAATGAAAGCAGATTAATCCCTAACATGATTTTTCAAATGTTCTTTAGACCTCTAACTGGGTCATTTTTTTGTTGATGCTGTTACACTATGACATTTTGGGCTCAGTGAATGGCACTGAAAATCAACTTTTCTTAAATTATATTAAAGCTTAGACGAAATAGCAAAGAAGAATATGATTCCTTCCTTCCCCACAGAATGGAGAGAGCTTAGGCTAAGGGCCCTCCTTGGTTCAGAGCACAGAGAATTGGGGCGATGGCAGAGCAGCACCTTCTGTTTATGGCTCACCCTTTTAAAGCTGCCAGGCAGCATAGCTTCTGCGCAGAACTGCCCTATATTTGCCACTGGCAGCTCCACCCTGGTTGTTTGTTCCCAGAAACACCCTCCAGTTTCCCCTCTTTTCAAACTATGCCACTCCCCAATTCCCCCACCCCCCACCCTACCACTGATTGGCACACATCATCACTACTGTAAGATAACAAATTTTCTCGTGTGATTTGGAGAAATCAGTTTATTTTATAGTCTTGCCACATGTGTGTTAAGTCCTAGGTAGCATTTCTATCGTACTGAGAACAAGAACTAGGCCAGTAGTGGAAAGGGATTAATGCGTACCAGAATGGAGCACCCTGGAGTCTAGTAGTCATACATCCTCATGATCTAAGGTAATAGTTCTCACTGTGGAATATTGAGACTTGCAGCATGAACATCACCTGGGACTGGGGAAAATGACAATTTTGGGGGCCTTGCCCAAACTCCCTGAGTCAGAAACTCAGAGGATCGAGCCTAAAAATCTGTGTTTTAGCAAAAACCCTCCAGCAACCCCACCCCCAACCCTGGCTCCGCCAGGTGACTTCTTAGGCATACTAAAATTTAGGAACCACTCTAAGGCATGAAATTCCCTATTTTCTTTTATTAAGTCAGCAAATCTGTTTAAAGACCTTCTGTGTACTGTGATCCACAAAAAATAATATAACAATCTTTGTTCAGAGGGTGGTAATGTGAAACATAGGACAGAGTTTATGCAAAAAGCTCTAATAGACATTTATTATTACCTGTCTTTCCAGCTTCTGGGTGTTCCCACGTTTGGGTCTGTGGGTATGAGTAGGTGAACCATGTTAACCAAAAGTGAAGAGGTTGAAATGGCATATGTATTTGTAGCAAAGGACAGACAGCTCCTGATGTGATTGAAGACAGAGTTTTCAGACTCAGAGTATAAAAAAAAGATCCTGTTCTATTTTATTCTGAGAAAAAATTACTAGTAAAAACATTGTGGAATGGTGGAAGAGATGGCAGGACTGGGATGATCTGGTGTGAAGGGAAAATTTATATACTATCCGGATAAGCAGTTTTATCTAGCCTTAGCCTGTGGACTCAGCTGGTTAGAGTTCTGTCACAGATTCAGTTCCCTACAGAGCCTGCTAAATTATTCTTGTTCTTGCCACAGTCAACATCCTGCTCACAATTTAAGTCATCAAGTACAGGTGGCATGGGGCATTGGGAGGATTGTAAATCATTACAC
Organism: Neotragus pygmaeus; assembly: GCA_006410875.1. Classification (NCBI taxonomy): domain Eukaryota; kingdom Metazoa; phylum Chordata; class Mammalia; order Artiodactyla; family Bovidae; genus Neotragus; species Neotragus pygmaeus. The sequence goes on from SJYV01014875.1 coordinate 916,220, forward strand.
ATTCCTATTCCTGGGCGAACAGCTGAAGGCTACTCAACGTTTGTGATAGAACCATCTTTGTAAGAGGTCGCAGACAATAAATGGTAAATTTCTCAAACTCTTTCCCAAAGCTTTAATTGGTACAAAGACTTTTTTTTCTTTTCTTTTCACACAAATTTACCTTTATGGAGAAAGAATATAATAACATCTCAAGGTAGGTTGGTAATGTTTTACTTAATGCTATTATAATTTTTATATTAACTTTTAAAATGNAGCTTTAATTGGTACAAAGACTTTTTTTTCTTTTCTTTTCACACAAATTTACCTTTATGGAGAAAGAATATAATAACATCTCAAGGTAGGTTGGTAATGTTTTACTTAATGCTATTATAATTTTTATATTAACTTTTAAAATGTCTCATTTGGTGAAATTACTTTATTAAAATATTTGTATCAGCATGTAAACATGTAGCTCTCTTTCTATGCACATTAAATAGATCTTGAAGCTATTTTAAAAAATTTAGATGTTAATCTCCTGCATCCTTAAAAGGAGACAAAAATTGCCTAATTTTTAAATATAGCAGGCTACATCCACCAACATTAGCTAAGGATGCCTCAGTGTTTCCATAGCAGAACTTGTTTCTAACTCAGCCTTAGGAAAATGCCTTAAGGTAAAACTTTAATACTGTATCTGTCTTTCAGTAGACTGTTTTATAAAGTTTCTGAGTTTAAAGTTACCGTAAATATGGACAGTGTGTAAAATGTTCTTATGATTGGTTTTCCCCTGCATCTGGTGTTTAAACAAATAGGAATTCTATAGTGGGCATAATAACAATACTGGATGTCAGTAGCAAAAATATTTTCTTTATGTTTTCCCATCATCATTCAATACTGAGAATTTCTCCTACATGCTTTAAGAAAAAACCCAAAAGGTGGCTTTTATTTTTTTTAATCATGTTTAATAATATAAAAGGCAGAATATATGAATACACCTAGATACTTCCACAAGCTGATGGCTGGGTGCTTTGATCTTGGGCTACCTTCATGAAAATATGCTACACTTTGTATATGAAGATAACATTGTCAACTTTTGTTAAGAATTGCTTTTTCTAGTAAAGCGGTAAATAATTATGTGGACATCTGAACTTATAAAATATGTTTTAAAAATATGATAAGCCTATTTCTATTTATATATGATTAAATAGAAATACTTGACTGGTTGGTTGAAAAATAACCAGTGAGAAGGATTTTGTTTTGTTTCAGTTAACAGTGTTGTAAGACACTTAAAAAGGATCATTTTGAAATCTAATAAACAGAATACTTTAGTTAAGGTATCAGTACCCTCCACTATGGGCTTCCCAGGTGGCTCAGTGGGTAAAGAATGTGTCTTTAATACAGGGGACACAGGAGACATGGGTTTGATCCCTGGGTGGGGAAGATCCCCTAGAGGAGGGCATGACCACCCATTCCAGTATTCTTGGCTGGAGGAGCCCATAAGTGAAAGTGAAAGTGAAGTCGCTCAGTCGTGTCCGACTCTGCGACCCCATGGACTGTAGCCTACCAGGCTTCTCAGTCCATGGAATTTTCCAGCAAGAGTCCTATAGTAGGTTGCCATTTCCTTCTCCAGGAGGAGCCCATAGCGGGAAGGAAATAGAGAAGATAAATTTTGGATTAAGCAATTTACCAAAATAAATTAGACTCTCCCTGGAAACCAAAGATTGCAGCCTCACATGTCTCCAGAAGCCAGGCAGGGCCATGTGGATGAAGCAGGCTATTGATAGCACAGAGACGGCCTTGCACTAAAGCGTCAAACAGCACTTAGCTCAAGCCATGTAATAGTGAGTGTCCAGTATTTCCAGAGCTTTTGTTTGTTGAGACAAACGTCTAACATAGATATTTTTTTACAAAACCTCCAAATTACTTAATACTGGGAGTTTTAAAAATAATAGAGTTTGTTAAATCTATCTGCTGGATAGATTTTCCCTGTGAGCCCCCAGTTTGTGACCCTTTACCCTCAACTGTGATATTCTCAGCTTTCTCTGCTGCATAAAACACTGAATGTCAGATGTAGATGATTACATATTATTGCACAAATAATGAAAAGACACAACTATTTAATATTTGTTAAATATTTTTTAGGAAAAATAATATAATTTTTATATTTGGACAAAGGCTTCACCAGGTATCAACACACACACACACACACACCCATTGGCGTGTGAACTTGTTTGCACTCAGTGGGTGAGATAGTAATGTTAATTTTACTGACCCAACACCACTGATTCACTGGGGGAAAAAACTGCCTTCTGTCTCTCTCTTTCTCATTACATGCACACATATGCACACACCCAGAGGCACTGTGTAATGTATATGCCCTGGTGGAAGTCACTATGCAATTGAAAATCTGAAAGACCAGGGTCCATATCTCTACAGGTAAAGCTATAATAATCTTCAGTCTAGTATATCAGTGCTGGTGTCTAGTAAGTATTGAAAGACTATAGAGTTTGCAGAACTTATTAGACCAGGCCATTTGAAAGTGACAGAAATCTTGACTTTACAATTATTATTTCCATTTAACTTTTAATACATGCTCAGGTCAGTTCAGTCCAGTCAGCCGTGTTCAACTCTTTGTGGCCCCATGAATTGCAGCATGCCAGGCCTCCCTGTCCATCACCAAGTCCCAGAGTTCACCCAAACTCATGTCCATCGAGTTGGTGATGCCATCCAGCCATCTCATCCTCTGTTGTCCCCTTCTCCTCCTGCCCCCAATCCCTCCCAGGATCAGGGTCTTTTCCAATGAGTCAACTCTTCANCATTGCAGGCAGATTCTTTACCGTCTGAGCCACCAGGGAAGCCCAAGAATACTGGCATTGGTAGCCTATCCCTTCTCCAGGGGAACTTCCCAACCCAGGAAGTGAAGCAGGGTCTCCTGCATTGCAGGTGGACTCTTTACCAGCTGAGCTACCAAAGAAGCCCCTATACAAGAATACTGGAGTGGAAATATCCCACATACTCTAATTTATCAATGAATGCTACCACCTTTTCAACTTTACCAAAGCCAACCATATTCTCATTCAAGGAAAGCATTTGAGAGCTTGACGTCAAATCCCACTTTAGCTACACCTGCAGTCTTGCCTTTCCCGTTAGTTTTAGTAATGGTTCTTAATCAGGTTGGCTCCTAACTGAGTCATACTTCTGTGGCTAATCTAAGCCTCACTCCAAGACCTCCAGCACTGCCTTACCCCAGTCAGTGCTCCCGGAGACTGGAACCTGTTCTAGACTCTCTCTTGGGTCCCTGCTGCAGAACGACCCTGATTCAGGGTGGCACCCTCATGCCTGGTCCCACTGCCTCAATGTTACATTTATTGTTTATAGAGCCCAGATTCATTCACACTGATTCTCAGCAGTAACCATAAGCAGATTTCCCTTTGGTGAATCCTACCTCCTAATCTTTTCTGTCAGCACAGGTGGTTACTGCAAATACTGTATGCTATCCTCTAAGAGGCTTCAGACAATCAGTGCTTTGCATATCCTTAACTTGAGTGCTCCAGTGAATGGCTCAAAAACAGTATATGTGCCAAGCAGAGGCAATGCAACATGCTCCACCCTCCTTCTGAGCCTCAGACCCTTCCAGCATGCTCCTGCCACATAGCTCAGTTGGTAAATCATCTGCCTGCAATGCAGGACACCCAGGTTCGATTCCTGGGTCGGGAAGATCCCCTGAAGAAGGAAATGGCAATCCACTCCAGTATTCTTACCTGGAGAATCCCATGAACAGAAAAGCCTGACAGGCTACAGTCCATGGGATCACAAGAGTCGGACATGACTTAGCAACTAAATCGNGGGTCGGGAAGATCCCCTGAAGAAGGAAATGGCAATCCACTCCAGTATTCTTACCTGGAGAATCCCATGAACAGAAAAGCCTGACAGGCTACAGTCCATGGGATCACAAGAGTCGGACATGACTTAGCAACTAAATCGCCACTGCCGCTGCCTACAAAGTTTGTCCCTTAGCTTTCTGTATCCCCTGCCCACCCCATTCATATATGTGAATTTTCCTGACGCATGTCTACAAAACATGTAGCCCTAGGAAGTGTTGATAGTTTGAGAATGAAGTCATTCAAAGCAAATAATGAAGAGGCTACAACCTGATGTTAATGTTTGGGCCCTGTTTCTGTAGTCAGATCTAAACCTGGCTTGCTTAGTAATATTATTTTTTTTGTTTGTTTAAGAAGTTAGAGCAGTTGTCTTCAATTGAAAAATAGTCTTAATTGATTCATAATTTATTCACTGCATAAATAATCTTTGAGGATGCACAGTGCCCAAGAATTGGTTAGGTGGTGTGGATATGGAAGAGAAAGTCTCTGACCTCGTGGAACTCNGTTGTCTTCAATTGAAAAATAGTCTTAATTGATTCATAATTTATTCACTGCATAAATAATCTTTGAGGATGCACAGTGCCCAAGAATTGGTTAGGTGGTGTGGATATGGAAGAGAAAGTCTCTGACCTCGTGGAACTCACATTTAGGTGGAGGACCACTGTTAAGATTTCCATGATGCTGATTTCATGCCTATCTGGACTTCTTCCTATTACCTATTGACAGATACCTGTGATTCTGAGCTTTGCTTGCTCTTCTGCCACAGAGTCTCTAATGTAGAACTTGCAAAGAATTCATTCTCTTGTCTGGAGCCCTTTATAGCTATGGGTTATCAGCTATGTGGACCATCTCATTTTAGCAGGTCTCTCTAGACTCTGGGTCTCAACTATTGCCTGTCTAACCTATACCACTGCTATTTGAGCTTCAGTATGTTATTTCTCATGTTTTACTTTGTTTATTTTCATATGTCATTGGGAATAAGGATTGAATAGCCTTTAGGAATCAGATGGTGAGAAGGAAGATGAGGACGTCTTGTCCATTAGGAAAAGTTAGGTTTGTATTCATTTACCATGCATGTCTTCTTTCAGAGAAACATTTTAGAGCTACTTTGGTAGAAGAAATTGAATAACAATAACCATAATTTAAATTGATTACATAATCGTTCTTTGTCCTTCCTTCATCTGTATTTCCCCCTCTCCTTCCCTCCCTCTCCTTTTTCCTTCCTTCAAAGTGGAATATTCTTTAAACTACTTCTTGGTAGTGTTCTGGGTGATAAAGAACAGCTTTATACCTACAAAGTGTTTGCTCTTATGAAACTTAAGTTCTAAATTAATAAGGCATTGAGTTCAGAACTTTTACATGTAATTCTATTTTAATAATACAATGACTTATTTTTACCAGTAAGGCAATGGATTCCAAATTATATGGTTATGTAATTTGTCTAGGATCAGAGCAAAGGCAGACACAGGGTTCTGACTTAAGTGCATCTGACCCTGAAGCCCATTTTTGTAGCAGAAGATATCAAACTAAGCACTTAAGTGCTGTGAAGAAAAATAGAACAAGCTATATGGGATCCAGAGTGATGGGCCCCAGAAAGTTCTAGATTCAGAGGTAGAGTAGAGATCTGAATCAGGCCATGCAGAATGCTAAGGGAGCAGCATGTGTGGCAGGAGGATGCTGGAAGGGTCTGAGGCTCACAGGAAGGGCAGTGCAAGGGAGGAGAGGAGGCCCCAAGGACAGGCAGACGCCTGATGGTGGAGCACGTTATGGACCATAGCAAGAACTTGGCATTTAGATGATACCGTCACTCTGCTCTAGTCCTAAAATGCAGTTCTTTCTGTCCAGGGTTCAGAGGGTTGAGAAGGAATAAATCAGAGATAGGAGAGCGCAGGGAGTGGATAAAACAGATGAGATAACAATGCTCAGGCTCTGGCCAAATGCACATCCCACAAGTGTAACCACACCCTGCTTGGATTTCTTTTCTGTCTTTGAACTGGAGTTGAGCAGAATGGGAGTGTAAGAACTGTGTTCTGATCTCTTTCCCCTCTGTGCCTGGGCAGAGAAAAAGGAAGATCGGCGCAAGTGGGTGTGAGATCAGAGAAGAATTACGCAGCTGATACTCTGTTTCAAAGGAATTCCAGTGTTCACCCCTACTCCAAAATATCAACGGGCATTTCTGCCAACATGCAGGCTGACAGTGCAGTGTTATACTGATTGGCTTTCTATTTTATCAGGAAACATTTGTATAGCCTGCATAACTCAAAGGTGTAAGTCAAAAGAGAAGACCCCATAGAGTGTAATCTGTAAACTTGTTCTTATCTTACAGTTTAAAGTAAATCTCTCTGAAAGAATTGCATAATTTATGCTGCTTAGAAAAATGTTCAACATTTGTTTAAATGTTAGGCCTCAGAGTGATTTTCTTTCTTCCACATTTTTTTTTTTGTTGAATGAAAATTCATTCTTTAAGGAAAAAGAAACTTCCCTGAAGTAAGAGAGTCATCATACTTATTTTGTATGAAAAATGTTGAATGTTACTATTGGAGAAAAGTGACATTGTCAAAGATAGTCGTTTTTTATTATAATTGTATTTTTGTAGATACTCATGAGTATTATGGTGGAGAATGCCTTCCATGGGATTGATGGTGGTATTTTGGGTGACTTTGCCAGCTATATCTTTTACATAGCTATATATATTTATATCCCTGTCTAGTCTATGTCTGTATTTTTAAAATGTAATCCATAGAAAAAAATGCATTTGTGTAGGGACCCAGCACACACACATGCACACACATAACTAAAACATACGTTTTCTTTTTTGTCTTCACTTGTCTTCTCTGTGCTTCAGCTCTGTTTTCTTTTCTGCTTAATTAAAAATCTAGTCCCAATCCACTGAAAGGATTTTGCGAACCCACTTAAGGGTCTAAACTCACAGTAAAGGCATGATTTTGGAAAAAAAAAAAATACCATTGGCTATGATGAAAATCCCTATCTGCTGTAAAAGGAAGCTGAGGATGGTTTTGGTATCAGTTCCTACGCTTTGGTGGTCGCTGTCATAGAATCAACCCATTCTCTGCTCCTGAGCTAGACTGAAAATGGCCATGAATTTGATCTCAAATAACATTTATCTCTTTATCTTTCTAGAATTTCTTGATGTCACTAATTAGCTGTATTGACCTTGCAGTGCTGGAAAGAATGGTTGCAAGTTCTTGAAGCACATTCTGTATGTATACTATCAGCTCTAAGTATATATTTAATAGCTTTAGGATTTTAGATTTCAGTAGCTAGAGGAGAAGATGGGGGAGAGAGAGAGAAAGAAACCAAGAGAGAGCAAAGTTCATTAGTGTATTCAACGTGAGACTCAATCATCAGTTCAAAGTGCACTTAGAACTTTCAACATACTGAAAGCTTTAATTCTGTCCAATACTTAAAATCTTACATGAATAATTGTATCATTTTCCTGCTCTTTATTCCTTAGACAGCAGCACTGTGTTAAACCTCACAGCAGAGGACAGTTTTCGTTTTTGCCAACTTGATAATCCGTGAACTCGTCCTCCGTGAACAGTAACTCACATTTCTTCTTGGAGACCATTTCCCCTGCCCCTCTCTCAGTTCTTACAGTAAAAGTTACAGCAGCAGCGACCAATTCTCAGCCCTGTTTGTTGGATTCTGAGGTGCTTTCCTCCCCGCTGCTGATTGCACTTGAACACCCAAGTCTATTCAGCCTCATCCTGAACTTCAGAACCAATATTGAGGAGAGGGAGCAGGAGCCTACACTGTCCCGTGATACATCATCATGATTTTCCTCCTCAACTGGTTTCTGACTTTGTGCCTCAGTTCTGTTAATGGGCCTGTGATACGCCACTGTATGTAACTTGTCCCTGAAAATCTGATGCTTTGCCTTATTCTTGCTTGGATCTAGAAATACAGATTATGAATACGCTAATTGTCTGACCTCACGGGTACTGCTGACATGATTTACTTGCCTTTCTTTGAACTCCTGGAGGACCGGCCTCCAGCCATTTGGCACTTCGAGGTAAGAAGTGCTCCTGTGTCCCTGTAAAGGCCACCTGAGGGACTCTTTCCTAGGCCACCCCTTATTGTTTGCTACAGTGTTGCAGATACAGAGTGGTGTTCTTTTACTGGATCTCTTCCCAACATCTGCGGCGGAGTCAGCTCCACATNATCATTTTTAAATGGAATATCTTTTTAAATCTGTGTTCTCTTTTGGCTACCATTTCCATGGAATATCTTTTTCCATCTTTTCATTTTTGGCTTATGTGTATCCTTAAATCTAAAGTGAATTTCTTACAGATAACATATAGTTGGGCCTTTTTTATTCATTCCTCCATGCTATATCTTTTCATTGGAGAATTTAATTCATTTTCATTTAAAGTAATTATTGCTATGGAAAATTTTACTGTTACCATTTTATTAGTTGTTTCTGTTAATATTAGTTTAAAATTTTAAAAAGTCAATCGTGGACAGATGCTTTTGTACATTATAATAAAAATGAACTACTAGAAAGTCAAAAAGTCAAATATGAAAAATACAAGCCACAATTATGCATTATATTGCTATAAAAGTTTCTAATACTTAATTTTAGTTTCTATTTCTATCTCCTGGAGGATAAGTAATAAACAATTTGCAGATCAGCACTGGCCAGTAGACCATACTTTGAGTAATGCTACTCTGAAGGACAGAAGGAAAGCAGTCAAATAATAACCCAAATAATTCTCCTAGATTAAATTTCAGTAACAGCTATGATTAAAAATCATCAGATTATATGCGACCTAATTGCAGGGGAGATCAAAACAGGAATTTCTGAAGATAAGAGATCTGAGCTAAGGTTATTGCATGAATGTGAGTTAATCATACAGAGTATACTTTTACCAGAATCTGATGACAATAAGACAGGATCTATGGCAATAGAATTACTTGTGCAAAAACCTTGTAGTGGGAAGGAAATAATACATGTTTGTAACTGTGTTTAGCACATTATATGTGTTGTTCAGTCACTCGGTCGTGTCTGACTCTCTGTGACTGCATGGACCGCAGCAAGCCAGGTTTCCCTGTCCTTCACTTTCTTCCAGACTTTGCCCAAACTCATGTCCACTGAGTTGGTGATGCCATCCAACCATCCTATCCTCTATCACCCTCTTCTCCACTTGCCTTCAATCTTTCCCAGCATCAGGGTCTTTTCTACTGAGCTGGCTCTTTCTATCACGTGGCCAAAGTGTTGGGGCTTCAGCTTCAGTGAATATTCAGGGTTGATTTTCTTTAGGATTGACTGGTTTGATCTCCTTGCTGTCCAAGATACTCTCAAGAGCCTTCTCCAGCATCACAGATCAAAAGCATCAATTCCTTGGCTCTTAGTCTTCTTTATGGTCCAACTCTCACATTCATACATGACTGCTGGAAAAATCATAGCTTTGACTATATGGGCCTTTGTCAGCAAAGTGATATCTTTGCTTTTGAGTATGCTGTCTCGGTTTGTCATAGCTTTTCTTCCAAGGAGCAAGCATTTTTAAATTTCATAGCTGTAGTCAACATCTGCAGTGATTTTGGAGCCCAAGAAAATAAAGTCTGTCACTGTTTCCACTTTTTCCCCCATCTATTTGCCACAAAGTGATGGGACCAGATGTCATGATGTTCGTATTTTCAATGTTGGATTTAGACCAGCTTTTTCACTCACCTCTTTCACCTTCATCAACAGGCTCTTTAGTTCCTCTTCACTTTCTGCCATTAGGGTGGTGTCATCTGCCTATCTGAGGTTATTGATATTTCTCCCAGCAATCTTTTTTTTTTTTAACTTTATTTTACTTTACAATACTTTATTGGCTTTGCCATACATTGACATGAATCCACCACAGGTGTACACGAGCTCCCAATCCTAAATCCCCCTCCCATCGCCCACCCCACAACGTCTCTCTGGATCATCCCCGTGCACCAGCCCCAAGCATCCTGCATCCTGCATCGAACATAGACCAGCGCCTCGTTTCTTACATGATAGTATACATGCTTCAATGCCATTCTCCCAAATCATCCCACCCTCTCCCTCTCCCTCAGAGGCCAAAAGTCCATTCTATANCATTAGTATTCTCATTTTATGAATGATGATGAGAATTTCAGTGCCATAAGTAGCTGGTAAGTAGGAGAGAAAGAATTCTGGTCCAGATATATCATGTTACTTCCTAGCCTTTATGCTTTTACCATCCAAATACTCATCCTTAAACAATGCTTACAGTGTAGTATCACTTTCTTTGAAATATAGATAAATAAATCATGTCTTGTGTATGCTATTGTCTGATTTCTTTTCTCATATTGTTTATAAGTTTTTGTGCATGTTGTTCTAAATAACTGAAGTTCTTTCATTTATATATTGAATAAAATTCAGTTGCCAAAATCCATTCATTATGCTTCTAATGGACATTTGAGTTGTTTACAATCCTTTATTATTTGAGTAATATTATTATGAAAATTCTTGCACATATCTCTAGATACGTGTGCATTTCTCTCTGTTAAATCTTGCTTCACAACTAACACTTGATATTAAGTCTTCTAATTTTAGCTGTTTGGTGAATGAATAACAGTCTATTCTTGTGGTTTTACTTTTAATTTCCCTGATGTCTAATGAGGATGAGCACATTTTCATGCGACTTTCTTGGTTGTTCGTTTTCCAGATTTATGAATTGCCTTTTAAATTACTTCGCCATTTTTTTCTACTGTATTCCACTGGGTATCTGACTTATTGATTTGTAAGAGCACAATATATTATGGAACCCTTCCGTCAAGTATGCATGTTGCACATACCCTCTATCACTGTCTAGTTTCACTTTCTTTTGAGAAAAGAAAGTTTTAAATTTTAATGTAATCAAATATATAGTCTTTTTTTTTTTTTTTACTTTATTTTACTTTACAATACTCTATTGGCTTTGCCATGCATCGACATGAATCCCCCACAGGTGTACACAAGCTCCCAATCCTGAATCCTCCTCCCACTTCCCACTCCACAACGTCTCTCTGGATCATCCCCGTGCACCAGCCCTAAGCATCCTGCATCCTGCATCGAACATAGACCAGCGCCTCGTTTCTTACATGATAGTATACATGCTTCAATGCCATTCTCCCAAATCATCCCACCCTCTCCCTCTCCCTCAGAGGCCAAAAGTCCATTCTATATGTCTATGTCTCTTTTGTTGTCTCACATACAGGGTCATCATTACTATCTTTCTAAATTCCATATATATGTGTCAGTATACTATATTGGTGTTTTTCTTTCTGGCTTACTTCACTCTGTATAATAGGCTCCAGTTTCATCCATCTCATTAGAACTGATTCAAATGTATTCTTTTTAATGGCAGAGTAATA